>OX401850.1:11051700-11651700 GCA_947859175.1 Gandaritis pyraliata
AACTAGCAGTTACCCGCGACTTCGTACGCGTCTACAGTTTCCGTGTACATTATATTATCTGTGCGTGTGCCGAGCGGATACTTCTTTGAGAAACTTGACATTACACCTCATTACACCGAACTCGTACTGAAATGTCAAACGCTAGTCGTTAGACCAAAGAGGTAGTACTACGCCCTGTCAAACTGACGACGTGACATGACATGCCAATGAAATCCTCTTGCCAATTGGCGCTGCTAATCCTTTTCGTTCATTTTATCCTGTAGATCCTGTTAATTATTCGGGATAAAAAGTAGCCTATATGTCAATCCAGGTTTTACGAACTATATATATGCCAAGTTTCATCTAAGTTGCTTCAGTAGTTTAGACGTGATTGAAACACAAACATCCAAACATCCAAACATCTAAACATCTAAACTTTCGCATTTATAATATTAGTAAGATAAGATCTGTCTGAATAAATAAAACGCCATAAGTAAACGTACAAACGTTTTTTTTTTTCATATCGAGTAAGTATAAGTAAGTACATCGTGTTTGTAGGCAATAGATAATTTTAGAGCCAAACCAAAAAGGGTGAAACGGAACTCGTATGGTGCCAATTTCTCCGCCCGTCTGTTTGCAACTGGTTGATAATTTCAACAACTTGCAGTTGACCCACATGATAAGCGGTAATCTCTGCCTATAATAATGCATTTCTTCACCAAGCACATCCACTGAAGACGTATAGAATACAATACAAAATATTTATTTGCAACAACAATTTGCTACTCTCGTTAGGCATCGCACTGCGTCTATCATTCTGAGACGTAAAGGTGATAAAGCTCATGTAGATACCCATACCCTTCAAACTGAAACACAGCAATGCGAGCATCACTGCTTGGCGGCAGAAATAGGTACGGTGCTAGTACTTACCCGGAGAAACTCCTTCACAAAGAGTCCGACTAGAATGTTTGAAATTAACCAAACAATTTGTAAACAACACATATTTTACAACTTTTTAGGCATTCCTAGTCTAGTCACGTCTCGCAGTCACCAAGTGGTTTGTCAATCAATACTTATTTGATCACGTGCCTTTGTTTAAAATTCTGCTTATTATGTAAGTACCTTCTCTTGACATGATTGTTTTTTCATACTTCTAAATTGCATAAGCCTCATTGGTTTTAAACAACTACAGTTATATACAGTTATCTTGACTTTTATAAGCTGATAGAAAGCGCTACCAAGAAGATAATCGGAGCCAAGAAGCTACTGAATGCAAGTTTGCAGAGCAAAAAAGTGGTTTTTTATTTACAACTCATTTCATTTGCTTTATGGATTGGGTTGAAAGGAGTAGGTACATATTTTTTGTTAAAAGGGATAAATACCTATAATAATTGCGATGTATTTAAATAGTCCATGGGAACGAAGCTTTAAATTCGCTAATGCCAAAAATCCTTGAGTTTTTCACTTTAAACGGTACCTATATTTATTTTGAATTCAGATAAATATTATTATGTCCTAAAGCAAACAAGTAACGGGAGCAATGTTTGCTAGTCGATTTGATAACAAAATATAGATTTTTAACTGCCGAACGTTTGGCCACAGATATCTAAGATGGTTTTATGTGTAAATGCGATGAAATAGATTAATTTTATCAACAAGCATTACCCAGACCATTTAAAGAATTTGGGTAATGAGCCCATGAATTTGATTCGAGCACACTACAATGAACTGTACATTTTACATACATATTATAGATTGTAGTAAATGTAAAAATCGTAAACATGACGTAACGCTAGCGTAACCAAAATACACTGCGCGGTGACGCTACAACGTTTGCTACAAAAGCTGGTGTTGACGCGCGATACAATTCGAACACGTGAAGTTTACGCAACGCAGCGACTGTGATTTGTTTGTGATCATCTCTGCTTGCCGCGACTGTGGACGCCTAATACGTTCCTGCCCTAATAGAGATACCTTAGTATTTATTTAGAGATAAGAATGTTACACGTAAACGCAACTCCATATTTTTTTGGACATTTGATAAAATTTTGTTAGTATAGTACCTAGCAACCAACCTACTTTTATTATTCATAACATTGCGAAATACGAAAATTGCGTGTGTACGAATTACAAAGGTCGAGAACATAGTCATTGAAATCATATTAAAACAAGTAATTAAATTGAAAATTTAAATTAAAACCCCCGAAACTTAGACCGATTTTCATTAATTAGAGCTAAGAACAAAAAAAAACAGAATCAAAATCGGGTCATCCGTTCGGGAGCTACGTTCCGGTTAGAAGGGTGCAATTACAGGCACATGAGACTTAAAACGTTTACGTCTCAGTGTGATGGGTGCAGTGCATTGTCTCGCAGGACACGACCTCTTTATACTTGCTTTGTTAAGTTAATGCATTGGTTATAGGCAGAAATATCTGATTAATATAAAGGTCCATTACGTTGTTCTATAACTTTTCCTAATTATTATAAAAAAGAATCCGAAGCGTTAGCGAGGGACCCTAAATTGATAAGAAAGAGACAGAGAGATATCTTTGTCCCTCTGAAGTATTTGCGAAGAAGCCATTTTTGGTGGAATTGTTGATAAGCGATTTTTTCCGCACAACAATTACATTGGGATATTTTTATTTTTTAAATCCTTTATCTTGTTTTTAATTTTTAATTGTTTATTCTCTCTGTTATTGTATATTCTTTTTTGTAAATATGTGTACCTTTAATGACGGTTTAGATGTACCTACTCCCTGTAGATACTACTTAAATTCTGTAATGTTACTTTTGAGGCTGAATAAATAAATAAATACTAAATACTAAATAAATACTAAATGCGCAATCGTATGTTGCACCTAACTTCAGAGGGGTAAATTTATTTAAAGGAGAAATTTTTATGTTACACTTGCCGTTATATTACAGCCGTCAGTAACGGAAGCAGTGTCTTATAAATCTCTTGACGGACGACGACAGGAAGTTCATGGTCGTTCGAGCCCACTGGAACCAGTATTTCACTTTCAATCCTCATATTTTACTTACCGACTATACTGTAAGCTGTATTCCTCGAATATGCTATGGTCATTTTATGATTGAACAAACAAAACATCTTTAGTTGGTTCTACGTATGGTTTTGATACCCAAGGTACCAGTTCGATTCCAATCTCAAAGTTGAACTGCAAAGTTTTAAATCATGGTCAGTTCATACTAACTCATAGTTATTCTGTGACTAAATAGTGACATTATAATGTCATATAATTTGTTTTCGCGCATATTTTGCTGTCAAGTGTCTGAAAAGAATGATCACGTGGTACAAAGTTGTAGAAGTTTTAGAAGAAATTACACTGGGCAGTGAAATATAACTTGACTGCAAAAGATTGGAATACGGGGGCAGCAGTATTCTAATAACAAACCGTTTGGAGGTTTGTGGAGGTTTGTCTGTTTGAAATACGATAAATAACTAACTGTTAATGTACAAGTATATATAGTAACTTATTTTTGTTGGCGCGCGAATAGGACTGTGAGGATCACCGATATGAAATCCCACTAATATTATAAATTTCAAAGTTTAGATGTTTGGATGTTTCTGTTTCAATCACGCTGTAACTACCGGTCCCATTTGGATGAAACTAAGAATGTATTATAGTTCGTAATCTGGATTAACACATATTTTCCCTGTTTTTTTTGTAGGTTAATTTTTTTTTGTTTTTTTTTTCGTGGACGGCTAGGTATAAATAAAAGTTCTGAGCATTAACATTTATTGACATCGGCATTTCTATTATAAGAACGTAGTTACAAAAAAAAGCATATAAGTATTCTATCAGCCTCCAGTTCCCATATTACAAGCTTTGCTTAGTTTGGGACTAGAGTGCGTCGTGTGAAATGTCCATGAATATTTATTTATTTCTGATTTCTAAAAACGATAAACGAATAAGAAAATGTTCGTCAGTCGCATTGTGTGGGTAAAATGATAAAATAATTAATTGAAGTCTTCTTCTTCTTCTTCTCTTGTATCAGCATAATGTTTTCTAATCTTTGACAAGTTAAATATGAAACAAAAGCGCATCGGCACCATAAAGGCCGAATACATAAAAAATTTCAAAAGAGAATTAAAAGAATTTCTGAGCGAGGGTAGACGTCAGATCGCGATAGTGAATGCAGAGACGCACTAAGGTAGAATGTTTTTAGATTTATAAAGTCACTGCACAGAAATAGAGTGATTTGTAGGCTTCTAAAGTCTCATACCATGTCCGACCCTGCCTTACCCATACGCAAGACTTATCCCACTTAATTTTTCGTCAGATGATAGTGCAAGTAGGTACTTCGATCACATAAAAGTTTTTGAACTTTTTTTTACAATTTATAGGCAAGCGTTTAAAATGTAGAAAATTGAAAAATTTACTTGTTTTGTGAAAAAGTGACATATTTTATTTTATTTTTCAGCCGATGTTCTCTCTCGGACCAAAGGGCTTGGACAAAGGCATACGGGGCATGATAATATTTATTATACTAATATTGAGTTTTATATCTTTATACCATCTTCAAAACAAAAAAAAAATTAAAACGTCGCTGATAAAATCACTGAACCATGGGAAAGTTTTGCCTGTGACAAACAAACAGCATTTTTACGTAGGTACTCGGAAAAATGCTGTTTGTATGACAAACGTTCCAAACTTACCACCCACTTTTTGAAGAAAGCGTCTACTACGAAATACTGTAGTGAAAATTTCATCATATGAGTTACTCGTACACTGCGTGGCAGACTTGCGCGTCATGCGCGATCTCTCGCGAAGTACCGCGTTACCCCGCAGTGTAAACAACAAAACGAATCGTTTATAGTTTTTCGTAGTATACACCGGTCTGCTCTGCTCATTACTGGAGTAATTAGTCTTAATACACTAAAAAAACATCGTTTCTCATGCTACGGTGAAATTCCTTGGCCTCATGTACGGCGATACCTACTACACGCATATTAGGCACACGTTGCTAAAACCACATTTTTAACCCGCGACGCAAAACGACGGGGTGTTATAAGTTTGAAGTGTCTCTATGCGTGTGTGTGTGTGTCTGGCTGAGGCAACGTAGCTCCCGAACGGATTACCCTATTTTGATTTTGTTTTTTTTTTGTTTGAACTCATGAAACTTACAACTCATTCTGACAACTCATGAAACAAAAGTTCTCGAATAGTGACCACGAACTGGAAGGCAAAGCGTAGAACGACCTTCCACCCGCTGGAAGCTGATGGATGGAGCAGGCTCAGAATACCTCTTTCTGGTTTCTGGAAATGTATGGAGAGGACTTCTACATGCTGAAATGATGATGATTATTTACCATGGTATTGCTAAATCAATCGAGAAGATATTTGGAGGTTTTTACCCTTATGCCTTTTGTACAAAAGTTCAAAATCCTTTGAAGCACCGCAGTCCGATATAGAAGCTCTTCACAAATCACGGGTGGTATCAACAGCGATAGAATCTATTTGGTTCGTTTTGTTGCGAGTCGTGCGCGCAGAGTGAGCGAGATGCAGAGATACAGGGGGCACGACTAGCGCCGAACACGACCGAACAGGGACGTAATAAGTATGTCTAAGTTAAGTCTCGTTAGGATAATGTTTAGATTCAAGCTGAAAGGTATTTCAGTGATGTCGCTAAACTTATCTAAAAATACGCAGAAGCTTATGAACATCTGATGCTAAATGGCAGCCTCTGCTTATAACAGTGCGTTGGCACTGTTATAAGCCCTGTTGGCACTGTGCCCTGCCTTGCATTGCGTCCATAACTCTTATACGTGAAGAATCACGTGCCTGTAATAGCACCGGCACCCATTAACGTTCAACAACACAGCAATGCGAGCATCACTGCTTGGCGGCTGAAATAGGTGCGGTGGCAGTACTTCCCCGGACGAACTCTATCAAAAGAAACTCTTCTACTCTACTCTATATCTGCGAAGATCTCTTACTTGAAGATAACAGTCATGAATGAACCATTTTTTTTCTTTACGAGAGCGCGTTGAGATCTTTTGTATAGAAAAATACTCTCATATGCCATTTTGTAGATAGAGGTTCGAAATATCTACAACTATGTAGTAAAACGAGTAAAATTACATTACTTTTCATTAGAAAATCTTGTCTATTCGTGAAATAAGATGTCACTTGGTAGTAAATACACTCGAGAGCAATGATTCCGGGTCACTTAAAGAATGTTAAAAATCTCGGAAACTAAAAATGATAGGTTAATGCAATAAATTGTATTTAATAGACAATGTAATACTCCTTAAATGAAAGTAAAAAAATATGAGTCACCATACATTTTATTAACACAAAATTACATAAAGAAAAAAACTGCTGATCTCTCCTTAAAACAAAAATAGGAAACATGAAATTTTTGAACTTTATTACGATTTGACTTGAATTTTAATACTTCGTATTGCCTCCTCGTGCTTCCATTACTGCGTTTACGCGGTTTGGCATGCTGTACACCAAGTTCCTTATACGATTTTGGGGAATATTCTCCCATTCCTCTGTGAGAGCAATTTTGAGCTCACGAAGCGTGATTGGGGGAGGGTTTCGTTGTTTTACGCATCTGCCTAGCTCGTCCCAAGCATGCTCGATCGGGTTGATATCCGGGCTGCGCGCTGGCCACTCCATACGAGTAATGTTCATCTCTTGAAGGTAGTCATTCACAATCCTACCTGTATGAGGTCGGGCATTGTCATGCATAAATATAGCATCCTCACCTAAATTGACCATAAATGGACCAACATGATCATTGAGGATTTCTTCCACATATCTTACGCTAGTTAAAGAGCCGTTTTCTATGATCACCAGCTCTGTGCGACTTTCAGAAGAAATTCCGGCCCACACAAGTACAGACCCACCACCGTAGGCTACTTTTTCTTCGATGCATGCTTGCTTGAATCTTTCCCCTGGTCTTCGATACACTCTGTGTCTTCCATCGTGCTTGTAGAGCATAAATTTTGATTCGTCGGAGAACATAACTTTTGACCAATCTTCAATACTCCAATTTACGTGGCTCTGGGCATATCTTAGTCTTGAAATACGATGCCCACGCTCCAGTTTAGGGCCGTTTGCAGGTCTAAGGGGTTTTAAGTTAGATTCAGCAAGCCGACGTCTTACTGTCCATGCACTTGGGTTACTTCCTCCGAGGCGTCGAAACTGATTTGTGAGTTCAGTTCCTGTGAGAAAGCGATTTCGAAGCATGGTGTTCACCAAGTATCGGTCTTCTCGTGCTGTGGTACACCTGGTTCTGCCCGTTCCTGGTCTGCGTAGGTTAGAACCAGTTTCTTCGTAACGTCGGAGAACTCTTTGTACTGTTGACAGCGACACACCGACAGTCCTGGCTGTATCGCGCTGACTCCGGCCGGTTTCCAGCATTGTAAGTATTCTGGTGCATTCTTCAGGCGTAAGCGACATAATTTCAGCTTGAATAATGAATATAGAGCACTATCAACATGGTTTATATACCCACATAAATGACAGATTACAAACAAAAGCAAAACCAAATGCTGTAATTTCGTAGTTCCATCTTCGAAAGTGGCCCTTTTTCAAATTTGATTTTTTTAAGATATAACTTTACAATAACTAAGAAGTTTTAATACCTTCATTTAAGGAGTATTACATTGTCTATTAAATACAATTTATTGCATTAACCTATCATTTTTAGTTTCCGAGATTTTTAACATTCTTTAAGTGACCCGGAATCATTGCTCTCGCGTGTATTTAAAAAATTCTCACACCATAAACAAAATACGACAGTTTATAATAACAGGTACCTAGCTTTCTTGATGCAGATCAACGAAAATACAGTCTAATAATAAACTAATCTAAGCACTTATTATCTCGATGATAGATCCGAAAAAAATCGTGATAATAATATGCTATGGGTGTTTATAACTATCCTTTCCCAATAAGCAACACAATTGTAAGACTCTTATAAACAGTGCGGTTAAGTTTACTTTTCAACAATTTTAACGAAAAGGGTTCTTTGTTCAAGCCGCGTTTGGATCTTAAATTGATACGATTGAAAAGAAAGGATTGTATTGTGAGACTCGTATAGTTTTGATCAGACGATAATATTGGAACTAAACTTTGATTATTGAGGTATCCAGGTTATGCTAGTTCAAATTGTAGTTCATCTATAAAATAAAAAAATAAGGCTCAATGACTGTAATTTAAGAGGCATCTTCACCAATATCTTGCGTCATAATGTTGACTTTATCCATTATCCAATCTGAATGTTCACCATGCATTATCTCAGAGAAGACTCCAGTATGGACGTGTCCTTTGTAGCATTGAACAGTATCCGTCCATCTGAAACGCGAAGATGGGTGCCTAAAACAGTTGCAATACCTACCTACCTTTCTACAGAGTTTGTAGCTTTGCATTTGCTCTCATTGCGACTTGACATTTTCATACTGATGTATACATGATTCATATGACTTCAACAGTATTTAGTTTGATGTGTCTGTTATTGTAATGCGATGATTACTGCTTGGTCATAGACATAGAAACGATGGTGGTATTTCCGCAGTTAATTTTTCACACTCTTCTATTTACTGCTAAAAGACCTACAGGATGCAGACGGTCAAAAGGCAGGGTGGTCTACAAAAAACTAAAAAACATTTTCATGAATGAAACATAATGCTTTAAAATTAGTACCTTTAAGGCGTGCATTTTCGATTTACACAAGTCCTTTAAAACGTGACTCCAATGCACTGAAGTCTACTGACTTCAGTGTGAAGTACCACAGAATAAGCTATCTTTAGTAGGTACTGTCGTTGGTTTTTTGCAGTCAGTGATTAGCTTGTGTTCTGTTTATATTCAATTTTTATTTTTAACCCCCATTCGAAAAAGCAAAGGTTGTTATAAGTTTGACGGCGTTGTGTGCCTGTTTGTCTGTGCCAGCACGTCATCGACGGTTGTCCCGAATCAATGAAATTATTAAATTATTATGTTCAGTCACTGAAGCCTCTGTGATTTTTAGTAAATAAAAAAACTAGAGAGTAAATTCACATAAATTCTAGGCAATCTCTAGACATAAATACTAAAATTATATAAGTACAGAGTCCAAGACACGATCCAAAAGCGAGTGATAGTTTTATTTTACCGGTTACAAATTGGTAGGGCCGACAGCGCGCACGCACGATTCTTATTTTTTTGTTTTGGCTTGCCTGTATACGAGTTTTTTGTACCGACCTCGACTCCGGCGAAGGTCGTTTCGTCTCCTCAAGCTTGAGGGTCTAACATGATCGACACGGTTTGACGTGACGTTCCAAAATACCGCATGAGGTCTGAACGCAGCTGGCGGCAAAGGTATAGCTGCTCAATTACACTAAAGCAAAAGTGAACTTTTAAATAATGGTTTTAGATTTGACGCTGTAAGTTTGTTCAAACTTCAGTACTTATACACCATCATAAAGTAGGTTTTATGAAGTCACATCTCAAAATAAGCATATAAGGTCGTTATATTTCACTGCCCAGTGTAATTTCTTCAGGTCACGTGGTACAAAATTGTACCACGTGATCATTATTTTTAGACACTTGACAGCAAAATATGCGCGAAAACACATCAAATGACGTCACAATGTCACTATTTAGTCACAGAATAACTATGAGTGAGTATGAACTGACCATGATTTAAAACTTTGCAGTTCAACTTTGCAGTTCAACTTTGATTGGCATACCCCTGCTGACCTTGAATGGAGAGAAAATAGGAGGATGCTTTGCAAAGCCAAAGAGATATAAAAGACGAAATTTCTTTTTAAATCGGTACAGTACGCACAACGAATCTTTATCTCTCTGAAGTTAAATGCAACAAACGATTGCGCATTAAAGGTCCGGAGAAATTAGCTTACCTCCAATTCGATCTAAAAATGGGTTCTGCGCAAATACTTCAGCGGGACCAAGGACTACATTTTAATGGTATATTCCAGAAATCCCCACCAGTGAGGATTTCAGTTTTTTTATTTTGATGAGAAGGAGCATGGAGGTGCAAAGAAATAAGGGTCTGTTTTGCAATGCAAAGCAGTTGCCCGGAGGGTCCATTAGTTACTGAAAGGACAGAATTACTCGTGTCGATAGCATTTTAGATACACAAAAACATCATACATAAAGTATCGTATGGGTTAATCCAGGTTACGAACTATATGTATTCCAAGTTTCATCCATATCGGACCAGTAGTTGAAGCGTGATTAAAACACAAATATCTAAACTTTGACATAGTATTAAGTAGGATTGAACAAGTTGATTTGATTTGCTTGATTGATGGTAGTCGAAGATGAATGCCAACATGTTTTTATTCACTAGAAACCACAAGGAATAACATAAAAACTATTGTGAACCAAAGATGTTTTATAATAAAATAATTAAATTCTATTACTAGCAGTGCTTAATAAATTAAACCCGCCATAACCTACAAAAATCACAACACGAAAACCTTTGTCACGACATTCGCCTGTGTGGTCATGTCGGCTAACGTAACTTGGACCACTTTATCTCGAACCTTCGGCGCACGATGCTGGATCTAGTCCATGTCGAAGGGTCTCTCTAATCTGGTTTTTAGATTCATGGTTAGGGACATGACAAAATTATAGCCATAGACAGGAAAATGATATTTTACCTAATGTTTTGGGATTAGACTGCAGAGAAAATAAATAGAGTTATTTACTAAATGAGACCACACAGTGACCTGTATTGAAACTCTACAAATAAAGTTTTACTAAAAAAATTTAGCTCATAAAAATTGTATTCGAATGAAAATAAATACAGAAGTAAGTATACCATTTATTATTCAAATTGCAATCAAATAAAAAACAAAAACAACTGTAGGTACTTATCTAATTGAAAAGAATAAAACCACGAGTGTGAGTATAATAAAAAAAACTGACTGAAAGTTTTTCGCAATCCCTTGCGCGGCGTAGGGAAAATTTCGCGCCATCTTGGAAATCGAGTTCATCGCATGCGCCCTCGACACGTTTAGAAGAAATAAAACCTTCGTGGCATACGATACCCGCGTACAAAACTTATTTGATCGGTCGTTCAACCATGTCGACTTTTCATCTCTGTTTGGTCTATAGCTGCGTCCTGCTTACTCGTACCGTTAAGGTGGTATGCCTGAGTTATGGCATTCCAATGTTGCCACTACCATGGAGGCTGCGCTGGCGCAGCGTGTGTCACTTCTAATCAGCTTTCGTTGTAAAAGCAGCTCTATTACGCGGCCTTTAGATCTAAGGTAAAGTATGTAGAACATCGAAAACTGTGACTTCGTCTTCGTGAAGTAGATTTCAGATTTACGAGCTCACTTGGGTACAAGAACAGAAGCTGGACAACAGAAGTTGTCAACTGGTAATAGAGAACGGTCCTTATTAAAGAAACTGTTCACAGAAAATTTTTAAAGTAGATATTTAGATACTACCTATTTAGTAAGTATACCCAAACCCTAAAAATTAAATAGACTAATACTAAGAATGAGAAAGCTAAATGTAGCTGACAATCACTGGATGAGAAGAGCTGAAGACCGGACTCAATGGCGTCTTGGGATGGAGCTTGGGATAGTCTTGTAGTATTGATGAAGAAAAAGAAAACGGAAGACGAAGCCTGCCTTTAGGCGGCGAAAAAAATAACTTATTAAATTTTTATTAAAAAGTAAGTAAAATAAGTAGGTACACAATAAGTAGGCAGGTAATCTACCTACCTAGTAAGAACCAACATCGTACCATGTAGGGCCAATCAATGAGAATGACGTAATTCTTCCTTTCCTTCATTACATAGATCCTTACCATATAAAGTTATGCTGCTCCATCTCGATCGAGATAATCTATTTCAAACTTTATTATTTATATTTGTAGAGTTGATTGTTCTGTACTTATTAGTGAAAAACAACTTAGTGCAACTTGGTAAATGATGTCATAGTTTTATTGCATCTCGCTATAAAAGTAAGTAAACAAGTACTGTACAATTTATAAGGATTATGGACAAAGTAATATACTTACATACCTACTGATTTATTTACCATAATTTATTCAGAGAGAAGCCTATACTCGGCAGTGTGGATGATGATGTTTGTCCAAAGTTCTCTTCCTAACCAAGAAACAAAACACTAAGGTAGTTTTAGTAAGTAAAACTTTTTAGCCCTAATAATTATGTAGGTAGGCAATTATGTAGGTAATTAGGCTTAGTTCGTAACTGGTTACGAAGCTCCGATTTCGTAGACGGCTGAAGCGGCACCAGTAGGCACCTAACTAATATTTTCAATAGAAATAGAACAATAAAATTCACGCCATCTTCATTTTCATTGCCTTTACTGCTAAAACGAAATTTCATAGTTTGTAGCGCCATCTGTTCGATCTTACCTGAACTGAGTTTTAGGAGAGAACCTTTGAGAGCTCTAGTTCAATAAATTAAGTTCAACGTTACTGAGATAGATGGCGCTGTAATGATAAAAGCTCGAAGGATGGACACCTTTACGCGCTCATGCGTATAGATGTCGCTGTGTTAATCACACTCGCAAATGTACAAACTATTTGGATAATTTTGAAAAGTAATAATTATGAAGACAATTCGCATGTTGTAATTTTTTTTAATTTAATTAGGTACATTCGCAAGCATTTTTTTCGGTTTAGCCTAGTCTAGTGTGTACCTACTCGTATACTTGTATGTTTGCTAAACGAAAAAGTTTTTGAACTTTACCTGACTTTAACTCTGTTGTTGCTTTCAGAGTAAATTCTACTATGTTGATATACAAACAAACATAAAGTTTTATTAGAGGTAGGACCTACATATTATCGAGGTCTGTAAACTGCCTTGATGATGGTGGATCTAGGATTTCGGTTTAGAAGGGGCTTGACTGGGGATTTCGTCAAGAAAGTTGGGAGGGCTTGCTTGTCCTAGCCATCCTGGCCCACCGTTGGCCTATGGGGGCATTCTAGCAAAGCCGCCATAACTTTGTGCTTTACAGCACATAATAATCATCATCATCTAACGCTTCATGGCTGTCTGAATATATTTTTCTTATCTCTTTAAGTAAATAGCCGATAATAACAAGATTGATGGGTTTGAAATTTTTATATACTTAAGTATGAGTAAAAAATCCAAAAGAGAAATCTGTTCTGTGTTGTTCTGTAAGTATTCTATCAGCATCTAGTTCCCATATTACAAGCTTTGCTTAGTTTGGGACTAGAGGGCGTCGTGTGAAATGTCCATGAATATTTATTATTATTATTATTATTTATTTAACTATAAACTCAAGAATTTGGTTATAAAGAAATAGCGATTTGAAGGTTCAATGAGATATACCATAGTGCGCGAGAGATCTCACGTCGCGTCGGCTAGGGCAACGGCCGGGTCTGCATCGGCGCCGGCGCACAATTTCACGCATCACTTGCTTGACAGATATTTGATTACCAGGCCTTAGCCCTACCGCGCGAAGTACGCATGCGTGGCTTACGGGGGTCTGCAAGTAAGTCAAGTCAAAAAATCGTTTATTCAATAAAATCACAAAGGATCATTTAGAATCGTTTTGTATAACTAGTTGATTCTAGGTGCTAGTTCCACGCGACCAGAGCCTACAAGAACAGGTAAGAAACTACGGCCTGGCTCCTAGCGTATTTTGTATGATCCTTTTTAGAAAGATTATACACACGCTTACATTTTTTTATTGAGTGAGTTGGAGCTAGTACGACCCATGCTTGTTTGTCTTCTTATTAATCCGATCCGATATTTTATAATATGCTTTTAAAAGAAGTTGTCTTCTTTTTATTACGTTTTTGAACTTGTCAATCGACAAGTAGAATACTATGTACTCGCCCAAAATAATACCAATAATCTTACTCACTGTTATATCGTTTTCTATGTGTTCATTACGCGAAGTCTAATTTCTTTATAACGATGTGTCTACATTCACATCAGTCGCAAATAAACTACGCATACGCACGGTCGTCTTTTATTTCAGTTAGATAGAATCATTAGGATCAATTGGAAAATAAACCTTATTAGCCTCAACACTCACTAAGATTTTTATCAATTTATTTTATGATATGTGATTTTCTTCAGGTTAAATTGATACACTTAGGACCTGTTTCACCATCTGCGAACGCCGCTATCTGCAGTTACTCAAACAAAAATATCGTTGTCGTTGTAGTCGTCCTCATGATGTGAGTTTGAAAGCATCTACACGCGAGAGCAATGATTCCGGGTCACTTAAAGAATGTTAAAAATCTCGGAAACTAAAAATGATAGGTTAATGCAATAAATTGTATTTAATAGACAATGTAATACTCCTTAAATGAAGGTATTAAAACTTCTTAGTTATTGTAAAGTTATATCTTAAAAAAATCAAATTTGAAAAAGGGCCACTTTCGAAGATGGAACTACGAAATTACAGCATTTGGTTTTGCTTTTGTTTGTAATCTGTCATTTATGTGGGTATATAAACCATGTTGATAGTGCTCTATATTCATTATTCAAGCTGAAATTATGTCGCTTACGCCTGAAGAATGCACCAGAATACTTACAATGCTGGAAACCGGCCGGAGTCAGCGCGATACAGCCAGGACTGTCGGTGTGTCGCTGTCAACAGTACAAAGAGTTCTCCGACGTTACGAAGAAACTGGTTCTAACCTACGCAGACCAGGAACGGGCAGAACCAGGTGTACCACAGCACGAGAAGACCGATACTTGGTGAACACCATGCTTCGAAATCGCTTTCTCACAGGAACTGAACTCACAAATCAGTTTCGACGCCTCGGAGGAAGTAACCCAAGTGCATGGACAGTAAGACGTCGGCTTGCTGAATCTAACTTAAAACCCCTTAGACCTGCAAACGGCCCTAAACTGGAGCGTGGGCATCGTATTTCAAGACTAAGATATGCCCAGAGCCACGTAAATTGGAGTATTGAAGATTGGTCAAAAGTTATGTTCTCCGACGAATCAAAATTTATGCTCTACAAGCACGATGGAAGACACAGAGTGTATCGAAGACCAGGGGAAAGATTCAAGCAAGCATGCATCGAAGAAAAAGTAGCCTACGGTGGTGGGTCTGTACTTGTGTGGGCCGGAATTTCTTCTGAAAGTCGCACAGAGCTGGTGATCATAGAAAACGGCTCTTTAACTAGCGTAAGATATGTGGAAGAAATCCTCAATGATCATGTTGGTCCATTTATGGTCAATTTAGGTGAGGATGCTATATTTATGCATGACAATGCCCGACCTCATACAGGTAGGATTGTGAATGACTACCTTCAAGAGATGAACATTACTCGTATGGAGTGGCCAGCGCGCAGCCCGGATATCAACCCGATCGAGCATGCTTGGGACGAGCTAGGCAGATGCGTAAAACAACGAAACCCTCCCCCAATCACGCTTCGTGAGCTCAAAATTGCTCTCACAGAGGAATGGGAGAATATTCCCCAAAATCGTATAAGGAACTTGGTGTACAGCATGCCAAACCGCGTAAACGCAGTAATGGAAGCACGAGGAGGCAATACGAAGTATTAAAATTCAAGTCAAATCGTAATAAAGTTCAAAAATTTCATGTTTCCTATTTTTGTTTTAAGGAGAGATCAGCAGTTTTTTTCTTTATGTAATTTTGTGTTAATAAAATGTATGGTGACTCATATTTTTTTACTTTCATTTAAGGAGTATTACATTGTCTATTAAATACAATTTATTGCATTAACCTATCATTTTTAGTTTCCGAGATTTTTAACATTCTTTAAGTGACCCGGAATCATTGCTCTCGAGTGTATGATACTAGCAGTTAAAATCGCGACTTCGTCCACGACAAAAAAAAATATACCTATACTTACTTAACCTAAAAAAACGGGAAAAGTAGCCTATCTGTTAATCCAGGTTACGAACTATAATTCCAAGTTTCATCCAAATCGGACCAGTAGTTACAGCGTGATTGAAACACAAACATCCAAACATCTTTCGCATTTATAATATTAGTGGGATGTAATGTAACAGGTTCTAGTTCAGCACTTTTCAAGGCTCCCAAACTATGAAACTAAATTAATAATAGCGAAGTTGTGCACTTTCTCCAAACTATGGCAGTGCATACAAATCCTCAATACAGCGGTATCGTCACGTCCTGTCGGGACTGAATAGCTTGTTTACAAGCTGGGTATTAACATGGAGTGAAAAACAGTAAATGAAAATGACTTGTCTTATTGAATTCTATCTTGAACCTGGCTTTTTCTTAAAGGCTAGGTTTTATATTACATTTGAATTGAAGGTTTATTGCCTCTCTCAATTTTATTTACAAGCTTCCTCCCGCGACTTCGACCGCGTCCCGCTTTATCTTGTAAATTCTCCAGGATAAAAATGTAGCCTATGTAATAATCCAGGCTACGGTATAATCCAGGCTATGCACTATATGTGTTCCAAGTTTCATCCAAATCGGACCAGTAGTTTTTGCGTGAAAGAAAAACAAACATCCTTACATCCATACTTAGAAACTTTCGCGCTTATAATATTAGTAGGATAGGATGACGCGGACCATATTTTTTACCATAGGTATTTTTTTTTATAGATTTTATCAAGTGGATAACCAAAGTTAAAGTCAAATAACTTATTCAATAAAATCACAAAAATCACTTAGAATCAACTTATATAACTAAATGATTCTAGGTGCCAGTTCCTCGCGACCAGAGTCTAAAAGAACGGGCAAGAAACTACGGCCTGGTTCCTAGCGTTTATTATAATCCTTCTTACAAAGAAATATACGGCAGATGTTAGTAGCAAGCATTACTCAGATTGTGGACTACGGCAGCCATCGATTTTCATTTATTTTAAAGGCAATAAGGTGGACTTTCCAACTGCAGAGCGGGTGAATTTAGTGCCGTGGCGATGGGGCCAGGCCCTTAATAGCTAAATCTACTATTTATCTGCTTTAATCATTAGTTCGACCCGTATCTGTATGTTCATTTAATTACGCCCCCCCAATGTCAAGTGCTGGCAACTGTCAGTTCATTTCAATTACGGGTTGTACCCGAATGTAGCTAAGTGATCCAAAATGAGTTTTACAAGCTGTGACGTGCATCGCCAGTGGCAGTTCTAGGATTTCGATGTCTGAGGGGCTTGACTTGGGGGGAGGGGGTTTGACGAGGGGAAAGGGGAGGGGGTTTGACGAGGGGAAAGGGGAGAGGGTGTCAGGGTGCAAGCAATTTTCATAATAAAAAGTAACATAGATTAAAAAAAAAACCTTAAAAGAAAATCTACACTTAAGTCCTTAAAAACGTCAAAATATAATGTAGGTATGCTCAGTCGGTAAACGGCTTTGCCTTTTCTACTATGGGTCGTGGGTTCGATTCCCACTGAGAACAAAAATTTATGTGTGGCAAACATAGACGTCTGTTCTGTTTGGGTGTTACTATGTACTAAAAGCATGTACCTACATATTTACAAAAAAATATATATATGACTATATTCTAATCAGTAATCTAGTTTTATTGTTTGTGATTTTGATCGGCTGGATTCTTATGCACGGTGCAGCAAATACTCCAAACAAAGCCTCATCCAAAACGATTGGTATTCATCTGAAAAAGGAGTTTATTATTACAAAGAAAATTATGACTAATAAAGTATTTACAATATTTATAATATGTACAAAATACACATGAAGCGGTTGAGCTATCTACACACCGTTGCAAATATTCATCTTGCATCCGGACGAAAAATATTCATTATAAATACTGTTCTACTGTTGTTTAAAAACACTCATCACGTAGTGTCATATCACTGATACGCCAATTTTTTTTAAAATAGAAGACGAGACAATTTTTAGTTTTACAAATAAGTTGATTTACAGTTTTATTGCGACACTCATAGAAGTACAAAGGTACTTTTTTTTCTTACGTGTCAAGCAAGACTGGACAAAGTTCAATTTTTACCCCCTCGTCTGTGGCATCCATAATACCATCCCTTGTGCAGGTGGTAGGACACAAGGGGCAAACAAGCAAATTTGACATCGTTTGGATGGGGACCCCGCAGTCACATCGACTGAGAGCTGGGTCGCGACAGCCCCATCTACACATGCTGGTCGCACAAGTTGGTCGCTCTAGGGAGAGCAGTGGACTTCTACAAGCTGATGATGATACAGCTCTGAATGATCGGTATGCGGCACACGGCAACCATCCCAACACTACCACAGAACAAGGCTTCAATTTCAATACTAATTACCATCTTTCTCTCTCTCACGTGGCTACGCATTCTCTATCTCATTTCCACTCGGAACAGGTTTGCACAAATAAAACAAGCATTTATTGTGTTCGTTTCGCTTAGGTTTTATTTTCATTGTCCATACAGACTAATGGCAAGACCAACTGACATTTTTCATGAAAGTAGAAAATTCATAAATTAATTTAAATATTAAATATTCATGGACTTTTACACACAATGCCATCTAGTCCCAAACTAAGCAAAGCTTGTGATATGGGAACTAGATGGCTGATAGAATACTTATATACTTTTTTTTTGTAAATACATACTTATAATACATAGTAACATCCAGACAACAAACATCTATGTTTTCCACGCACAAATGTTTGTGCTTGGTGGGCTATTACCGACTGAGCTGTGACGCCTGTCATAAGTACCTGCGTCTAATTTCAGACAATAAAATAACAGGACTTTAAACTGATACCTTATTTTTGCTCTTCTTCTTTGTTTAGCTTCACAACGTTGAGACGGGATTATGGGAAGGAATTTTCCTTTACCTTTGCTTATTCGCCTTTCAAACATCTCTTTGAAAGGCGATTCTTCTCTTGGTAATTATTCTCAGTTATTTCTTAGCATTTTAAAGGGGTTTTTTGATAGCATTGCGTTGCACGTTTTGACTCGTCGTGAATCTGTATGCCACTATTGGATATGCTTTATTTCTACAGTGTGTCCTAGATCTTGTATGTTATCCAAAGGGGAGGTGATTCGTGACACTACGGGAGAAACAAAATGTTCTACGACTTTTGCGACAATGTTTTTCATTGAAGAAACGTGACAATTAATGTTTTCAAGTATTTGCTTTGGTCTTTGTTGTTTTGTTTTAAAATTGCTTATCTTAGGTATAATATACATTTATGTGGGTAAAAAATTTTGATGAAATGTTAGAGTTAGATCAGTTTTATTAAGAACTAGCAGTTACCCACGACTTAGTTCACGAAAAAAAAATATCCTACTAATATTATAAACTAGCAGTTACCCGCGACTTCGTACGCGTCTAGTTTCCGTGTACATTATATTATCTGTGCGTGTACCGAGCGGATACTTCTTTGAGAAACTTGACATTACACCTCATTACACCGAACTCGTACATACTCGAATGTCAAACGCTAGTTGTTAGACCAAAGAGGTAGTACTACGCCCTGTCAAACTGACGTGACATGACATGACAATGAAATCCTCTTGCCAATTGGCGCTGCTAATCCTTTTCGTTCATTTTATCCTGTAGATCCTGTTAATTATTCGAGATAAAAAGTAGCCTATATGTTAATCCAGGTTACGAACTACATATATGCCAAGTTTCATCCAAGTTGGTTCAGTAGTTTTGACGTGATTGAAACACAAACATCCAAACATCCAAACATCTAAACATCCAAACATCTAAACTTTCGCATTTATAATATTAGTAGGATAGGATGCGAAAGTTTAGATGTTTGTGTTTCAATCACGTCTAAACTACTGAACCAACTTGGATGAAACTTGGCATATATATAGTTCGTAACCTGGATTGACACATAGGCTACTTTTTATTCCGAATAATTAACAGGATCTGCAGGATAAAATGAACGAAAAGGATTAGCAGCGCCAATTGGCAAGATGATTTCATTGTCATGTCATGTCACGTCAGTTTGACAGGGCGTAGTACTACCTATTTGGTCTAACGACTAGCGTTTGACATTTAAGTACGAGTTCGGTGTTATGAGGTGTAATGTCAAGTTTCACAAAGTATCCGCTCGGTACACGCACAGATAATATAATGTACACGGAAACTGTAGACGCGTACGAAGTCGCGGGTAACTACTAGTAATATATAAGTAACTTAAAAAAAAGCGGGAAAAGTAGCCTGTGTTCCAAGTTTCATCCAAATCGGACCAGTAGTTACAGTGTGATTGAAACACAAACATCCAAACATTACGTTTAGTTAATAATATTATTCCAATACTACGTTAGCATGGTCACCGATAAAGCTCAAAGTAATTGCATTTAGGTACTAATTGAGGTTAAAGCAACCCTGCCGTAACTCAGTTAAATCCAACCACGGAGGCTACCTATGGCTTTGTAACTTGATTTACTTGTAATATCTAGACATAGCAACAAAATAAGTACCCAGTTTTACTAATTAGTCGAGTAATTAGTTTAAAATAGTTACAAAGAAAATTGTACCGTTATTTCTTTACAGTTTTATCTTTATCTTTAACTCTAGAGGCGGATTTGGCATACTGTTTACTTAGCTTCTGTTTATGAATTTGGAAGACACACAAACTACGTAAAAAACAGTTTTCATGTCATTTTAACATTGCCATTTTCTTTTCGAAAACGAACGAATCAGACAATTGTTTTTTAAATTTAAGAATGTTATCAGATTTTTAGTCTCGTATTATTCAGCAGTGGGACAAAGTAGGCTAGTATAAAAAAAAATTATTCATTACCTATTTCTTATATTTTTTAATTAATGTAGAGTACCTACTGTAAAATTTTTACAATAACAATATGTGATAAAACGTGATTTCTGACTCAAAAGTGTCTAGACCAAAAGAAGCAGACGAAGCCGGATCTCGTTCACAATTAACTCAACTATTGAAAAAGTTCGGATATCCTTTTGATTTTGAAATTGGAACATATGTGTTGAAGCAACAAGCGCTTCGTTTGAGCAAAAAGGAGTTTTTTCTTAGGCTTGAATTCCTCCCTTGAGCATCTGTGCGGGGTATTAGGTGACCCGCGATCTCACGTGAGTTGAGATGATCGTGTGCATAGCGACTGACCTTCTTTGGTACTTTTTATATTTCAATGTTGATGTTTTTCATAATTTTTTATTTAAATATATTTTGCAATCACATAGGTCTCGTAACCTCATTATCGTAGAGTATATCTGGTAGTCATCGTCTTGTTTTTTATGGTGTCCCTATGAAGTATCTGCGCAGAAGCCTATTTTGGTCGAATTGGGGGTTAGCGAATTTTTCCACACAATATTCGTTATCGTTTGTCAAACCTAACTTCAGAGTATAAACTACAAAGAACTACAAACACATGTAGTTATAATTATCACAGATAATATATACTATAGTATAATTATTAAGTTAATCTAAAGCATGGCCTTTGCCACAGATAATATTATAATGTTATACCTACTTACTACGTTACACCTCATAGACATTTTAACTGTTCTAGGATCTAGATGTACACAATGAACAGCGTAGTATAGGTATTTGCTTACCAATTATCACGTGATCATATCAAGGGTTCGTTGCAGCTCTACCAGAAGTTTATAAATCTTACCTGAAATACAAAAACAATAGTAAGATGGGCATTTTACACACAGCCCTCTAGTCCCAAACTAGCAAGGCTTGTAATATGGGAACTTGATTACTGATAGAATACGTACATAGTAACACCCAGGCAGACAGAACAAAACTATGTTTGGCACCCGCAAACGTTTGTTCTCAGTGGGGATCGAACCCACGACTCACAGCACGGAAGGTAGAGCTAGTACCGACTGAGCTGTGACGCCTGTCATATAAGATTTTTAGTATAGATGCGTTTATCGATTCTGCAGGGGTATGCCAATCAAAGTTTTGAATCATGGTCAGTTCATACTAACTCATAGTTATTCTGTGACTAAATAGCGACATATGACGTCATTTGATGTGTTTTCGCGCATATTTTGCTGTCAAGTGTCTAAAAAGAATGATCACGTGGTACAAAATTGTACCACGTGACCTAAAGAAATTACACTGGGCAGTGAAATATAACTTGACAGCAAAAGATTGGCATACGGGGGCTGGTGCAAGCCGCCCTAAATAAATAAACATTTAGAAAAGTTTCTTAAGTTTCATGTCATCATATTTTTAATATGTTTTGTTGTTCTCACAAAGTAAAAGACAGAGCAACGGATTGGACAGAATATCAGCGTCTCCCAAAACGGTTATTTATTATTATTTCTATGTGTATTATTATACGTATTCTGTTTTAATAGCAAATAAAAGAAAAAAATTCGATAGTCTATGCATAAAGAAACACTCCATCAATTTACATTACATGAGATATTATGAATGAGAGTAAGTACAAGTAGCGAACGACAAAGTGTCTCAAAGTATCAAAATGTTTAAGAAGCAGTACGTAAACATGCACCGAGTTCGGTTCACACAGCCCCATTTGAACATGTGTGTGCGCGCGCGCATCATGTGCGTATGTGTGGGTGTCGAATGCCTTCCAATAGATTTGTGAATGAGATTTCTCATGTTTACGTCACAAATACCAGTTGTATTTATCAAAGCTGGTAATGTCACAATAACAACCTTACAGAAAAGTTCACTAGTCTGTTTCACAATAACAATTTTATGTTAGGTAAAGAAGCTAGTCAAATAACATTTTTAGATCTAGATTTGGTTAGAAGCGTAACAAAGCTAGTAAAGGGCATTGCTTTTCCTGACATTGGGGACTTTCTTCTTGCTACGTCTTATGAAAAAGTCGTTGATCATTACTTAGCCAAAGTCGTCGACTTAGCTCAGAGGATTAGCAGGCTGAAGTGGCAGTGGGCCGGCCATGTTTGCCGTAGAACCGACAATCGTTGGAGCAAACTAATACTCGAGTGGAGACCACGTTTAGGCAAGCGTAGTGTAGGACGCCCTCCGGCGAGATGTGGCAACGATCTGCAAAATGAAGCTGGCAGACACTGGATGAGAAGAGCCGAAGACCGAGCTCAATGGCGCGTCTTGGGAGAGACCTACGTCCAGCAGTGGATGAACCTTGCAAACTTCCAGCTACCAAGGAGTTGGAAAAGTGAATGGCTCGAGAGTAACAATGGGACATGCGCTGAACTTATTGACCCCACTTCTAAACCCAAAGGTTTTAATCTCCCTCGAAAACTTTGGTGCCGCCTTAACAGGCTTCGTAGTAGCAACATGCGTATAGCACAGGTAAATCAACAGAATCAGCGCTACATACAGTGGTACGTAGACTAGAACGCGACATTACGGACAAAACGCTTTGCCTAGCCGCCTTCATAGACATTGAAGGGGCGTTTGACAAAACGAACTTCAGCGGCATAAACGCAGCCCTACAAAAGCACGGTGTGGAACCAACGCTAGTAGATTGGATCATGGGCATGCTACGGCTTTGGGCGGTACGTATTGACATGCGGGGGGAGACCAGGGGAGTGGTGGCTAAGGGATGTCCCCAGGGAGGCGTCCTGTCACCACTTCTGTGGAACCTGGTCGCAAATGATCTAATCACCAAGCTTAATGCACAACGCTTTTTCACGGTGGGCTATGCGGACGACTTAGCCATACTTATCTCAGGGCATTTTGCCAGTGTGGCGTGCAACATCATGAACAATGCACTAAAAGTCGTAGAAACATGGTGTATAAACTTCGGGCTAACCGTGAACCCAACAAAAACAGAACTGGTAATGTTTACAAACAAACGTAACCTAGGTACTTACGTGCTTCCCTCGCTGTTCGGCACTCAGCTGAACCTCTCGGATGAAGTCAAATACCTAGGAATTACGATCGACAGCAAACTTAATTGGGCAAAACATCTAGACAACAAAATTAAGAGGACCACCATCTCATTCTGGCAATGCCGCAGAATGATAGGTAAGACATGGGGACTTAGCCCAAAAACCACCCTATGGCTATACAATACGGTGATTCGTCCCTCGCTAGCATATGGTGCTCTGGTCTGGTGGCCGAGAACCAAACAAAGCACAACGATAGGTAAGCTACAGAAGTTCCAGAGACTGGCATGTGTGGCAATAACAGGGTGTATGAGGACTGCTCCAACGGCAGCTCTCGAAGCCCTCATCAGTTTAACGCCCCTACACCTCCACGCGCAGGAAGAGGCAGCTGCGGCCGCTTTTAGACTCTGGAACCTAAATCTGTGGGAACAAGACATACGAGCAAAACATACTACAATCATACATAACTATGCAAAAGGGAACCCCTTACTACTTTCAATATATGATAGAGTTCCCAAAACACACCTGTATTCGAAGAGTTTTGCCATTCAATTGTACGAAGAGCCAGGCGACTACTCGAAAATACACGAAGTAAGGATATACACCGACGGCTCAAAAACAAAGACAGGTACCGGAGCGGGCACGTTCTCGGAAGACCTTAACATCCGCAATACAACAGCCCTTGGTGCACATAACTCCATCTTCCAAGCGGAATGTGTGGGTATAATCCAGGCGGCCCTGGCAGTGCTGAGAAGACAGGTAACTGATTACAGCATCAGGATCCTCTCAGACAGCGCAGCAGTTCTACAAGCATTGAACAGGTACGAACACAACTCAGGCTTAACAATTCAGTGTCACCATCTGCTGGAAGAGGTTTGTAAGTCAAATAAAGTCACTCTCCAATGGATTAAGGGACACAGCGAATCCAGAGGCAACGACGAGGCTGATTCAATGGCTAGGCGGGGTTCGGAAATGCAACCAGCAGGACCAGAGCCCATGAACCCACTACCCTTCAGCCAAGTTCGAGCATGGATTCGTAAAGAAACATTTCAACTACACCAAAAATACTGGGTAAATATACAGGATTGCAGACAGTCAAAGGAAGCTTTCCCGGAGCTTAACCCGAGATACTCCCGGAAACTGGTAAACTTGACACGCGACAAACTCCGAAGGGTCATCGGCATTGTCACGGGTCACTGCTCCCTAAACAAACACCTGTTTACTTTAGGTGTTACAGACAGCCCCCTGTGCAGGGGGTGCTTGACAGCAGACGAGACGGCAGCGCACGTGCTCCTGGAGTGCAGCAGCGTGGCGTCTCAAAGGGCACATCACCTCGGTTCTCCGGGGACCCCTCAGGAAGCCTGCACCGGCGTGAGCGAGCTGCTGGCCTTCCTGGAGGACATCGGGTGGCTGGAATAACGGCCGCCACCCATCACGCAAAAAGGGCCCGCTTGCGGCCTAATTGCGGAAAATGGTCCGCCCTACAAGTACAAGTAAGTAAGTACAGGCTTCGTACTGGACACGGCCGATGTAACTACTTTCGGCAGAAATGGGGTTGGACAGACTCGGCGCTCTGTGACTGCGGTGAAGAGGATCAGACTGTGGAACATATCATCCAGCGATGCCCGACCCCCTCGTACCCAGGACCTTGGAGCGATCTTATGGAGCTTCCTTCAGAAGCATTGGATTGGCTTAGAGACCTGAACTTTGACTTATAGTTTTAATTAGTTTTAGTTACTACCTTTTTTAGTTTTTAATTTAGATTGTTTGTTCTTAGGATAAGAAATTTGTTGTTATTTAGTTTTTAATAAGATCTGTTACGCCTTAGTCATACGATTAAATAAAAAATAGCAGTGGACGAGTATAGGATGATGATGATGATTACTTAGCCACCTATCAACTGAATCACTCTCAAGTTGCTATACGGCGTAAACCTTTTCATCTTTGTTTAGTTTTGACACTAGCTTTTCAACGTTGAAACGGGTTTATGGGTAAGAATTTTTCGTAATCAATTGCCTACGCCTCTCAACTTTTGAGACATTTGAGGTGATTCTAGGTATAAGACTGCTAATGTTTCTTGCGGCTATCAACCTAGATAATTTTTATTATAAATTATGTTTCATTGAAGTAATGCGAGTGGTGACGTCTACATTACACGATTGATTCGTAACTTTTACAAATTACCGGTTCAGTTTTACAATTATTTGAGAACTTCTACTAAATATTGAGGTGCTCAGAAACCTAAAATTCCACTATGGTCCCTCCGTTGAAACGCTCATGAAACCGTAGTATCACAATAAAACTTTTAATATTATTGAATACTAGCAGTTACCCGCGACTTCGTACGCGAGTACAGTTTCCGTGTACATTATATTATCTGTGTATTATTATTACCTGTGCGTGTACCCAGCGGATACTTTGATAAACTTGACATTACACCACATTACACCGAACTCGTACTGGAATGTCAAACGCTAGTCGTTAGACCAAAGAGGTAGTACTACGCCCTGTCAAACTGACGTGACATGACACGACAATGAAATCCTCTTGCCAATTGGCGCTGCTAATCCCGTTCTTTCATTTTATCCTGTAGATCCTGTTAATTATTCGGGATAAAAAGTAGCCTATGTGTCAATCCAGGTTATGAACTATATATATGCCAAGTTTCATCCAAGTTGGTTCAGTAGTTTAGACGTGATTGAAACACAAACATCCAAACATCTAAACATCCAAACCTCTAAACTTTCGCATTTATAATATTAGTATTAAGTATTATATTATATAGTATTATTATATTATAAATGCCCGTTATTGAAACCCATAATTTATTTACTACTAGACTAGACTGATATTACTAGGTCTCCATGATTTTCCTCATCAAAATAAGAGATAATTAATATAATAAGTGAAGTAACCGTTAGCACCTAAAATAAATCGTCTCTAAATAAATAATAAATAAATAAATAAATATTCATGGACTTTACACACAACGCCCTTAGTCCCAAACTAAGCAAAGCTTGTGATATGGGAACTAGATGGCTGATAGAATACTTATATACTTTTTTTTGTACATACTTATAATACATAGTAACACCCAGACATAGAACAAACATCTATATTTACCACGCGCAAATGTTTGTTCTCGGTGGGGATCGAACCCACGACCCACAGCACGGAAGGCAGAGTCATTACCGACTGAGCTGTGACGCCTGTCACAGCTCATTTATATTTATTTATATTTATATTTATTAAATAATTTTGAAAAACAAATATCATAAGTTTATGATGAAGACGCACAACTGTTTATGTATACTTCTTCTGATTGCCCTGGTCTCGTTACTAAAGGATGTCTTAAAGAAGTAGTTAGAGGCAGTTCGAAATAAATAGTATGGAGCAATAGACTTTCGCACCTTATTTTTAAATAAAAAAATCTGTTAAGATTCCAAATTAAATTAAATCAAACAATCCAAAATTTGAGGGGCGGGCCGGCCAATCCACCGCGCATGAGCAATTTGCAGTAGTGTGCAACATTCTGCACCCATGTATACAAGCTCAACAAGTATCCAGCGTGGGGGTTGGGGTGCACCCTATATATAGTGCTTGAAATCAGTCGGGACTCCATTACGGGACGACGTAAGTTACGACCGCGACTCAGCCGCGGACGAAAACGAATATTCACGAAAAAAGTACAACTTGAATTTGAATTTTCATTATGCCACGCGGGAATCAGAGGGTCTGTCCCAGGTGCCGAATTCTAAAGCGTAGGGTTACCAAACATCCTTGGAACGAAGTATGTCCAGAGTTGTCCCAAAACCCAAGTCATCAGGACCTGATCGGCATACCGAACTCCAATGATAAAACTAAATGCATCAAGCATCTTGCTAAATGGATTAAAACTGCGCATGATACAGTGGATATTGGCCTCATGTTTCTGTTTCACAAGTTGATCATCGAAGCAATCATTGGTCAGCAGGCCAGAGGAGTGCAGTATGTATTACAAAAAGCTGTCATTTGTTGCAATTTAGCCCCTTACCATATATTATCAAGCCAGAAGCATAGGCTCCAAAAGTTTAAGATTTTTTACTATTATTAAAATTTATTTGAAAAAAATAATAATTAATGCATTAGTTTTATGTTTTATCTATTTGGTATGAAACAGATTTTAGTTTTGGTTGGACAGTGCCATCTAAAATTTCTGGTTTTATGTGTGGATAAGGTGTTTGCGTACGCTTTTCGACGAGTGTAACTATCAAAAGTAGGGAAACTTGTACGAGTAAATTAAAATTAATTTCGTGTGATAAACAGCTTACGAAAAAAACTAAGACTCATTGATTAGGCGTCTTAGGTTATAGCATGAAAGTTAGTTTCTAAATCAGTATGTATTTTATTTGATTTATGAACCATTTTTGTCAATAGCATCTCTTCACTTAGACTTCGTATGCATTGGCGTCTCGACCAATATGAATATTTCATAACCCAAACGATAGGGAAATCTTATTTTATTGGCTTTATTTTTTATTTATATACAATTGATATGCATTCTCATAAATGATATAAAAAAATTACATGAAAATTATATTGCGTGTTGTAAATATTTGGTAATTTTTACGACGCGAGAATTCTAACTAGTGATATCTAAGTCTTATTGCAATAAATATAAATATCAAAAAATTGCAAAAAATATCTAAAATCGTAAAAACGTAGTTGTTACTCTATGCAAAAAGAATAATTATCTAATCCTATAAAAAAAGTCAAGGAAATTTACAGCAAGACATCAGGAGCTGAGTTTGAGATATGCGTGCAGATAAAGTCAAAAAACTTCAACAACTTTGGCAAAATGGCTAAAAATATCGCTTTTATACAAAACCTAAAAACCACAGTTTTAAGTTGTAATGGTAATAAAATTGGTGCCAAATATTGCCTCGTATGCATTCAATTAAAAAGAGTAACCAATAAAAACATTTACCTAATTCATTCGAGGCCTTATTTGAGTCCAACTTTTATTTTCCTATCTATTGATTATTAAACAAATGAAAAATATTATATTTCGGAAGAAAAATCAAGTAAAACAATAGCAGAAATTGAAAACGATGGAAGCTACAATAGTTATTATAAATTGTGTCGTAACTATTATCGCCCACCTCCTAAACATAAGCAAAAAAATAAAAATAAAATGTTCCTCATAAGAAATTGTACATAAAAAAAGTAATAATTTATTTTCTTTAATGATTTCTGCTAAATTAGTCCAAATTACATACTATTAGCAATATAAAAAAATTATGTAACGTTTTTTGTTGTTCATGCAGTAAACATAAATAATGATATAATTACTTAGGTAATAAATAATAATTTAAATTTTGTTCGCTACTTTGTGAAAGTCTACTTTTTGCGATGGTTTTTTTTAAATCGTCAGTCAAATTGTCTATGATATAAATATTATCATGACATGTTTATTTTGTAGGTGCCGCATATTATTTTTCCACGACATACTTGATACTGAAAAAGTTAATAAGCATCACGGCTACATAGATCAGATGACGAAAGCAGGTAAGCATTCGGTTCACTTTACCAGGAGTCTAATTCTTCACGGCGATTCCGATAGATTGGTATTTTTGCGGAGCTATTGCATGCAAACCTAGCGCCAAATTATTTCAATATTGTGCGGGTATTGAATGAATCTGCCATTGGCATTGGATTGTCATATCCAATAAAGATTGGTACTCTTCTTCTTTTTCTCTTTTATATGGCTTCTGTCCGTCAATTCGACAGCCAATTTTGCCAGTGTCAAGTGGATTATTAGTCAAGTCGAGTCATACGTCAAGTCATTGACGCTGTTTTGTCAGCTAAATGACAGTCGCGTGTTAGGTATCACATGGAATTTTTCGATATAGGATTGTCATCTACATTGTATGGGAATTGTTATTGGATGCATGAGTAAAGCTTCTACCCTACTACTGGTTTGGTGTTTATTCAATTGCTTATTGCAGGGGTTCAGATTCGTTGGGTCACGCATTCGATGTTCGTAAAGGCGTACAACCGCATTTTGATGATCGACTGCCCCACCAGAGATCGCAATCAGGAGAGCCTTAACGGATGCCTTATCTACGGACCCCACAGCTCTCCCCACATTATCTTCGACATCGTAAGTGACATGCAAGACCTGACGCTGACCCAGTACCCGGCTACCGAAGCCCGTGTGTATAAAGACGAATTCGAGACAATGTGGATCTCAGTGGAGTCTGAGTATTTCGGTGTTGGCTTTGAGAGGATGAATCAAGGAAGGAGACTTGGCTCCGCGAATGCAGGCCCATCCCGCCTGCTGAGGAACTTCATATAAAGAGAACTTAGCTTAGAACCGATTTATACACGTGACCAGGTAATACACTACTTAACTAAACTGGTTATTTGTACCAACTGTGTAAATCGGCTAAAGCGGGCGATGCGTTTCGATATTGTCGCGGCTATTACTGAGTACCTTACAACTCCTGTCGTATCCATTTTCGGTATATTCCAGAAATTCCCACCTGTGGGGATTTTAGGGTTTTTTCCGGAAATCCCCACCTACGACGTATGCTACGGTGTAGCAGTGGGGATTTCAGGATTTTTTTTCCAGAAATCCCCACTAAGTAGGTATGTGCTCCTTATCTGTTGTACTCTCGATCGAAGAATATATGTTAACACTAATGTAATAAAAATTTCTGTCCAAAAAATCCGATTGGTACATTGCTAGCCGCCACAATAGCGTTTTTTCTTTTACCTTTTCAGTTCTTCATTTATTTGACTGCCAATTTTATTTTTAGGCACATTTATGTTACTAATTTTACTTTTATTCAATGCAAATACGTTTTTTCCCTAGTTTATAACCAGAGGGGGTAACTATTTTAATAAAATCTACTAGATTTTATTCAGAGAATTACCCCTCTACTAAGGCAGCGTAAGCATGTTATTATAAGTTCTTCAGACATTTTTTTATATTTTGGTTTTTGCTGATTATTGGTAATTTTTTAATACAACTACTTACCTTTATTACGTTTTTTTGTCGAAGGCGGATTGTTTATTTCTTAATTTTAAGCTATTGTTACTACTAGATGTGCGTAAAACCGTTGTTGTAACCACATGTACCTGTATACATACATATATGTTCAAAAGTTCAATCTGCGATAGTCAAAAAGAATATAATATATAGTATGTATACATATATATAATATATGTATATATACAGGATGGCGCTATAATGGCGACATTAAATTATAATACATGTTCGTTATTACATTCTAACACATTAGCATTTACTTAACAAGCACCCTCATCATACTAGTGTTTCCATCTATCAGTGAAATTAAAACGAAAAGAAAAAAATTTACAACCACTAGAAAAAAAGTGATTACTTTATAGTGATCATATCTATACCTCTGTGTTCATTAAATGTCGTCATTGTAGCGCCACCCTACCTATATTTTAAAAAATATAAAAAAATCAAAATAAAAAAAAACTAATAAAATAAAAAATTACAAAAAAAGTAGGTTTAATGTGCTTAATATGTGTAAAATTGTCTAGTCATTTTAGCATAAAAAAGTTCATCTCAGATATTTTAGATAATAAGCTGAATTTTCGTATATACCTTTATTTAAAGGTTCTAAAAGTTGTCTCAAAAGTCACGTAAATTCTCGTTGGTGCATCGTAAGTTATTCAAGGTCAAATGTAAAAAGTAACACGACTGTAAAAAGAATCGTTCCACATCTGAATGAAAGATACTATAAAGATCTATATATCAATGACAGTTTGAAGTTTGACAGCTGCCATCAAAAGTGTAGATCTTAATGAAAATGAAATAAATTTATCCTGGCACAAAAAGTTAGATAATACATGCACAAAGAAAAATAAAATAAGATAACAAAGTATAGTAACAAGCAAGATACAAAGATATTACATAATAATATGTAGGTAGGTAGGACACAAACTTAAATAAAATAAAGCAAAAATAAACAAAACCGGTCCTATGCCAGGTAGGTACCTACCTATGCCAAAAAAGCTTAGTCTCAGCTTGTTTGCTGCTCCAGAAAAGGCGGAGCAGCGCTGTTTTTCAGACTGAGCCAAAAAAGGGGGTAAGAGGTGAGGGGAAGAGATTCTTTTCATTTGGTTTTGGAACGATAAATCCAGGACGAGTAGTTTCCGAGATTTAGCCGTTTGAAGATTGACAGCTTTCATCGAAAATGTAGATTTTGATCATTCCTTTCATTCAGTGGTGGAACGAGAATTCTAGGATGAGTAGTTGCCGAGATATAGCCGTTTGAAGTTTGACAGCTTTCATCGAAAATGTAGATCTTGATCATTCCTTTCATTCAGTGGTGGAACGAGAATTCTAGGATGAGTAGTTGCCGAGATATAGCCGTTTGAAGTTTGACAACTTTCATCGAAAATGTAGATCTTGATCATTCCTTTCATTCAGTGGTGGAACGAGAATTCTAGGATGAGTAGTTGCCGAGATATAGCCGTTTGAAGTTTGACAGCTGTCATCGAAAATGTAGAATTTATCTAGAGGATTAAAAATGAAGATCACAGATATCCACGGATCACCTTGCATTACAGTACGTATGGTTGACCATGACCACTGCGCGCTCACCGCCCTCTGTTGCAAAAACGGTTAAGTGCATGATAAAATATTTCTAATAAAGTTTGTTGCAATTTTTATGCTCTACAATATTCAGCCTATTATCTCACATTTCCGAGGTGGATCGTTAGTTTAATTGGACTAGTAAGCATTGTAACTAATGGTGGCCACACACCTTCAAATTAATTTGCGACAAACCTTCCCCCGTATTCCAATCTTTTGCTGTCAAGTTATATTTCACTGCCCAGTGTAATTTCTTCAGGTCACGTGGTACAATTTTGTACCACGTGATCATTCTTTTTAGACACTTACAGAGACCGTACGCCAATCAAAGTTGAACTGCAAAGTTTTAAATCATGGTCAGTTCATACTAACTCATAGTTATTCTGTGACTAAATAGTGACATTATGACGTCATTTGATGTGTTTTCGCGCATATTTTGCTGTCAATTTAAGTGTCTAAAAAGAATGATCACGTGGTACAAAATTGTACCACGTGACCTGAAGAAATTACACTGGATAGTGAAATATAACTCGACAGCAAAAGATTGGCATACGGGGGCAGCAAAACATGCGCGAAAACAAATCAAATGACATCATAATGTCACAATTTAGTCACCGAATAACTATGAGTTAGTATGAACTGACCATGATTTAAAACTTTGCAGTTCAACTGAGATTGGAATCGCCCCCCTGGCTTATTCTTTGCACGACGCTCACCCTTACTACCTCTGACTCTGACTTTCAGACCGCTGAGAAATAAAAAAAAAACCCATGCATGTCAGTTTATTTGAAAGTGTGTGGCCATACGCTTCAATATTGAAACGCTACGACTTATATATCATTATCTTCTTAATCTCTTTCTAAGAACCGATTTACACACTCACAAGTTCAATGGCAAGAGAAGTATATGACAAAAAAAAGACCGTACAACTTGAAATAATTTTAGAGTTGCGTTTCAGTATTCAGGCATATAATACACTTAATAAATGTTGTTGGTGTTTAGATATTAGGAAGAAAATGCAAAAAAAAGTAAAAAATGTTCAGAAAATCGCGCGCTCTTATCTTGTAAGTCAAATTCATAACATAGCTATTCTATATCGAACCTTACACCCTATTTACATACCTACAATTCATACCAAAGTTAAATACTTACCACTACTAAACGGAAGAATTCTAATAAAATTATGAGCGTACCAAATACATATTTTATTTCTGAACCTTATTTCTAAGCGATTATATACCAACAATTATGTTATGTTATGACACAAGGCGAGTTAATAATATTACTAGTTGTCTTTATTCGATTTTATTAGAATCTAGTTCAGAACATATAACCCCTAAAATCCCCCACGAATCTCTAAGAACCCTTAAAACCCTTGCAATCCCCTAAAAAATCCAAATCACACCTAGAAACTCTCAATAATTTTAAAAACCCTTACAAATCCTTAAAACCTTCTACAAACGCCTACAACTCCCTAAAAACTCTAACAACCCCTAAAAGCCCCTACAAATCCTTAATACCTCTACAAACACCTAAAAACTCCAACAAAACCCTAGAAACTCTTACAACCCCTACAAATCCTTAAAAACTCCAACAAAACCCTAAAAAATCCTAGAAACCCTATACCAACCCCAGGTTTCCAAGCTTAGCTTAGCAACGCCGCATCGCACATCTTTGGTGGAAAAGCAGTCTGGGTCGACGTAAAAGGGGTTCAAGAAGCTAACTCGAAAGAAGAAAGACAATGAGGTCTCAGAGTGATGTTTGAGGACGCAGAGCCTTAAACTACGTTCTCAATGGAATAAGGTAATGCACTGTTATAGGCAAAGGTAACCGCTTGAAATTAAATGGGCCATCTGCTTGCCCCATCAGATTAATTAATCCCATTTTTTTTAAATAAAAAAATACATTCTTATAAACGATTCACGTTCCATTATCTCAACAGCCATTAATGTGTCGATAAAAACATAAAATATATCTAGAGTAAAAAATATTATAAAAACTCAGTTGACTTGAGGATCCTCCTTTTTCGAAGTTGGTTAATAAACAGTACGATTGCAATTCTAGAGAGTAGTTTTTCTACACCACATTATAGAAACCGTTAGATATCTAGACATTAAAAATAAATGAAACTTGTTTTTGTAAGTGCCAGCGGCTCAGTTCAATTTATAGCAATTACATACGGAGTACGTACAACCCCGTCACAAGTAGCTTCACAAATCAAGTCACTATAATGCTTTACATTATAACGCTAAACAAGTTTTCCGACCATAAAATGTGCAAAAACTAAAAACACATTTTTGTTGTCAGCAAACATGTTTGGATTAAAGTGATGTTTCTGCTGAACCTTTACATTGTTATTTTAAATAATTACATTTATATCTTAAAAAATGTTGAAATGTGCGAGCGAAGTTGTTTGACGTAACCTGTCATCAACGATGAGCTGGCACATAGATTTTAATTTTTCGGGCACGTCCTCAGTGGACGTGCTTGGTGAGGCAATGCATTGTTATAGGTAGAGGTAACTACTTAAAATCAGGTGGGCCATCGGCTTGTTCCATTATTTAGTTGTAAAAAAAAACTTTCAAATGTGGATCTCCGTTTGGTATTAAAAGTGTTAAGCTATATTGGTCTCTTGATCTTGAGTTGTATAGATATATCTAACCGTTCAGACGCGGATCCCCGTTACTCTCGGCAAAAAGTTGTACTATCAGCTCTAGTATTCTCAAAACGGTAGCTACTGGTTACCATATTTGGCTTCTGCCTCAAGACCCTTTGAAGAATATTTACGAAGTGTAGCGTCAGTGACATAGGTAGGTAAACATCCCTTTTCTTATTTGGCCAAATATATGAATTGCAAAAAATATAATGCATGAACTAAAAAATGTACACACGGCCACAAGTCAGGTTATACACCCAATACAACCATAACTACACTATATACAATTCAGAAAATCGTTGGAAAGGGTCAAACACACTGTCGTCCCACTCACACGATTCGCAACGTTCATCTTTTAATAGTTTAAAGTTTAAACAGCATAGGTGGACGTGTCTTCGATTGTACTCCATTTTAATACTACCTATATTGGTTGGTGTTGGTTGTCACCATTGACACGTAAGAAGAAGAAGACCTGTACATACCTGTTGGGGAACAATAAAGACTTATTCACTCAGAAATGTTTGTCAATCCGGTATTTTACCCTAATCAATGAAATTTTAATATTCAATAATGTTCATTATCGTGTCGACGACGTGGTCAGGTGAAGCGAAACAAGCATTCCAATACAGAAATTAATGTAATTCGGAGAACGAGATCGGTTCTAAGAAGATTCGAGCTTTGAAAGGTTTTGTATGAACTTAAAGATTTACCGTTATCAGCTGGTAATTTTTTTTTAAATATCCCTGACGGTCACCCATCCACGAAAGCTACGTAACTAACTTTCACTACAATAATATACGAGTCATATCTTCATTATAGAACCTAACTGGGGACAAACCTTCAGATAAAAAAAAATATATTTGAAATCGGTTAATAAATGACGGGAAAAAACATTAAAAAAAAACGTACAACCGAATTGAGAACCTCCTCCTATTTTGAAGTCGGTTAAAAAGTAGAGATACACATTTTTTCATGCGATTTTCTTAAATCGTGCATAACGTTGCTTCTGGCCACGTGGTTCGACCGCATACGTTGTGGTGAAGGGTCATGCATTATTAATAATATTTTATGAAAACAAAAATGGGGATTTGGGTTTTTTAAAACCAGATTTTTCAATTCAATTCAATTTTTTTTTAATTCTCGTAAAATACACCTTCAGCTTTTTTAAACAGCTTTGAAAGCTTGAAACTGGCTAAGAAGGCTTAGTCTCGTCTTGCATACTTAAGTACCTAAGGAGAACCACACTCGATTTGCAGAAGTTATTCGAGCGAACAATAGGACAGTGAAAAGTTAAGGTGCACTTTCCACTGAAGTGTTGCCACTGTTGGCGATTGCCAATGTTATTCAATCTATATATACCTTGACGTATTTTTTAAATTAGATTAATAGGGCGAGTTCGTTAGAGAAGTACTATTACCGTACCGTACCTATTTCCGCCAAGCGTAATGCTCGCATTGCTGTGTTCTGATTTGAAGGGTTTGAATCCCGGTGAAAATATTTTGTACTAGCAGTTACCCGCGACTTCGTACGCGTTTACAGTTTCCGTGTACATTATATTATCTGTGCGTGTACCGAGCGGATACTTTAAGAAACTTGACATTACACCTCATTACACCGAACTCGTACTGGAATGTCAAACGCTAGTCGTTAGACCAAAGAGGTAGTACTACGCCCTGTTAAACTGACGTGACATGACATGACAGTGAAATCCTCTTGCCAATTGGCGCTGCTAATCCTTTTCGTTCATTTTATCCTGTAGATCCTGTTAATTATTCGGGATAAAAAGTAGCCTATGTGTCAATCCAGGTTACGAACTATATATATGCCAACTTTCATCCAAGTTGGTTCAGTAGTTTAGACGTGATTGAAACACAAACATCCAAACATCTATCATCCGGCTGCATTAAGTACATTAGTTAGTAGACTTTATTCGCTCAGGTGATACCTAGGTGAATTAAGTGCACTACACGATAGACTTAATTCACAATCGGTTTCTGCTCAGTTGCCGACAGTGCAAATCTAGTGTTGCTACAGTGGCCAATGGCCTTAGCAATAATATGTTTACAAATTGTATCCAATGCTCGTGTTTCTATGTAAGTCTTCGTAGAACTGCGGTCATATTGTGTCGTGAAGTATTCGTCTTTCGATATACACATCTCATATTAACATACATGGCATGTTTCTTTTCCTGGATTTAAAAAAAAATGGATTATGCAGGTAGATTACCTCAATGACAAGTATGTGCTTTGTGAGGCATTGCACTGCGTCCACTCTGAGTCAGCCATGTAATTGCAATCGTAACCATACCCTTCAAACTGCAACACAGTGATGCCAGAATCACTGCTTGGCGTCAGAAATACGCTGGTTATACTTCCCCAAATGATTTCTTATACTAAAAACCCTACTACTTGGTACAATCGGCTACACATCAATCTATCAACCGTTTAAACTTTGAACTATTATAATTTGAATGTTGCGAATCAGGGATCGCAATAGGTGTAGGCGCGTGGCGCGCAAGCAGCGAGTCTCACATAAAAACATATCGTCCCTCTCGCATGATTTGCAACATTCAAATTATAATAGTTCAAAGTTCGAACCGTTGATAGGTTGATGTGTAGCCGACTGTAGAATTACTTTATGTAAAATTCAATATAGTTACAATTAAAAACATTTCATGCAGCAGCGTGAAAATGTTCTGTTGGAATCCGGGCAACCGGGGTTTTTATATTGGAAGAAAATATACGTGCAAAATAATATCAGTGCCCGCAAACAAAGAGGGAATAATAAAAGGGTATAAAACTTTTAAATACAGCAGAAATAAAATTCACATCATCATCATAAAAGCCTGTAGAAGTCGACTGGACTGAAGTTTCCTCTATAGAATTCCGGAAAGTGCGATTTTTGGCGTCCTCCGTCCACCGACTTCCAGCGATCTTGACCATCCTACTCTGTTCCAGATCATTTATTTCCCAGCAGAAAAAAATTGTGCTCTGTCACAGGAAAAAACTGTTTTAAGTTAATACAATCCTAGCATAGACCCGTACATAGTGTTGGACCCCATTTTGTATTCTATCATAGTGGTATACAAGCAATCGCAGGCGTGCTCTGCATTCCATACCAACTTGGCTATCGAAATACCATTACACAACAGCAAATTTTATCACCATCTAATAGAGTTGAAAGTCCCGTTTATCTCATAGATGAAGTAAAATACAAAAATGCTAACTAATGCTAAGGTTTGGTTCTAGGTTTCTGTTCTGCATAAGGTTGGATTGATACTTGTATTTATCGGAATCAGGCTTACTTGCCAAGACCGGTACATTTATGGGTTTATTTCACCAAGCCAAGTATCAGTGGAATACTAAGCAAGATGGCATACGATAAAACTTTTCTCCCTGATATAAAAAAATAAAATTACAAGTACCTAGTCGCTATTTAATAAAGTACGTATTCCATATTTTTATTTATTTATAAGCTTTATACACCTTACACGCTAATATTTTTACATTATCGTTTTTTTTTTAATTAAGTTTACCTATTTCTTATTGAAATTATTTGTCTTATTATTTGTTCTAGTATTTGTTTCTACAGGTGTAAGGTCCGCTGTCAGTGGTGAAAGCTTCCTCCAGTAGGTTTTTATTTCATGTTAGCTAAGGGCAATTTTTCTTTTGATAAACCTTTTCGATTTTGGATCACGTTTTCCAAACAATAACTTGAAAAAAGATGATTCGCTAAGTATTTGTTGTTTGCGATTTTACATAATTCCATGCAGTGATTTTAAATCTTCAAAAATGTCGAAATGTGCGAGGTAAAAGTTGTTTGACGTTGTTTTGAAGCAGAGTTCAACGCAGAGTGCCCTTGCATTGAGTACAATGATTGTCTTGTTATATATAGCTAAGTATACACTACATACTGCTAGTCGGATCTAGATGTTAGAAAACGGGACACAGTTCTTTGAACATGGATAAGCTTAAGCGTACAGTACACCAAGCCTCAGCATCTCAGCATAAGCTGGCATTCTTTAAATAAACGCGGCATTAATACCCTTTAAAGCGCTGTCCCACCGCGGCGCACGAAGAGGCTATGCACGATTAACTGTCCCACCGCGGCGCACGAAGAGGCTACGCACGTGTATTCTTCGCTTTGCAAGAAAATGTATGTGATTGTCCACTGCACCCCGCGGACAGGCTAAGCATCAAATAACGTCATTGACAATGCGTGGCTTGCTCGAATAGGTGGTTACATAGCTCAACGCTGTCCACGCCATGCACGCTGTCCACGCCATGCACGCTGTGCACGTGGGCCATGCACGCTGTGCACGTGGTACATGGCTTGTTCCACAAAGCGTATCTCATCGCTGTTTGACAACGTGTAGGTTCATATTCTTGTACTGCAGTGGATATGTAGACCCACGTTGTCAAACCAATTAATCCATGCAGCTAACGTGCGCTGCGTGGCCGTGCATAGTGCGCCTCGGTGGGACAGCGCCTTAATACACGTGCGTAGCCTCTTCGTGCGCCGCGGTGGGACAGCGCCTTTTAACCGGAACACAGCAATGCGAGCATCACTGTGCGGCGACAAAATAGGTACGGTGGTAGTACTTCCCAGGACGAGCTCTTTCACAAGAAGCTCTACTATTACTAAGCGCTGCTAGTCAAACTCGTTGACACTAACCTAGAATCACCTCTTAAAAGTTGAGAGACGTAGTATAGGTAAATGATTAGGAAAATTCTTGCCCATCAACACATCTCAAAGTTGAAAAGCGACTCAATAAAAAATCGAAATTGCTTTGTACTATTACAATTTTCTTGTTTTTGAAAAGCTTCTACTAGTCAAAACTAAACAAAGAAGAAAAGTTAAACGTCGTATTAAATACGTCGTCGTCGTCGTCGTCGTATGTCGCTTGAGAGTGATTCAGTTGAAAGCTGGGTAAGTAATGGTCAACGATTTTTTCATAACACCGTCAATTTTATCTTCATACCGTTTATCGTCCTAACCTAAAACATCGTAACAGATTTGTATACAACGAGTTGAAGTTCATAGAGCTGTGTAAGCTTCAGTTTAGGTTCAAAACTACTAGTTTTCATTGAACTGTTAGTTTCGTCAATATTGTGCTGGAAACTGTGTTTACTTTTGCTGTATCAGAATATTAATATATTTCAAATCTCTCCATATAAAGTTTTGATGGAGAGATTTGAAATAAACAGAGAGCTTCCAGCACTGATAAATACTGACGCTATAACGTCTGGATAAAATATAACAGGAACCTTTAGATCCTAAAGGTTCCTACATTATCCAGATTTGATGAAAAACATTTTGTAAAGTGATAAGAAGTCTCGGTACGGGGGTGATTCTAGACTAATAGACTTTTTTGTCACGATATATTTTTCGTGACAAACAGGCAATTGGTCTAAAATCACTCCCCAGGGGCCTTATGCTCAGTTCGGCAGAGATTTTACTCTAATAAGGATGTCGTCAAAAACACGTCAAAAACTCTTTTCACCGGTGGGCAAAAAGAGCTTTCGACCGAGATATATCGTCATCCCTATTAGAGTAAAATCTCTGCCGTGAGCATAAGGCCCCAGGTCATGTGAGTTGTTTATACTTACTTACATGGCTGTACCTACTCAAATTGTTAATGAAATCTTGTCAACAAGTTTTCAACCCTGATACCTCCTACCTACTTTTGAACAGATTTCCAGAAAGAATCGATCATGTGTGTGTCACAGGATCGGTTTCTCAGGGCCGTCTTATTATTTAACCTTCCAAAGACAAAACTGTACAAGGTACAGCTTTGTGGAAAAGGCCATTGCATTGTGATCACGACTGTACTAAGAATATCTAAAACATTTATTATGGACGTTAAAGTGATCCACCTCGACATTACACGGCGTGAGTCAGTTTTATGCAATGTCTAATTAACAGTCATGACATGTAATACGTATCTTGAGTTGGAGGCCTGAGTTACTATAAGGCCGTGGCCTCATTAGGCTCACAGTGAGTGGCTGACTATTCGCTAGCTAACCAGCTTATCGGTCGCTAACTCAATATCGAGTGAGCGGCAAACTATAGCGTATTCGCCGCGAAGCGCTTGCAAACTCGAGGGAAGGTAAATAGTACGGCTAGTAGCGTAACGACGCGCGAAGCGAGCGTACTGAGCGAACTGAGCCGCCGACCGCGAGCATCGTTCGCTGCGTCTGCGACTCAGCCTCTGACTAATTGAGTCGGCAAACTTCGCAAACTGCGTACAGTACGCGCTGTAAGGACACTCCATATAAAATATATAAGGAGGCGAACAAGAGGCAAAAAGTTAGCCGGTCACTGTGAGCGTAATGAGACCGCGGCCTAAACATCGATATTCAAAGGTTCGTCGTATTGTTTGGGTTACATTGCGCAGTGACGCTGTTACGTCGCAAGAGCCCGCGTCAAGGCGGCCGCGTTGTATAACAAAAATGTCACTATCGAATCTTCGCCGGAGTAGAGGCGCTGAGCATGTACTGGAGACAGGTTCTTCTGTGAAAAAACGTAGTCTAAAGCTATAAGCACGCGGTGAAATAAAAAAAAATATAATCGCAGGACTGACTGACCGATAGCAAACGCACAGTCACAGAATAAATATAATACCTACTTCATAGCACAGACTAATCCTTCATCCTAACTCGAAAAAAAACTAATCGACAAGGCCTAGTTTGGAATTTGGCGGACTATCGAAAAGTCCCACAATTCCCTATTGCTTCTTTATCTTTACCAAGTAACTATTGTAGTATATTTTACGCTATGGTAACAACTCACCCACTCATAAGTAGGTACTACACTCACGAAAGCCTTATGTATAAATGTTACGAAAACTCAGCGTCCTTTGTTCTACTCTAATCAAGTTTCTAACACAAAGAGAAATACTAGTTTTTTCCCCTTGTATACATTTTTCACTGGCTTCTTAAGTATAATTAATTAATATTATATCATAAAATTATGTTTTTAATACAGCAAAATTCATTATGCTAAACGCGTTCTGAGCATGCCGTTTCCTGTCAGTTTTTCTAGATTTTTCAATTAATAAAGATCACGGAACAGAAAAGTAAATAAAGATCATGCCTAGGGTTGCTACCTTTCTTTTAAGCAAATAGAGTTTTAATTATTAAGGCTAAAAAAAAAGTACAACATCTGAAATAAAGTACTATTTATTTACCAGACTATTTCTCTTCCATACATATTTTTGTTGCTTCTAGCAACATCCAACAAGTATTTGTTACTATTTACAACCAATCCATTTTAAATTATAAATAATTCGTTTATTATTATTTACAGCCATGTTAACATAAAAACTAGCAGTCCATTTAAAACAATCTTTACAGGTAAAAATAATGTATTTTCATTTTTCACGTCCTTTACTGCCCTCGTAAAGTATAAAGTACGGGTGGCAACCCTCATGCCTGGGTTTGGTTCAATTTATTTGAACGTGTATGGCCACTTTTCGTCAGAGTCACATATAGTTTTAACGTTTCTAAATTGTTTTTGGGATTTTTTTTGCCTATTCTCTCATCTTCGGTTTAATAAGGACACTAATTTAAACTACAAAAATCTATTCTGTTTCTAAACATTAAGAAAATAAAGATTTATTTTATTTTATCTCCTGAAGTTACAAAATGGCTTTTATCCTAATAATCTGTGGTTTTGCTGCTAGAAATATCGTGTAACTAGAACGCTAAGGGCGGCTTGCACCAGAATCGCTAAACGCGTTTAACTCTTAGGGTACCTACGCACTATGCAGTTAGCCGGAATGCGGCCAGCCGTGCGGCTGACCGCAATAAAAAATTTGTACGAGAATGTAGTTTTCATTCGCACTACGACGCGGCTGCCGCCCGACCGCTCCGGTCGTTCTGAGCGCTGCGGCCCGACCGGCGGCCAGCCGGACGGTCGCCATACACACTAGGCGGATATGCTAGTTTGCGGTTGCCCGCCATCGACGGTAAACGTGTTCACCAACGTTCGCGCATTTGATAGTTTATTACTATGGATTTCGATACCGAAAAATTTATAATCGATATACAAAATAGGCCAGAAATCTGGAATACTAAATCCGCAGAATATTCTGATAAAAACTTCTTGGAGCCGATCCAACCGCAGACCACTACGGTTTCTAAACGCACTTTCCGGTTGGAGTTGCGGCTATCCGCCACCCGGCTAACCGCAAGCGCAACCGCTTCCTACGGTTAGCCGGACGGCTGACCGCATTCCGGCTAACCGCATAGTGCGTAGGTGCCCTTAAATAGTATTTAGCGAGTTGTCAAGTAATACAAATACGTCAGATTTAAATCGATTTAGCTGTTAAATACGTTTAGTGATTCTGGTGCAAGACGCCCTAAGAGTTCGTATACCATTTAGCTAAAATAAAGTTAATAGGATTGCAAATCAAAATAAAAGTAACTACCAACTAAAATAATGTTGGAATTTTTTAAAAGTAAACCCTAGTTAGTTTCTGAAATTCAAACTTCTTTTCAAATTCGTTATTAGTTATAAGTTACTAACCTAGTTTAATAAGTTTCTGCAGGGGTATGCCAATCAAAGTTGAACTGCAAAGTTTTAAATCATTGTCAGTTCATACTAACTCATAGTTATTCTGTGACTAAATAGTAACATTATGACGTCATTTGATGTGTTTTCGCGCATATTTTGCTGTCAAGTGTCTAAAAAGAATGATCACGACGTGGTACAAAATTGTACCACGTGACCTGAAGAAATTACACTGGGCAGTGAAATATAACTTGACAGCAAAAGATTGGCATACGGGGGCTGAAGAGAAAACAAAGATTTTCGACTGGCGCGAGTTTGCCGCCAAGTGCGTTTGCAGCTTATCCTAGTGAGTCCAGGCTACAACCGGAGCAAAATCCACAACCCAATTAATTAGATATCTAATATCGAGCACTTGCACATTGCTACCTTGGTTCTTGGTAGACGCGCGCTCCCGTACCTTCTTGCATATTAAGCTTATTCACAGTACCTAATGTAGCTTTGACGTGGCTCAAATGTTAATAAGACAATTACGCTGTGCGATCAAAAGCGCAATATTACAATTTACTGCAATTCACGCTTAAGAGTAAATTAATAAGTATTTATGATCAACCGAAAAGTTTTAAAATATTTTTTTTGTGATAAAGTGACATATTGGCGGTGATTCTTTTGTACCGTTGTAACTATGTGAAAGTGTTTAAAATACAAAAGTTCTTATTATTTTCATACAAGGTTCAAATTGACATAAACACTCATGAATAACAGAAATAAAATAATCATTTTTAAATAAAATAATCTTAAATAATTAGCACCAAACAGATGTGGTTTAATTTGACGTAAAAGTACTCGCAGCTGGAGGGTGATTTAAAACCGATAGTGTTTTGTCACGAAATATATTATCTTCTAAAAACTTTTGGAAGATTATAACTAACAAAAAGTCCCTTGAAAAGAAAAATTCTAATTTTAGATCATTTTAAGATTGTCAGTCAGATTGTCATTAAAGTGGTGTGCTAATTTGAACCTTGGCTTAAACATGATAAGACCTATACATTTTTAAGTTTTTTAGTTAGTTTGCTGTAACAACAGAATTGCCACCATTATATCGCTTTTTTATGGTTGTCAGTAGTTATCGTATTTCGCTTGACACATTCTTCTGGCCCCCGAAACTATAAACAGAGACTGAACAGTTTACTACACCGTTTCAACCAGCACTCGCCTGGCACAGCAGCGCCTGAATTCACCACTACATCGTTTATGAATTCGAGAGTAAATTGTTCGATTATCGAGCTATAGATGTAGGTTCCAAGATGAGTTTACATTCATCTCTACTTTTACAATGTTTATTTATTTATATATTTTATTTAGAGCATCCAACAAGGAAATCATAAATTATCAAGTACATTCTTAAATCTAAAGGAAATGCTTTGTGTTTCCCTAATTACAGGACGCCAAGGCGTGCACAAAATAGACTCAACTAAACTAAACTAAACAAAGCAAATTAATAATAACTAGTGAACACAATTAACATAAAAATAAAATTGAGATCTAAAATTGAGATCATGTTTCGTAGGTACTTAAAATAAAGTGATCATCTGACTTTGGTGTGTTATGGTAAATGATATGGTACAATGTTCTGATCAAACAGTAACGTATAACCACGTAGGTGCCTCAACTGAAAACCCCTCTCCACTAAACACAATTTCATTGTTCCATTTCCAAACGCTATGCAAGTCTACTCGTACTGTGTAAAATATCATTGAAATGAATTTTAACATAACAAAAGCCCAGATTACATTTAAAACGAAATATTGAAAACATCAATGGCACATGACATAGGTACGTGTAATATTTAGACGTTGTCGGTGACATTGTTACAGAGTTCAAAACTACATCGCAATGGTGACGAATACAATGAACTAAATCGAAACATTTAGGTTTCATTCGTGAGTATAAATAATTTATTCACAAAGAAAATTACGACTAATACAGTATTTACAATATTTATAATATGTACAAAATACAAAATTCGTGAGTTATGATTAAAGTGCATGATTTTAGTTATTTATAAACCCGTAAGTAGTTTAAAAAAATGTATGACCATATTTTTTTGTTATTAAAACCATAGGATATCTGATATTTAAGCTATCCACGTCCAAGTGTTCAAACAGTTAAAGTTGCTTTACATTTCCGTTCCGCGGTGCATCAAGTTTCTTTATTATTATAACAAGAACTAAAACATTATTATTAATTAAGATATTATCAAGGCAGCAAATTTATTGAAAACAATGAGATTATAGAGCTTGAACAAAAACAAGTATCAGATAGCTTTAATAACAAATAATCCCATCGCACTAGTAATATAAATGACAAAGATTAGATAGAATAGAATAATTTCATTGCCAAAAATAAAACACAGGATGTTGGGTAAACAATATTGGGACACAGTCGTTATACAAATTAATATTTAATTAACAATAGTACTAATATAGAATAAGATTGAGTATTGTTGGTAAGATAAGAATTATAGAGATTTTTTTTTTCCTTGATGGCTGATACGTTTTGTATGGTCAACCTTGGTCAATCTCGTCCAATCTTGTCTTTGCAAGTGTTGCGATGTAAAGAGATTTTTGTGAAAACTCAACTGCTTCATGTGTATTTTGTACATATTATAAATATTGTAAATACTTTATTAGTCATAATTTTCTTTGTGAATAAATTATAACATCTTTTGTGAAATAGCTCGTCCGGGGAAGTACTACCACCTATTTCTGCCGCCAAGCAGTGATGCTCGCATTGTTGTGTTCCGGTTTGAAGGGTATGTATGCCGGTGCAATTACAGGCACATGAGACTTAACACCTTTATGTCTCAGAGTGATAGGCGCAATGCAATGCAATGCATTATTATAGGTAGTGGTTACCACTTAAATTCAGGCGGGCCATCGGCTTGTTTCATCATTTAATAGATAATATAAAAATAAAAAAACATCGCATTGTGTTTTTTTTTATAATGAGAAAAGTAATTGAGAAGTTTGGTCGCAGTGAACGTCCCGCCGTCTTGTCATACAGACTACCAATTATTGGTCCGCGCCGCTGCGTGCGCGCAGCCCGCCTCACCAGATTATAGTGCGTTGCACCTATTCACTTCTTCCAGGATGCCTGAATGAGATGCCACCGCGGACCCATTGAGTTGTTGACATTAAAGCACTATTGTTGAAGTCCGGAAATCCGTGCTGCGAGATGTTTTAAGTGTAGCTACTGTTGTGTGTGTCCGGTTTTTATAAATCTATACTGTGCTGGCAACTTCGGTACACAAATAAAAAGTCTAAAAACTAGTTGTTCTATGAGAACATGGACCTCGCGAGCCTTTATAACCATGCAATAACCGACACTTTCTCTTTTATCCTGGCTAAATCGAATTTCAGGTGCTTGAATTTTCCAATAGGCCCTACCTATGTAGACTTTTGAGCAAATTAGGGGTATAAGTTTTAGCAATTACTCGCGTTCCCTTGGTCCTAGGAGGTCGAATCTGATGTCTACGGATTGTCTCGTAAAGGCGAAGAGGACTGTGTAGTCTCATTGATATTGGTAGATGTTAATTTTCGGGAAAAAAATTAAAAATTAATTTCCCCATTTTTCCCCTTTCCACTCCCCCTTTTTGGAAATATTTTTACACCATCTTGTGTAGAATGAAGTCTTTCGTGTGCTTCTCAAATTTGATTGAAATCTGTCGATAAATAACGCTACAGTAACCTTTCCCCTTTTTCTCCCCTCAATCTAAAATCGCGCTCGACAAAAAATTTTAATAAAATCAAGGAACATGTGTGTCGATTTTCGTCGAAATCGGTTGATAAATGCGACCTGTAGGCGATTACTGACAGACAGACAGACAGACAGACAGCCGGACCAAAGCATTTTTGGCCAGTCTCGAAACTGAGACGCTTCGCTCGCTTCGCTCACTCGGTCAATTACGGGCTTAATGCTAGGCAAGTTAAGTAATATAAGCGTTTATTCAATAAAATCACAAAGGATTATTTAGAATTTATACACACCGCTGACGGCGCACACAAAATCGTCATACTATCAAAACTCTGTGGTTGCAACATCACCACAGTTTGTACTATTATTTCTTCTGTGTGACAACCCCTAGACAATGAACGACCCCGAATTAGTGACCTATTGTAGATAAGTAAGGTTCAAGCGGAGAGAATTGGGGTCACGAACCCATGTTTATAAACATTTTGTGAGATGGAGTAACCTGTTGATTCGCGGAGATCCCCCTACCGCCAACTTTTGTGCACCCTTGAACTTTGTGTTAAGGTCAAGGAGAAGTTGTACCGTCAGGATTCGAGCTTACTTGATTGTAGAGGGTGGATTCTTGAGATAGGTCAGTAAGAGTACCTTACCGTTGTAGTTACAGGAAAACGTTCTTAGATACTCAATACATTTATTGCTTTCACATGGTAATATAGTTGTTACATTGTAGGTAGGTATCACACATGAACCCTGTTCAGGGGTATTGCAACAGGAAAGTAGGCAGGCCGAGGTTTTATTCACGTCAATTTTTTGATAGATAGATGATAGATAAACACTTTATTGTACACAATGAAGACACAGGACACAAGAAAAAATAACTAACGTATACAATGGGTGACTTATAAGACTGTTCTTAAATTTTAAAAATATCTAGATGTGCATTTACAGATTTTGAAAAAATTTACAGTCAGCGAGAATTGGGCAGTTTACTTGAAAGCCAATCCATCCTATCGGACGGAAATGTCAGAAATCATTAAAAACTTTCAATTCCCAGCTGAAAATTAGAAGGGGTGTTATAGTTGGCCTCGTAGTTCTGAAAGTAGAGTTCCGATTTGAATGCAGGCTTTTTGTAAGGGTGATTTATCTGGGATTGTTGTGAAAATAGTTGGTGCCGTTTCCAAGTTATAAAAAAAAGTATTGAGGTTTGATGAACTGGAGTCCATACTGTCTGTTCTGGTGTCTGGTGATGATCAGCAATGACAAAGAGGAACTAAAATTTCAAAAATCATGAGGTCTCCCATTATTGTTTTAGAAATTAAAAAAAAAAACTTGTTAAATTACTTGTATAAATTTTTCATAAACACAAACTTTTTTATTGGTACTGTTATGTTTAATTACTTAATTCAGTCTAGCTGTATGTTTACCATACTGCATAAGCTTGACATGATTTTTATATTTAAAAAAAACAGTCGCAGACCGTAGCGTATTTTCCCGCGTAAACTGGCACATGTGGTTCCCAGTGCGGCCGTAGCGTGGGAATCGCCCGCCATCATGCGACGCCATCTTTTTCAGCCGCTCAGTTTTTGTTCAGTAAAGTATTAATATTGCATACCGAAATAATGCTGTAAGTATTTTATTTAGTTGTGTACAAGCATTCGAAGTTCTTTTATGACCAGTTTTACAAATATGGTTAGGTTCAAGTTCTTTAGATAATTTACTTTTGCCTTGCCAACGTCTTGGATTGAGTTTGTTACGTCAGGGGGTTAGTTGTCCCCTGGAGTAGAGTAGTTAAGTAAATAGTAAAGTAGAGTAAAGTAGTAGGGGTGGAAGAAAACCAAACCCGTTGAGTGCTAGTTGGCAACTGAGTTTATTCAAGTAAAATATAAAACACGTAATTATTAAAATCTAGGTTAAAAGACAGCGAGCATTGACCGGGCGTCAGATGCCTACGCTGCAACTTTTAGTAGGTAGTTTAGGCAATGGCTCTGACAGAGTTCGTTATAATTTTTTTATAATATTCAAGACCTGTTTCACCATCTCTGAGTACACTATCCATCAAATAAAATTATACCCATCTTTATCTTTGGCAAGTCTAGGTGGAGATATTTATAATTGACGGATAGCGTAATCACGGTGAAATAGGCACTTAGAAAACTTTCGGTTCATTTCCTTCCATACATTTGCTTGTAACGCCCCTAGCGGAAACTTCATCAGGTGATCATAAAATCAATAAAAAATCTGAAAAAAAGTCACTACGCAGGGATGGTGATACAGGCCATAAAAATTGGTTCCATAGAAAAAGATGTTCAAATTGATGGGTACTGTAATCCCCAAAGTTATCGGGACGTATTAGTATTACACCCTGTATAGTTTTTTTTTTTTACCATTGTAATATTTATTTATTCACAAAGAAAATTATGGCTAATAAAGTATTTACAATATTTATAATATGTACAAAATACACATGAAGCAGTTGAGCTATCTACACACCGTTGCAAACGATTTATAGATAGCACAACTGATCCAAATCATCAGTGCCAATCGGAAGCGTGCCCGATTGGCACTGATAGTTTGTTAACTAGTCCGAAGGTTGAATCAACACACTCAATTTTTGGGCATGTCATCGATACGTTGTTGGCTTGTACTCTGTTTAAAGTCAAGTCCATGAATATTAAAAAAAAGTGTAGTTTATTGAAGCAAAGTAAGTACTTAGGTACTTTTACTTTCGAGAAGGAGAAGTTCTTATTTTACACCTTTTAACGATAAACTCCAGTAAATGTAGGTGAGGCCCCTGTAAGTACTCAACACAATTATTTTTCCCTAATTAAATTAAAAATTTAAAAAACCCCTGAATCTTGTATCGATTTTCATCATACATAGCTAAAAACACTCCCAACTAATATCACCTTTCAAACAAAAAAAAACAAAACCGAAATCGGTTCATCCGTTCAGGAGCTACGTTTGTATTTGGCCGAGATATGACGTCATCCCTATTAGAGTAAAATCTCTACCGAACTGAGCATAAGGCCCCAGTGCGTCAGAAAGCGACTTAATTGCAAACTGGTTGTAACGGTCCCCAGTTTGATTTCCGGCGCACGGCACTGCGAACTTGATAATTTTAATTTTTTAGCGCTGATAAGCTAAATGGGGCTAAATAATAATTCCCTTGGCACTAATCTTTAGTAGGAAAGTTCAGGAGGGTCTCCATCCTCCTGAAGTTTTTGTAATCAAAAATTTTCAAAATACTATGTATTCTGTGAATTTGTTGTTAAGATGTAGTCCTTTTAAATATTAACAAGAGCTTATTGAGCTACTTTTAAAGAAACTCAAGTGTGATTCTATATTCAGAAATCATTATACAAGAATTTTTAATCCCTTTTACGATTAAAAAATAGTAGAAACGCGAAATAATGTTTTTCATCATTTATTTTATTCTAGTAGTTACCAACTCAATAATTTACCCAAGATAAAAAAATATAAATAAGTACCTCCTCTTTTTTTAAAGTCGGTTAAAAACTGCGCAATAATTGCCATTTACTTTCATCAGGCCGTATCTAAATATTAAATATTTTTAATAATAGCGCGCCCCTAGTAATAATAATGTACTAATTAACGACGAGTTTTTTTTAATCCGTAAGATGACTCCCCTGCTCTCAGATAAATTTCTGCTTAATTAATAAACTCTTGGAATTCTGCATTTTCCAAACTAAAAACTAAAATCCTGGAGATAAAATCACAAGGTACTTAACGAAAGAAAACATTATAATAACTTAATACTGAAACATGTAGGTTTTTGCTTACATCAAAAATATTAACTTACAACCCTTGAGATTGTAGCGGATATCATAAAAAATCACATCAGATTTCAAGTTGTATCATAGTCGGTTCGTGATCTAAAAACTCATTTTCTCAGAGCACAAGAATGGTGCCAGTAGAAAAAGACACGAACACGTGGTATGCCCGCATGTGTTCAATGCATCTGTTTCTTGATAAACCTACCAAGTTCAAAAACTATGAACCTTATAATCCAAAGTTCTAGAGATGTGGCGACTCTATTCGCCCGGTTGTACTTTACTCAAGACATCGCTGCTATTTTAACTGGACAATTTAAAAAGTCCGTCCTTGCAGGGGATCTTTATGAAGTGTTGTGTATTTCAAATGAGTCTGGTTAAATCTTACGGGTCAGTCAATTGACCCCATGCAGCTGCTGGTTGAACGAAGCGTTTTCATGTGTCTTGGTATAAATGAATGTATTTTATAATGAAACACTTGTAAACTGAACGTTGGACGAAAGGCAGTTGGGATTCAATTATTAGGTGTATTGATTGGTCCACCCAAAACTTCTAACCGCAGAAAAATCAAAGTTAGCAACCAACTTGGTCGTTCGTTCCAATCAAAGCTAAGTTTTATGCAATCGTCAGTTCAATTTGGTAACCGCTTTTGGATTTTCATCTCTATGCTTCCGTGGCAAGCTGTTGGATTGGAAGCCTTAAAACTTCAAGATTTGTCAAGTATGATGGCCTCACCTCATTTTCTACCGCTCTGAACCAGTTGCAAGTAGTTGCAACTGAACGATTCTCGTGACCACCAATAACTGTGGCAATGCTTTTGAATCATCACCATCAATTGATGATAGGAACGTATTTATTAGATACGTCACCGGTTATGATTTTCTTGATAACTCGTGAACAGCATCGTTTCTTAAAACACGCTACAGCTACGTACCTGCGAAAAATGAAACAAAAATTACATATTATTTAAAATAAATAAATTAATGTCTACTTTTAGAATAAATTTTCGACAGACGTCACAGCTCAGTCGGTAACGGCTCTGCCTTCCGTGCTGTGGGTCGTGGGTTCGATCCCCACTGAGAACAAACATATGTGTGTGGAAAACATAGATGTTTGTTCTATGTCTGGGTGTTACTATGTATTATAAGTATGTATTTACAAAAAAAAATAATGTATTTAAGTATTCTATCAGCCATCTAGTTCCCATATTACAAGCTTTGCTTAGTTTGGGACTAGAGAGCGTTGTGTGTAAAGTCCATGAATATTTATTTTATTTATTTATAATAAATCTAGTTCAACTGCGCCGCAGCGCTTAAAATATGTCAGAATTTGAAAACCTATTGTTAAAAATACCGTAAGTACCTACTATAAATACAGTTTGATAATAATCTATTTGGGGTTGCCCATTTATTCATTTATTTATTTTATTTTTTTGCAAAAGACAAAGCTTTTTTTTTATCATTTCTCAAAACTTTGTCATCGTAGTAGGTAAAGAATAATGTAACAAACGATACTTATTTCACATGATTATCTCAAAACTCATTCTGAAATGAGTTATAAACATTTTCTATATCTCCGGATTCCCCGTTCCCATCGATAAAAAATTGTGCGTAAAGTAAGCCCCGTTCTGTAACTTGTTCAAAAGTTCAAAAGCTCTTATATTCCTGAACTTCGTAAACGTTTTAGACGTGGCCATACCAAGCTTGCAAAGTGCTCTATTGAACATGTTAGTGACAGGATACTGAAGCGTACCTACTGAGTGTAATCGCGCAGTATTATGGCATCGTCTTTTACAGCGCTGTCGAACATTACAACAGTAACTGTGAAGTTAGGTAGTATACACGCAACAATTACTAGGTCATCTTTGGGTCTTGATTTGCATCGATTATTCCGATTGTGATTTAATACAATCGTTGTAATTCTTATGACCACATCATAGGTAATACGAGTAGGCAAACGGAACTAAATACACCACACAGTTCAGAACGTCAATTTAGTACTAAAATTACTATTACTAGGTAGGTAAGTCCATCATCATTACCAAATTAGGTCCAGTATTTGCATAATGCATTATAATGGGGCAGTGGTAAATCATGGGTCGCGAGCGAATATTTTACCCCACCGTGGCCCTGAAAAAATAGGGCGAAAATAGGAATATAGAAAATAGTAAAATAGGGCGGACCATCTGGTGGTCGGTCAACTACTTATTTGAGCATTAAAAATCTTGAAGTTTCAGAAGTGTGTGGTTTTTTCAATAACCTGGGATTATTCATACATGAAAATGTTTAGTTTTTTTCATACTAATCACGCTAAAAGGTAGTTGATCATGACCTGGAGTACCATATCCTTGATTAGTTACGTGAGAAAATGGAAGCTTAATGGATAAGAACGTTTTTTTTTCAAGGTCCTATTTCAAAGTGTACTACCAATTAGGTACCTATAGATAAGTTATGCGCCTTCATTTATCATTACACTGAAAAATGAAGCAAATATAATAATAGTATATACTTACATACATACCAATGCATACTGATATACAACAGAGGTACGTAATATAATAGCTACCTAGGAGTAGAGATAAATGTTTTTATAGACAGAACTACCTAAATTAGGTCTCCGTCTAGTAAACACGGTAAAATGACCGGCATTTAGTTAAATGTTGGTTAAAATTGTATAAAATTCGTATGTGAGGTCTTCTCGTGGACGCAGGCGACCGTGACCGCACAATGAGGCCAATGTGTGCCATCATCATCATCATCATCATCGCCTCGTATTTAGGTACTTAGTTACTTGTGAGTTCATGCTTTTTTTCAGATTCAGACTCAATCTGTACTATAGATACAAATCTGAAGGGTAAAATCTAGTATAAATATCACTGCAATTTTGTTATTGTAATAAAATACATTTTGGCTGCCATTCTTCCAAATTGAACTCTTTGCCGGCGTCTGTTTCCGAACACAACAATTCACAAATTTTTTTTGTTGCAATTTGGATGTTTTCAAGAGGCGAGTGAATAGGTTTTTTTAGGAAAATGTGCTACAGCGTCGTCTGCATCGTCACTCACCATTAGGTGAAATTAAAAAAAAAAAATTATGACATTTCGACTAAAACGCATATTATTTCTAATAGGTTTTATTCAGAGAATCGTCCCTCTGATTTGTATTTATACTGAATAGAGTTAGACTACCTACTTAGTTTGCAAGATCCAAAGCATGAAATACATTTTACAATTTACTTATATCAAAGAAAACCATTATTCCTTTTCATTCGCGGACCGTTAACAGAATAAAAACGATGAAAGAATCAACTATTGCTTTATCTCTTATTGTAATAGAGATCACAATACAAGAGGTTGGCACAAGGCAGAGGAGTGTGGCGAAACGAGTCTCAGCAGTAGATTAAAAATACTACGTAGTCTTAGATAGATTATACATGTATGTATATTATTTTGTTATCTACCATGCCTGAAAAATAACTAAGTTTTTTTATACCTTATAGATAAACGTTTGAATCTCACCTGATGGTAAGTGGTGATGCGGTCGACGATGCAGCACATTTGGCTAGAAGAAACCTATTCACTCTCCTCTTGAAAACATCCAAATTGTAAGTGTTCGGAAACACAGACGCCGGCAATGAGTTCCACTCCTTGGCGGTCCTTATGATAAATGTTGAGGCAAAGATTTGAAAATTTTATGTAAAGCCGTAGAGATTATTACTTATTACACAGTCAGAAGAAAACATACGTCATAGTCATAGGTATCTCAAAAAAAAATCCGTAATGTCCTATTAACGACGTAATGAGTAAAAGTCACGTATGGTACTGCTATAGAGAGAGTCTAGCTTTGATTCGAATTCAGGGCCACTCTAGGCAAATGCTATGTAAATATTTAAAATACTGGTTACAACGGTTTGGCGGGGTTTTAATAGTTTTACTATTGATTGTCAACCATGTAATTTCATTGAGTCATTGTCTTTGTTCTGATTTTTCGCGAGACATTATTTGTCAGACGGCAAAAGTGGTCACGTCACGGCAGCTGCAGGGGTATGCCAATCAAAGTTGAACTGCAAAGTTGAACGGCTAAGTTTTAAATCATGGTCAGTTCATACTAACTCATAGTTATTCTGTGACTAAATAGTGACATTATGATATCATTTAATTTGTTTTCACGCATATTTTGCTGTCAAGTGTCTAAAAAGAATGACCTGAAGAAATTACACTGAGCAGTGAAATATAACTTGACAGCAAAACATTGGCATACGGGGGCTGATTCTGATAGTTTTGGCCGCCCGATGTTCGGTCGCGCCAGAGTCCCGATTACTGTCTGTCCAAATGACGGACGGAGACCTTAAATAAGAAGAAGAAAATAAATAGACATAGACTGCAGTCTCCGCGACCGCTCTGCCTGGCAGCTTGACGTTAGGCCGCGCCTGATTTTTTAAAACCAATTATTTATAAGTATTCTTCAGACCAAACAATAAACCGCCCCTTGCAATAATACTCCGATGCAAAAATAATTATGAAACCTTGGAAAAGTAATTTCTTGTTCTGTAAACATTCCGGGACCTAAAGACTGTTTGAACTGTATTCTCAGTTTCTCCGTTAATTGCGGTACCGGTTTACAACGGTGACTACCTCAGACTTCAACTTAGATTAAAGTTTTTCAACATAATTAAACGGAGATTTCCAATGGAATGATTCTTGTTGAATAAAACTTCAATCGAAATTCCGGAATGGACTTTACCTGGTAACCTTGAACTGGATGATAGTTTGTCACAATAACATCCCCGGCAAAATGGAATTAATCCTACTTCTTGTATCACTTTAGCTCGCATCGAATAGATAACTCGTTATTGTTTATCACAGAAATACCTACTACAGGAAAAACTTAACAATAGGTAGCACAATGGGCGACCTTATCGCTGAGAGCGATCTGTTCCAGGCAACCAAAATACTCTCGTCTTGGAGCTTGGTCTTCGGCTTAATTTTTGCCACATTTCAAAAAGCAAGGTTGTCTGGAAGAATTCGCTCTTTTAGCGATAAGACCGACCGTTGTACATTTTCAATTATTAATTTCTTCTGCAATCTTCTTTTTTCTTTTTGTTAGTTTGCAAGGTGTACAATAAAGAGTTTTTCATTCATTGACATAGTCTGATTACCGAAAGTCTCCAAATGACCAGCCTCGCTGCAAGTGAAACTATTGTGTTAGAACTACAATCTATTCTGTGTCTTGTCTAGATTCCTTCCAATCCGGTGAAAGGATTGCAGATTTTGCTGGTATTTTATTCGAAATAAAATGAATCCAAGTAATTGCAATGGATAGATGTTTTGTAATATGTTATCATAACGATAGTAAGAAAAAAACATTAGTTTTATATACCTAAGTACATGTTTATCTTAAGCCTTTGTGAAACTTTTTTTGGCATGATGTTTGCCATGTTTATAAATTTGCATTCAAAAATCCTATTTATGTTAATTTCAGTATGGGTAATAAGGCACTCGTGGCGTGGCTTGATTATATAGATAGATAAACACTTTATTGTACACAAAGAAGAAACAGTACGTGGTACAAAATTGTACCACGTGACCTGAAGAAATTACACTGGGCAGTGAAATATAACTTGACAGCAAAAGATTGGAATTCGGGGGCACACCTTATTTTCACGGATTCAAAACGGATGAGCGCGTACTACACTCGAGAGCAATGATTCCGGGTCACTTAAAGAATGTTAAAAATCTCGGAAACTAAAAATGATAGGTTAATGCAATAAATTGTATTTAATAGACAATGTAATACTCCTTAAATGAAAGTAAAAAAATATGAGTCACCATACATTTTATTAACACAAAATTACATAAAGAAAAAAACTGCTGATCTCTCCTTAAAACAAAAATAGGAAACATGAAATTTTTGAACTTTATTACGATTTGACTTGAATTTTAATACTTCGTATTGCCTCCTCGTGCTTCCATTACTGCGTTTACGCGGTTTGGCATGCTGTACACCAAGTTCCTTATACGATTTTGGGGAATATTCTCCCATTCCTCTGTGAGAGCAATTTTGAGCTCACGAAGCGTGATTGGGGGAGGGTTTCGTTGTTTTACGCATCTGCCTAGCTCGTCCCAAGCATGCTCGATCGGGTTGATATCCGGGCTGCGCGCTGGCCACTCCATACGAGTAATGTTCATCTCTTGAAGGTAGTCATTCACAATCCTACCTGTATGAGGTCGGGCATTGTCATGCATAAATATAGCATCCTCACCTAAATTGACCATAAATGGACCAACATGATCATTGAGGATTTCTTCCACATATCTTACGCTAGTTAAAGAGCCGTTTTCTATGATCACCAGCTCTGTGCGACTTTCAGAAGAAATTCCGGCCCACACAAGTACAGACCCACCACCGTAGGCTACTTTTTCTTCGATGCATGCTTGCTTGAATCTTTCCCCTGGTCTTCGATACACTCTGTGTCTTCCATCGTGCTTGTAGAGCATAAATTTTGATTCGTCGGAGAACATAACTTTTGACCAATCTTCAATACTCCAATTTACGTGGCTCTGGGCATATCTTAGTCTTGAAATACGATGCCCACGCTCCAGTTTAGGGCCGTTTGCAGGTCTAAGGGGTTTTAAGTTAGATTCAGCAAGCCGACGTCTTACTGTCCATGCACTTGGGTTACTTCCTCCGAGGCGTCGAAACTGATTTGTGAGTTCAGTTCCTGTGAGAAAGCGATTTCGAAGCATGGTGTTCACCAAGTATCGGTCTTCTCGTGCTGTGGTACACCTGGTTCTGCCCGTTCCTGGTCTGCGTAGGTTAGAACCAGTTTCTTCGTAACGTCGGAGAACTCTTTGTACTGTTGACAGCGACACACCGACAGTCCTGGCTGTATCGCGCTGACTCCGGCCGGTTTCCAGCATTGTAAGTATTCTGGTGCATTCTTCAGGCGTAAGCGACATAATTTCAGCTTGAATAATGAATATAGAGCACTATCAACATGGTTTATATACCCACATAAATGACAGATTACAAACAAAAGCAAAACCAAATGCTGTAATTTCGTAGTTCCATCTTCGAAAGTGGCCCTTTTTCAAATTTGATTTTTTTAAGATATAACTTTACAATAACTAAGAAGTTTTAATACCTTCATTTAAGGAGTATTACATTGTCTATTAAATACAATTTATTGCATTAACCTATCATTTTTAGTTTCCGAGATTTTTAACATTCTTTAAGTGACCCGGAATCATTGCTCTCGCGTGTATTTTATAGTTCGTACGTTTTGACGTGGGAAGCTGTGGTAATTATGAAATGGTTCATTTATATGCTAAACGCGCCAAATTAAATTTAAGCGTGAAATGGACATGTCAAGCTTTAGAACATGTTTAAAACAGAACGGCAGTGACACTAATATATCTCCATAAAACCATTATTCAATGAAGAAATAGAACTTGTGTCATGCACTAACCAACTCACTTTATTGTTTAGTAGAATAACGAGCAATGATCATGGCGTAATAAAAAAAAACTTCAACAAAATTCTTGAATGGTATCTTGTAGATTATAAAACAAATATTGTTACCTATCACTATGTCACAGGCGTCATAGCTCAGTCGGTAACGGCTCTGCCTTCCGTGCTGTGGGTCGTGGGTTCGATCCCCACTGAGAACAAACATTTGTGCGTGGAAAACATAGATGTTTATTCTATGTCTGGGTGTTACTATGTATTATAAGTATGTATTTACAAAAAAAAAGTATTTAAGTATTCTATCAGCCATCTAGTTCCCATATTACAAGCTTTGCTTAGTTTGGGACTAGAGGGCGTTGTGTGTAAAGTCCATGAATATTTATTATATTTATTATTTATTTATTATTTATCACTGAATTAATAAGATTATTAAAATAAAACGTATTTTTGATTACAAGTCTCTCATTTACAATTTAAATTTGCATTCTTGTGAACGGGTTCCGAACCGCGTGAGAACACGCCACCAATTGGTAGAACAAAATATTTTAACTGCAAATCAAATTGACAATTCCAACTTTACAAGTCACTACAATGAAACGTAGCTATAAAATATTATTAAGTATGTTATGCTATAAATATGATATAAATAGGCGTTGACCTATAAGGTGCAGATGGTAAGGATGGCAATTGGTAACCGGCTGAGCTACAAAATAAAAATAATACAGAAATAAAAGGTATACGGGTTCGATTCTTGTTAAGGGGTACAACTGGTTAAGTCTTTACTAATTAATTATTCTTCATATTTTCTTCTTTCTAGTAGAGTGCGAAAGAGAGACCGGTACGTCTGCCAATAATATTTATTTGCAAAGACTTCAGTGTTACCCGTGATCATAGCGCATGCAACTGTGCCGAAATATCAGAAACGAAAAAAACTCACAAATGATAAAATCTCGTTTTTAATTAAAATTTTATTATTTTTATTGTCTATAAATTTTATTTATTTAAAAGTAAAGCTTACAATTGATAACAAAAAAAACTGTGTGACTTAACTCTGCCTTATTCTAGTCGCCCCGGTCGGGTCCAGTTGGGCTCTTATGTACCATCAGAAAACTCTTTTTATATTCAACGGACTACGTACGTAGTCCGTTGAATATAAAAAGAGTTTTCTGACAGCTGGATTTAGCTTCATAAAATAGGCTTATTCCTGACAGATAACCAAGACGAGATAACTGGTTATCTGAGAGGATTTTTTTCCTCTCAGATAACTGGTTATCTCAAAGGAATTTTTTTTCCTCGTAGATAACCGCGGTTATCTGTTAGGAAAAAAAAGGTTTATTTAAATTAACGTTATTGATTAAAAAGAAAAAACGACACACCGTCTTGCTGGAACATTTTCTATGTGAAAATTACTGTAGTTAGTTATAATTACAGTAGTTTAGTGTCAACGCTGGCGTGAGGCCTCGGCTTTAATTTCTTTAAATCATTAACCTCATTTTGGACAGCACGCAAGAACTCACGCGCAGCTAAATTCAATGCCATCGCGTTCAATATGTACGCGGTAAATCCCATACCGAGGCAAATTTTATAAGTGCGCAGCCCCTGTATTCCAATCTTTTGCTGTCAAGTTATATTTCACTGCCCAGTGTAATTTCTTCAGGTCACGTGGTACAATTTTGTACCACGTGATCATTCTTTTTAGACACTTGACAGCAAAATATGCGCGAAAACAAATTAAATGACATCATAATGTCATTATTTAGTCACAGAATAACTATGAGTTAGTATGAACTGACCATGATTTAAAACTTTGCAGTTCAACTGAGATTGGCATACCCCTGCAGGTGTATCTGTTACAAAAAAAACCTTTAATACACAGGGTGTCCAGCACCCCCGAAAGCTTTGGGAGGTTAAAATACCTATCAGTATCAGGTAAGATTGCAGTTCAACGTTTGGTCTGTATTAAGTAAAAAATATTACAACTTTTCCTATCAAACCCATAGAGTGAACGCGAAAAAATTATGTCGTTTTATGCAAACCTCGTATAAATATCCTATTAGCTGTCTAGTACATTGTACAGTCAGCGTGAAATTGATATGAGCGTCTAGAGTAGTCAAAATGATCTGAAAAACATAAACGCAATTTGATATACGCAGTTCAAATCATCATATTGTTGTAAGCACACAAGGTGTAAATACCTTACTACTCATTGTTTCATATTTATATGAGCAGTCAGGGTGATCTTAACAAACAAAGCTCTCAAAGGTAGTATGCAAACTCTTTTGAGTGATAATTTTGAGAGCTTTATTTGCTAAGAGAATTATGATCTAGGTTAGATGCTAAGATTTCTCTTCCGTAGACAAATCGATGTCCAAAGCGCTCATTGTAATTCTAATGTTTAAACCCTAAATTGTTATTATGCAAGTGGTTCTACGTTGCACAAGAAACTACCAACATATATAAGAATAATGACAGTGTGCCTGTCAAATCGTTTTGTGAGTGACCAACTAATAGATTGAATACCCATGAGTGTTCTACTTTTTTTGTTTCAGAGGCCGGGATGGGAGAAACTTAACCAGAAGGGGGCATTCTCAACACTTATATTACAACAATAATTTATGTTATAAAGATTTTCCCTTAGTGCATGATTATGTTATAAAGATGTTATAAAAAATATTTTTGTAAGAGAACTCTTTGTTGTTTGGTATATTTTTCACTGTGTAATTTAATAAAGAATAATATACAAATAATTTATGTGATTTTCTGTAGTGCTGGATAATTTTAATTGAAAAACATTTTTGATGTTTCGTATTGAATACTTGTAATTGCCCGCGATTTCATACGTGTGTTGTGTACTGTATAGTGTACCGACACCAAAACGATTTATAAATCAGTGTTACGAGAAAAGTTCGTTATAAGAGGTTAAGCTTTGTAGCTCAAAATCCAAGTAATCCGGTAAAGTAAATAATTATTAAAAGAAGAGCTCCCAACCCAAATTATGCATATACTTGCATTTTATAATAAAAACAATTTTAATTTTTGATAGGCTTCTAAATGCTATGTTTCATTAAAATTGGTAAAGTACTTTTATCCTGATCCTCAATAAAAGAAACAGACCAATTCCATTTTTGATTTCAAAATCGTTCACGAAACGGATCATAATCTTATCTTTTTCAAATTTTAATTTAGGCTATTTATAGTTTTATAATACTAAAATTATGAGAATCGAGAGAAGAAAATACAGAATCGAGAAAGCGCTGGAGGGATGACCTTGACGTATTTGAGACGGATTGGTGCGAAACCGCCAAGGACCGGCATAAGTGGAAGGGTTTGGGGGAGGCCTTTGCCCAGCTGTGGGACGAGATAGGCTAGATATATAGTAATTATATTTTGGCTCTGTTTTGCTTTATTTGAATTAGGTGTTATGTTTGCAAGTCATGTTTGGTAACGGTCATACAGATTACGTTTATCGAGTTATCGAGGTCCGCGGGTAGGACTTCACGGCTCGCTGAAGCGTCACGGCCTGCCGAACACCCTTCGGGAATACTCGGGCGTCTTCGGCCGATTTCGGCAAACCCGAATTCAAATTCTAAGGCGCGCGTGAGCTGTGATTCAACTGACTCAACTAATTAGTCGCGGTATGACATCAGTACAGCCAGGAATAAAATACATAGAGCAAATAAAATCATACACTTTTATATGTCTGATAACATATAGGTAGGTAATAGAAATCCAAAACTTTAGTTGCTATTTTTAAAACGTTAGTGTAAACTACAATGTTAAAAGGAGTGAAACTGGCACTTAGAATCTGGTTACGAGAATTAAGAATATTCTAAATGATTCTTGTGATTTTATTAAATAAAAGATTTTTGACTTTCTTTACTTACCGAACCTACATCAGGGGCCTAATTCTCATTTCGGTAGAGATTTTACTCTAATAGAGATGACGTCAAAATGACATCGAAAACGCTTTTTAACTGGTGAAACGAGTTTTTGGCCGACATAATATGTCGTCATCTCTATTAGAATAAAATCCTCTGCCGTAGTGAGAATAAGGCCCCAGGTTCCGTTTTCTATTATAAAATATTTGTATTGTAGTTTTCAGTGAAAGGAAGCGCGGTACGTTGTACAAACAGCGTGTAATTCTGAAAAGATCTATTTTTGATCAACATATTTATTTTGAAGAATATCTTACAAATAATACGAAAGTAATAACACGAATAATACTTGCCTCATTTTATTGGGATTTCTGCGTAGAAAGCATTGAAATGATGAGGCCAGTTTTACTGTTTTAGCGTCTTGTAGTGGTAACGATTCCCTTCCAATACTAAGGTAAGGTCCTAAAGGTTCAAAATCAAACTCGGTCTTGCACCAAAGGATTTTTATATGTGGAAAAATGTACTCAATACCAGTGCTCTCAAACGGTGAAGGAAAACCTGGTGATAAACCCGCGGCCTAGTCAGCTCTGCGCGTATTCACATTGTCTTCCCTGTGGCTGCCTAGGCTAGAAGGATGGTAAGGTGCTGGGCAAGCCTACTTCATCTAAAATCATGTCACAGGTACTACAGCGTCCCTTTCAGGGGTATCGGTGAAAAGTGATCCCTGACGCTGTATAAATCACCTTGATTAGATGTAAAGGCGTTATTTTATTATTGTGTTGAAATAAATTTTTAGACCGAACAGTAATAGAAATATTAATAAAGTTGAAAGGTAGTGTTTTGTCCTAGTGGGACGAGATACCGATAGTCTGAAACTAGAGTAACTCAATGAAGGTCCAGTCAAAACGTAAGTAGGTACAGTCAATGAAGGTTATGTACTTAGAAGATTATATAAGGTCAATGACTGAGCCAGTACATAAGTAGGCCTTCTGTCGCCAATGTCGCCATCTACTTATGGCAATTTATGCAATTTATTGAATGGATCGCGTGACAAATGTTATCATAGTATAATCACTCTATAATATGGAATCTTCTTTGATATTTTGAAAAGCTGACTAAATAAATACATACCTATACAGTGCAACACACCATACCCCCCGTTTATCTGAGCACATACTTCAAATTTTATTTTGTTGATTTGCTATAATAAGTTCGAAAACTAAAACACGACTACTGAAAAATCACGCTCTAAAAAGTATGAAACTAGAAAATATTCTCATCTGTAGTGAACATCACATCATCATGTAGTGTAGTGTTCTTCAGAAGATGCCATGGTCATATGCCACTTTGTCCGCTAAAGCGTAAGTACTGTTTTATTAGGATAGGTGGCATACGACCAAAAGTTTTCGCTTTTCGACTTACATTTTATTTTGGTCGCGTTTTTTGCGACTCACTAAATGCAACTCAGACTCGATGCTGTGAAAATCTAGGGCTATCGCAGCGCCTCAAAAAAGCCTAGGTACCTACTACGGAATAGGGAGTTTCGTTTCTATTTCGTTATAATTATACTGTTAGTCAGACCTCGATAGTCAAAGACAATTCTACAACGTAATTTATCTATTGTTTGACTCAATCTTTCTGAATGACTTGAACTACATTGTTGTGCTCTATCATCAGGCACATTGTTGTCTCTTGTAGGGCTCCGATTTCAATGCCGTTTTTTCGTAAGAAAACCCATTATTCTAAGATGGCTCTTAGCTTTTTTGTGCAGTTGGCGCAGCTGTTTCCATGTCATGGGGATAGCTCAGCTCTGAACCCCCGTTTCGAGAGAATCTCATATCAATGCAGTCTGATACATTTGGTTTATGCCAACGAATTTGTATTTGAATGCAGTATCTTCTAAGTTCTGATGATGATCTGTTACAAAGATGAGAATTTATGAAGTTTTTAAGGTCAGTTTTTAATGTTCCCGTCCATTTTTGGAAAAACACTTTTTCATGTCTCTTGTGTCTGTACGTCCGTCCATCTTTATTTAGCCTTTAGCCGCCTTGCTTTACTTATTTTTTATTTACCAAAACAAAACGTTTAAAAGAGATTTTAATTAATTAGCAAAGTGCTTGTTCATTTCAATATCAGTAACAAATATTCTCTGCTAAATGCCAATACATTACATCTCGCCGAATACCAATAATTTTGACGAGGTCTACTCTGTCAAATGATCAACTATTTAATTTGAATTACGTTACGCGGTCGCGTTATGTGTTGTCGCTGTTGAGCGGAACGTGTGCCAGAGTTGCCGCGTAGTGTAACTCGAATGTCTAGTTTCGTTTATTTCCGGAGTATATCTCATTTAGTTTATGAATTCAATGGTGACAGATCGCATATTAGTTCGTACAAAGAGTAAGAATATTAGTTTAATTGTTTGGTTTTTGACCATGAAAGACACACACACGGCAACAGGTTAGGTTATACACCCAATACAAGCATAACTACATACACGCTACATACAATGCAGAGAAACGTTGGAAAGAGACCGCAATAGGCGGAGGCGCTCGCCGCGCTCACAGCCCGCAAAAAAAGTCCAAACAGTATAGGTGGACGTGTCTTCGATTGTACAAGCTTTGCTTAGTTTAGGACTGCTAGATAGCGCTGTGAATTTGGTTCCTAGCGTGTTCGGTCTACTCTATACCTTTGGTTTCTAGTAGTCGTAGTTACCTTATCTACTTGAAGCATTTGCACTTTATCAGAACCATATTTGCATGAGGCCTTGTCTAAGACCTGTTTTTGCCCTTGCACGTTACAAGATCTCATTGTTTTCCATAATTAACCAACAGTATGACGATCTTATCGCTTGGGAAACTTGATAGGTCCACGACGCTGACAAGCGTCAAACAACATCTCACTCGCACATTTCTGTGTGTCAAATCCCTGTGAATTTCAAAAATCACAAATAACCAGTGTTTAGAGAAAAACAATACAAAAGTTAAGTAAAAATATAATCTAAGAAAATGCAACCGGATTGAGAGCTTACTTCTTTTTTTTAAACGGTTCTAAATGTTAAACTATAGAAAACGTATGTCGTGTAATTTTAACAAAATTGGGATTGTATCAAATGTTTTCCACTTATCAAGTTAAAACGTTCATTTTATTAGTTCTGTACAAATGTCAACCAATGTTTTTGATTTCTGTTACTTTCCTTAGCGATATCAATGCAGTACTTAGTACCTATTTCAGCCAGTAAAATTACCTATGTATTCTATTAATTTCAAAGATTGAAGGAAATTGAAATATTCTGTGACTTGAGCAGCATCCGTTTGCAAGAAGTCAACACTGAGAACACACAGGGGAGGTTTATCTCCTTTACTTCATGTCTAGACAGGCGTCACAGCTCAGTCGGTATAGCTCTGCTTTCCGTGCTGTGGGTCGTGGGTTCGATCCCCACCAAGAACAAACATTTGTGTGTGCCAAACATAGATGTTTGTTGTATGTCTGGGTGTTACTATGTATTATAAGTATGTATTTACAAAAAAAAAGTATATAAGTATTCTATCAGCATCTAGTTCCCATATTATAAGCTTTGCTTAGTTTGGGACTAGAGGGCGTCGTGTGAAATGTCCATGAATATTTATTTATTTATGTCTTTCTTTTTGATGACCTCCGTGGATTTATGAAAAGTCAAAACTGCTAGCGACTATTATATAGGCAAAGCATTACAGCAAGGCTTGCAGCAATCACGTATGTAATTCATGCTAACCACAATAGAAGCGAGCGCGTGTAAAATGTTTTGTATCGACGTTCGTCAGACTACGAAGAGATCTACGTGCGTATACTGCAGCCGATTCACGTGTGGAGGGCCACAATTATGAAACACTAGCAGTTACCCGCGACTTCGTACGCGTCTACAGTTTCCGTGTACATTATATTATCTGTGCGTGTACCGAGCGGATACTTCTTTGAGAGACTTGACATTACACCTCATTACACCGAACTCGTACCTACTGGAATGTCAAACGCTAGTTGTTAGACCAAAGAGGTAGTACTACGTCCTGTCAAACTGACGTGACATGACATGACAATGAAATCCTCTTGCCAATTGGCGCTGCTAATCCTTTTCGTTCATTTTATCTTGTAGATCCTGTTAATTATTCGGGATAAAAAGTAGCCTATATGTCAATCCAGGTTGCGGACTATATATATGCCAAGTTTCATCCAAGTTGGTTCAGTGGTTTTCACGTGATTGAAACACAAACATCCAAACATCCAAACATCTAAACTTTCGCATTTATAATATTAGTAGGATAGGACTAGTATGGGAGCCAACAGTCAAAACTCATCGCTATCTGATACAAGAATAAAGTCTATAATAATAAAATATCATAATCATACACAAAATCCTTACGAAAAGGTCCCTGCTGGTGGAAATTTCTATTTGTTTTTTTTTTCAAAACCGCATTTGGGCACTACGGGGTAGCCCTGTAGAGTGCTACGAATTTCAGGATTTTTCTTTCCGCAAAACTAATCGGCTGTCAAGTCACTTGCTATTTCAGCTTTTACTTTAAATAAGATAGAGATAGCAAGTGTCTTGACAGCCGATTAGTTTTGATCGAGCTTTCAGAAACCGGCCGTAAGTAACTTATCAAGAATAATTGTTTTTTTGTAATGTTTCCGTATGGTGTACCAATAAAGATATATCTCTTAGAATGTCAGTTAAGTTAACTGTAAATGTCTCTAGTAAGTTTTTTTGTTATATTTTACAACAGTCAGCTGTCCACACGGGTGAAACCAATTTTGTTTTTTATAACTTTATTTCTTTAATTTTAAGTGTTTATTTTTTCATTAACTACTATGGTAAACTATAGTAATTTAAGAACAACACATCTTTTACCTAAGCAATAGAACAATGCATGCCCTCAGCTTATAGTTATAATGCTTGCGTTTATTTTTTCATAGTTTAAGATTCAATACATGTTTCTATATAAAAAAAAGAGTCATCTATCTATCTGTCTAATAATTTTTTTATAATAACACCCAGACATAAAACAAATATCTATGTCACGTCACGACCCTTACACAGCAGGAAAGGCAGAGCTATTACCGACTGAGCGGTGACGCCTGTCGAGTAACACTATCGACTTGATTTTCCGAATAGTTTTGGACCTCACTGTTTTATACAAAAGCAAGTAATTAGCAAATATGTATCAAACAGCACTTATTTTTCGCGATTGATCGGACTTGTTTATTCAAGAAAGATGTATGAAAATGAACTTCTGCCTCCGTATGCCAATCTTTTGCTGTCAAGTTATATTTCACTGCCCAGTGTAATTTCTTCAGGTCACGTGGTACAATTTTGTACCACGTGATCATTCTTTTTAGACACTTGACAGCAAAATATGCGCGAAAACAAATTAAATTACATCATAATGTCACTATTTAGTCACAGAATAACTATGAGTTAGTATGAACTGACCATGATTTAAAACTTTTGCAGTTCAACTTTGATTGGCATACCCCTGCAGATACTTTTCCTATAGGTTTTTATGATATAAGTACTATTTCCGATAAAACCGGAACGTGCCTTGGACATGCACTTTTTAATGGATTGTTTGCCGAACACCTACTTACTAGATAAGGTTCACTTTGTCCGGATTGTCGAACGTGTGTGCAAAGCAAAACGTCCGGGTGGAAAAAGATTTTATTCTTAGCACAGCCGGGTCTCAATTCTACTAATGTGCAATGGTGGACCTTCTATTCAATTCCAACTGTGGTTCAATCGATATTCATCTTAGTTGAAATGAAACGGGCACCTAGATAAATCGCAAAAGCCTTAAGGCTGGGGATCTGCCAAATTGCCAAAACTAGCGAAGTTCAAAGTGTGTTTAAAAGAAAAGTAAGATAGTAACTTCATTTATTTTGGTTGCAAATCAATATTCAGGATATGTGTAACAATTACATATTTAATTTAGCTTCATTTAGCTGGTTTATAATAGATAAATCTGGGATCAAACACAGCTCTCTCGCGCCCAAACCTTTTCGAGTCAAGTTTGTGCACTCGGATTAAGGAAATGAAAACAAAATCGCAAAAAGTACTCAGCGCGTCTTGATGTACATATTCTTGTCTCCAAAACGCCCTGAATACATTTTGCGATTTTGTTTTCATTTCCTTAATCCAGGTGGCAGAAGATCTTCGAAATTTTGGATTTTAAATGGTCTATTCCACAATATTCCCTTGTTTTATCTACAAAACAACTAAACTTACGTATAGGCCAAATATTTAAGTATATAAAAAGTGTAAAATCTTTACTTAAATAGTCTTATTTTTTTTAATATTTAATAATTGCTGAGACTAGTTTTTAACCAAATATCGCAAGAAAATTCTTCAGTGGCCTCTAGGCGGCCGAAACGTTCGGACGTCAGGCCCACGCCAAATTTCTCAGGATTTTTAAATGAAGAACACGCAAACGTCTACTCGACAAAAGTCTACAAATCATGGTTCTATTGTATCATTTGAGTACACTACGTAGCAACATGGCAGTTTTTCTCGCGGCTGCGCGTAACGCGTAAGCAGACCGCGTAATAAGCTCATTTGACATTTACGAACAGTCACAATAAAATTTTATCGAGTAGAACTCCTGGTTTGCCAATTAATACGCATTGAAAGTGGCTTTACTTTTTTCTCTTGTATACATGACAATATCCGACAATAACCATACCAATGTAAACTTAGTTTTTATTTCTTTTAAGTCAACTCCGCCAATCAGTCAGTAGCTGTTATTTGTTTACACGGAAAATGGTAGATTTTTCTATCCTAATTCTAATTAAATTAGGATAAGTAAGTACCTAATTATTATCTTGCTACTGCTCATACTTGTATTGCATTTAATTCAACCTATTTTATTGCTTTTGTAAAAACCTTTTTGTGAACAACCTTATTTATTCTAAAGAAGGATCTAACATGGACCGGAGAGGAACATTTGATGAAAATAGAATACATAGAGAGAGACATTGCCTTCTGGCAAGACAAAATCTACCATTTTATCTTGCCAGAACGCAAAGAACCACATCCTATCCTATCCTACTAATATTATAAATGCGAAAGTTTAGATGTTTAGGTGTTTCAATCACGTCTAAACTACTGAACCAACTTGGATGAAATTTGGCATATATGCCAAGTTTCCTAAAACTCAAATTAACTCAATCCAATCCAGTAGGCACATAGGCTACTTTTTATCCCGAATAATTATCAGGATCTAAAGGATAAAATGATCGAACAAGATTAGCAGCGCCAATTGGCAAGAGGATTTCATTGTCATGGCATGTCACGTCAGTTTGACCGGGCGTAATACTACCTCTTTGGTCTAACGACTAGCGTTTGACATTCAAGTACGGGTTCGGTGTAATGTCAAGTTTCACAAAGTATCCGCGCGGTACACGCACATATAATAATACAACACAGATAATACAATGTACATGGAAACTGTACCCGCTTACGGAGTCGCGGGTAACTGCCAGTTAACAATATTTATGCAAAAAAACTAAAATAAATACTGCTGGTTTTTATTGCACGTATATTTTGGAATACTTATTTCTTCTGAAATTACCTACTTACATCCAATTCTGTATCAATGATCTGTATCTGTCTCTCACAATTTGTGTTAAACTCTCCGCAATATGTTAATGTTAAAGATGAGTTTGGAGCAGTACCCTCCCTATCCTTTTTCATATTATTTAGAGAGTTATTTTTCAGTAGTACCTAAGGTTTTAGTTTTTAAGCTTATCTACTATTTATCGATTTGAGAGTTTCCGTAGAATTTACTATGACCTAAATATTAACAAACATACCCACTTAATGTACTTATGTCTACGCCCAGCTACTTTGGATTCACAAGACGGGATATAATTTGAAGATACAATTTGATAAATAAATTTAAATTTGATACAATTTGGAGATAAATGGAGTGTCAGAAAACGAGACCGAAAATCTACTGAACACAATTAAACAACTAGACACAGTCATATAACTCCCTATTGATAATGCGGACATACTTTCATGCTCCAGAGTCAGAAAGATGGATGAGTCTAACAACCATCATCATCATCATCATCAACCTATACTCGTCCACTGCTGGACGTAGGTCTCTCCCAAGACGCGCCATTGAGCTCGGTCTTCGGCTCTTCTCATCCAGTGTCTGCCAGCTACATTTCGCAGATCGTCGCCCCATCTCGCCGGAGGGCGTCCTACACTACGCTTGCCTAAACGTGGTCTCCACTCGAGTATTAGTTTGCTCCAACGATTGTCGGTTCTACGGCAAACATGGCCGGCCCACTGCCACTTCAGCCTGCTAATCTTCTGAGCTATGTCGAAAATTATGATCAATGATCGTATAACCCCAGAGCCAATCACTGTCGCCGGAATGCCTCTCGAAGTTGTGCAGGAGTATGTCTACCTCGGGCAGACCCTGCGTTTGGGTAGACACAACTTTGAGAAAGAGCTAAACCGGAGAATCCAGCTGGGCTGGGCTGCGTTTGGGAAACTCCGTCAAGTCTTCTCGTCGCAAAAATATGTGTGGACTAGGAATGGTCGCATATTCATCCGCAGAGATGACCAATCTCCTGCAAAGCAAGTCAAAAACTATGAGGCACTGGCTGATATGAACTCCATACTGATATGAAACCAGGCTCTGCGAAGTAAAAATGAAGAAGTATAGATCTCACTAAAACTCAATAATACTCTGCCAAGAATATTTAGATATGTGCAGTATACAAACAAACCCCAGTGACTATACAGACTTTGTTTCTCGTCATGGATAATATCAGTAGATAAAGTGACACAGTCAAGTGATATAAGTAGAGACTATAATTTGTTGCAGATTTTAATTTTGACCGGTCTACCTCTAGTGAGGGACACAAAAATTCAAACCCTAATAATAGTAAATATTATGTAGTTTATAAAATACTGTTCAAAGAACTGTAGATTTAGTGATAAGCAATTTTAGTGGTGTAACGGAGTGTGAAAATAAACTACCCCTCAGTAAGTTGGATCCTCATCACCCTGCATTAGATATTATAATTAATGTATGATATAAATGTAATGATACAAAAAATGTTAAAAGGGTAAAAATATGCCACACATATTTTCAAAAAAGTTGATTATTCAAAAGTAACAAAAAACCAATAAATACTTTCATTCCTGTATGATTTAAAACCAATCTTGGCAGATTTTATCCAATTAACTGACTATTTGACACAAACAATAGCGTTCCTTTAATTTTGTTACCATGAATGTTATCATGAGCACTTATTACTCGTATATTGGAATCCAATCACACACTTAGTTATAAGTTGTTGCTTTTTTTTTCCTTAAAAAATAAGTACTAAATTTTTTAAGACATATTTTACCTACATCAAATCTGTTTATGCCTGTAATGGTATATCACACTGTAGAATGTTATAAGTAATATTTTTCTCCTAAATAACAATTGTGAATATGCCATTGGTGTAACTAACTAAATAAATAAATATAAAGATCGCAGTAAAGCATTTTTCAGTTTAGTTTAGTATTTGATAAAATTTACGAATTGCTTTCCGCGCATGTCATGACAACTCGATTCTTCTGTTTTGCACAGATAGACTATCCCCTTAAACAAATGAAATGTACTGTTCAGCTGCATTTTAGTAAAGTTAGATAATAGAATACAAAAATTAAAAAAATCGACTAAAAAGCTTAAATAAATCAAGGAACTTGTGTGCCAATTTTCGTCACAATCGGTTGAAAAATGCCACCTGTAGGCGAGAATTGACAGACTGACAGACAAAAGCATTATTCTAGCCAATCTCGAAACTGAGACGCTTCGCTCGCTCGGTCAATTAGTTAATAATTAATTTGAATTAAGTAGAATTTGAATTTTCGATGTTTTATATAATTTAGTGAGTATATGGATGGTATTACTTTACTGGTAAGATAGAGATTAAATTAGTCACGAAGTTGTAAAGTTATAAGTTTTACAAGGGTCCAAATGGGAGTAAAAAAAGTAGATAATGTACAATAAAGTGTTTTTCATTCATTCATTTCATTCATTCATTCATTTCACTCATTTCATTCATTCATTCATTTATTCATACAAGGATTTCCTAGCAATGTTTTACTGTTTGTTGTTCGAGTGTGTTCGAATTTTGAAATACATTTGCGCAAAAGTTTTGCTTGTAGTTTCAACTAACCGAGGACACAGAACGCGGTACTCGAAAATGACATGCTAAATAGTTTTCACTCTAGTTTTCTCTGACTTTTGCAAATTGTATGATGCAAACAAAAAGTTTTACACTCATATTAAATTCTACTTTTGATCATTATATCCTCTCATATTAAGGTTGTTTTGAGGATTTATTAAAACGTAGGTACCTACTTTAATATGTCTAGAACCGACCACAGCTGAAGGTTATCTATCTCCCTCTCACTTTGATGAACTGAGGGTTTAGCGAGCCGGAAGAAAAAACGTAAAGCATCCAAACCGATACCGATGACAACATACTCGTAGTATAAAAGTCACGTGCTGGTGGATAGGGAAACTTTTTTTTTCGAAGGAATTCTGTGCTTGCAGTCCTTTCGCCTCTCTGAGGAATTATTATGGAAAGTTTTTTACTATTGCCTCTATTTGTGAAACGAACCGACAAAGTATGCAAATACACTTGACAGGTTCAAAATGTTCCAATGCAAGGTTATCCGAGTCACTTTCTAATTTTATTGCTCAAAATTATACAACAAGTTTAGCTGGTAGGATTTTTAAGTTGTCTGTCTATTTATTAGTAGTAGTAGAGCTTCTTGTGAAAGAGCCCGTCCGTGGAAGTACTACCGCCTTAGCTGTACCTATTTCAATACTCAATATTTTATTGCGTTCATGTTGTACAAAAGGGTCTTAAATATATTTATGCTACCAACATGAGCCCAGTTAGGGCACGACCATTTAAAAATGGTCACTAGGTATTTTAACCATATTACTAACATAATTATTAAATAACATTTTTATATTCTTTAGGCATCTACTCAATATTCTAATTTACATAATTATTGATATTGCACTTTAAAATAAAACTAAAAATTACAAAGTTGCTTATTACTATTTATTTCTGCCACCAAGCAGTGATACTTGCTGTTTTCCGGTGTAAAGGGTACGAGTGCCGGTGCAATTACACGCACATGAGACACACCATTACTTCTCGCAGCGCGTCGGCGCAGCGCATCACAGGGCACGTCCACAGAGGACGTATCCTGTGACGCATTGCCGGTCGGCACCCTTCAAACCGGAACACAGCAATGCGAGCATCACTGCTTGGCGACAGAAATAGGTACGGTGCTAGTACTTACCCGGGCGAGCTCTTTCACAAAGAGCCTAATACTACTAGCGTAGGTATGCTTAGGCTACGTTTTTTCTGAAAATATGAACTTGAAAAAGGCAGCGTTTTTCAGTCAACACACATAATGCCTGGGGCATGTTAGTTAAATCTCATGCATGAGATGAGACACAATGTTGGCTTCGTCATGATGAGTTTATTAATTTCTCGATAGGATTTTTAATTACTTTCAGTATGATATTTTTAACACAGAGGAGTTTAAATAAACTGGACAAGGCGCAAGTTTTATTTGCGTAAGATTTTCCGGTTGAAAGATTCTCTCTATGACCAGCTCTACACTCATAATTAAAACCAATGTAACAAGAGCTCGTAATAATTGTGGTCTACGGTTTTCCTTTCATGAGACCGTTCGTTAGGGTACAGGTTTTTGAAAAAAAAAAAGTCATACATCTTTGATAAGTACGTTAAGAGAAACCCGCCTGGAATAAATAATTTCGCATATAATATGAGGCTCGTTTTGATTAGATACCCCACTCAATGGGATAAAAAAATAATTAAAAAAGTTATGGCTACTCCTCTTTGAAATACCGACGAATTCGCTTGAAAACTTTGAGTTAAAAACTAAGTGCGGATAAGATAAAAGAAAGTATGAAGCAAACTATTTTTCTAAGAAAACATAATATATTAACACCATTGCAAAGATTTAAAGTGCAGGATAGCTCTTCAATACAAAAAATTGAAATAAGTAAGTACATTGTGTCCTACAGCTGGGCAAAAAGACAGCCATCTTGCAATCAATGCATGATTTTGAAACGAAACAATGGGTGCGCGTCGATATTTTGTCAACATAGCAAGTTTGCGGTTTTTACAAAATTCAATTTTCTGTATGAAATTAGATGAATTGAGAAATGAGAATAAAGATTTGCAGATTTGCTAAAATCGTGTGCAAAGTGCAAAATCAAGTGTTCTAGTTTCGACTGCATTATTGACTAACAATAGATAAAATTGTTGACAAAGAAAATTACTACCTAAGTCATCATCATCAGTAACCTATTTTTGTCCATAGCTAAAGGTAAGTTGGTTCCAAACAAAACGCGCCAATGAGCTTAGTCTTCAGTTTTTGCCAACTATATTTGGAGGATCGACGAAAAACGATGTTGGCTGGTCTCATAATAGTTTGTTGAAGAAACTACAGTAGTAAGTGTCGTAACACGATAATTAAAAAATATCCACCTCCTTAGATCCTCTTCATCATTCATCAGAACTAGGAGTATAGACTTCAGTTCAGCAAATCTCAATACTTTTGAGATGAACTAAATGTCTCAAACTGCAATTATGCCTGATATTCCTCAAAACTAGTTTTCAGAACTGATGAATATCCTCGCATGGAAACGGCTTCAACAATTTTCACCAAACATGGCTAAGATCCATCCCAGATAAATCGGGTCTATTTCATCTGATCCTAGGATCAGAATGAAGTAGAAACCGAACCCAAATTGTTTTGGCATCGGATCCTAGATCCGTTTCAAAATAAACTAACAAAATATTTCTGACATCTGATCATAGGATCAAATGGCAGAAGAATAAATATTTATTTGTTTTGGCAACTGATCCCGGTTGTTACTGGCCTTATGTATGTGTATGGAAATTAGGAATACCGTATATGGTAGTTTTGACCCTCTGAAGTTAAAATACATTCATTTTTAATCCTCACCTTTCCTAAAAAAACGCATTCCAATTAAGGCCCTACACTCAAACACAACGCCGATAATTTTATAACACCCCTTGCGTTTTTCAGTCGGGGGTTAAAAAGAACCAAATCAGCATGAGCTTTCATGCGTAGGAATTTTAATGACGAAACGGTTCAGGTTATATTGTTAAACAAATAATGAATAAAATCTATTGTTGCAACGGGATTCAATCTCAGAATCAGATAGTAAGATCATAACACGATACTAAACACAATTTGACCTACGTACGAATATAAAAAACACAAAGCAGGATTTACACTGGAACAGTTATAGATAGTATCCAGCTTATGATTTTTATTAGTAGTAGGGCTCTTTATGAAAGAGGTTTCTTCTTTTTTTTTTTATAAATTTATAAGCAAACGTTTGACCGCAATCTCACCTGATGTTAAGTGAAGATGCGGTCGACGATGTAGAAGCTTACCTAGAAGATACCTATTCACTCGTCTCTTGAAAACATCCAATATATATATATCTTCTTCTCTTATATATGGCCTCTGTCCGTCATTTCGACAGACAATTTTGCCAGTGTCAAGTGGATTATTTGAAATAAGTTTAGTCAAGTCGAGTCATACGTCAAGTCGTTTGTTTGTTTGAAGGGTATATTACCTATTATAATTACCTACAGGCACATGAGATTTAACACCTTTACGTCGTGATGGGCGCAGTGCAATGCTTCACAGGGTACGTCCTTAGTAGACGATGTAGGCAATGTATTGTTATTGTTAGAGGCCACTTAACATCAGTTTGTGTTATACTGCACGCGTAATCGCATTTTTCATACAAAAACAATCAAGATTATCCATTTTACTAAATAGTGAAAACGACTAATAATAATATGCTTTGTACATTTATTAAAGATAGAATAACAAAAATCCAACACTTTTAGTCAGATAGCTAATAAACTAAGCCGCTTATTATTGTCAAATTTTACGCATGTTTGTATGGTGATCTATTTCCAAAGGTGGTAAGCAGACGACGCTGTGACAATTTGCAAGTTGCAAAATCTACAATAAACTACCGTCTGATATTAAGAAATGCAGCAACTTTGTGACATTTAAGACAAAACTGTATAAATATTTTATAGAAAAGACATTTTGCTCCATTCAATAATTTTTTGACAATACTGATTAATTTTATAATTTACTACGAATAAAATAAATACCTAATAAATACCTTGCATTAACTTTCAATATATTAACCTGAAATTATTTTCATTCCACACTTAATTATTTTTTATAATAAGTTTATTTACATTTTAGACACATTCAATTTATATTTAATTAATTAATTTACTTAAACCTAGTTAAGGACAAATTTCAGTGCACAAAAATAATTATTATGTCACCATTTTACCTGTGTTTACAAATAAATATATTTAATGTTACTGCATTATTTCATGTAGACGAGCACGGTGTTGCCAGCTCGCTAGTTTTCATGAGAGGCGGCGTTGCCAGTTCTCACGACTTTTGTAATGACAACTTGTTAATTTACAAAATTTGCATGAAAAAAGGGATGCAGGCGGATATCACATTGCCCCATAACACCGAATCTTCGTTAGTTATTTTGTGGGAGTAGAGGCATTGGATCGGCACTGTAAAAAAACACGTGTCGACCCAGTCGAGTTTAATGACGCTAATCTAGCGACGTTGGATACAGCTACTGTGTCAATGTAAATAAACCTTTAGTGGCTTGAATTACTATTAGCTGACATAGGTAGCATTATACTGATAAGGGTGACGTACTTACATCGTTAGCTGTTGACTAGTGAAATCATCAAGCATGTGAGCTAAAAAAACTCAACTACAGTTCTTTGCTAGTGTAATTTCAACTTTAAAAATGAGCGCTGTAAGAGTCATTTTAAGATGGCGATCACATTTTGAGGTGACGCGGTGGCGACTGTTAAAATAATCTTTGTTTAAATAAGTAGATGCTTATAATTAATGGGTCAAAGAAATCTATTCTACTGAACAAGTCTCTAATTAAAATACCTATTTTGTTATTATATTTAATGTAGGTACTTATACATACCTACCTAATAGGATGTAAACGCAAACGCCCTTCTATCTGTAAAGTTAGTTAAATGTAAGTTTATAAAGAAATCCCATTATTACAATAATAAATTCCACCCGTAGTAAAAATGCTTGTTAAATACAATGATGTTCACTTAGCTAAATAAAGAGACAGTGCTGTCGATTCTGTTGTTGCATTTTTCTAAACTAACCTAATTTGACAGCACTAAAAATGATGCCGTCCCTTTCTCATACACTGGAACGTTAAAGACAGCTATAATTTTAGCGCTGTCAAATTAGGTTAGTTTAGAAAATTGCAACAACAGAATCGATACTAATAATATTTATTTACAGTGGCATTGTCTAAAACGCGATTACGCGATCATCGAAAAAAAATGAAATCGCAAGTTCGCGCGAATTTTACTCCTACGAACGCGCGATCAAACATACTGTCGATTACGTGTCTACACTGGCGAATGCGTTTTATCAAGCGAAGCGAACGTGCGATGGTCGCATCGCCAGTTCGCGCTATAAGTAATCGCGTATCGCGTTGTATAAGGACAAAGTCTAAGAAATAAATCACAACAGTGCGTCATCATTATCAGTGGGTTTACAGAATTGATTTCTTAGACTTTTAATAATAAAATTCTAATAAATTAATTCTGCAAACCCACTGATAACCTATTCAGTAAGTAATCAAATTAGTAATATTAAAAAGTAATCAATAGCAAGTAGCAACTTAGTCTTTTTTGATGTGCCCACTCAGATGCTTTTATGAAAAGTATCGAATCGCATTAAAAAGATCGAAGCACTTCAAATGTAGAAAATTGCGGAGTCCCATAAGTAATTGAAATATTATTTATTTTCAATAATACTTACCTTGTACTAATATTACCTACTTCTGTGGTTACCAACTCAGTCAATTTATAAGATGATTGAGTTCTGGTAAACTTATAATAATTTTACACTTTGGAAGAGCTTTTACCTCTAAGATAATTCATCAAAATAATTATGAACAAATTGATTATCATCAGAGTTACAAGTAACTAGTCTGGATATTTGCAGTAACTAGTTATTTTTAGGTGGGATTTGGTTAAGTGGTACCATCACATCCGTCTGTCCGGGCCCGAGAACCGAACCTGTAAATACAAACACTTGTGCACGCTACGGGATGTTCGCTAGGGGTGTTTTTTGCGAGATACTTTACAACTCAAGCCAACTTCCGTTGTATTGAGGTACCGGAAGTAGATCGTACAAGTTTTGAAGCTGTATGGTTTCCATTCGTTGTTGATTACTAAGTACCTATGTGTTACGTCTGAGTCAAGCTGCATTAAATGAGGAGTATGCTACAGCCCCCTTATTCCAATCTTTTGCTGTCAAGTTATATTTCACTGCCCAGTGTAATTTCTTCAGGTCACTGTACCACGTGATCATTCTTTTTAGACACTTGACAGCAAAATATGCGCGAAAACAAATTAAATGACATCATAATGTCACTATTTAGTCACAGAATAACTATGAGTTAGTATGAACTGACCATTATTTAAAACTTTGCAGTTCAACTTTGCAGTTCATCTGAGATTGAAATACCCCTGCAGGTAGGCTGTTTTAATTGTATACATACCTTACATCATTGCTATTATGTACCCACCTGTAACTACTGTATTTATGCCTGTATATACCTATTGGGGACAAATAAAAGCTTATCTTATACAAATAGCTCAAACATTGAATAAGAATAGTCCCATACATATCCATACCCTTTGTTACTTCTCTGTTCTCTGGCGATTGTAGGATCAACCTAGCTAGAATGGATAATATCTCAAACGAACTTATCTACTAACACGTGGCTATAAGGAAAATCATAGATACCTAAAACTACTAGAATAGGTTATCTCATGTCCGGTATAGACTTTGAAAAACAGAGTTTAATGAACAAATATACGTTTTATATTATACCTAAGCAAAACAAAGAAGATAACGAGTATTTATTGTTGATGTCACAATAACATCCACTTTCTGCGAACTCGATTGATAAATAGAATCAAGGTATTTTATACACGCTTTTATTTATTCTGCAATGTTTTGTTTGTGGGTTTATTTACGTCAAATCTTGCAATGCCGATTTAGCTGAAAGGCATATATATTAGTAGTCGATGACAATGCAATAATATGGTGTCAACGAGTTGATTTGATGATGGAGACGGAAGGTTGCCACGGGAACTCTATAATAAAATGACACAACCCCATCGCGTTTGGGCTCGTTTGATTTGTCTTGACAAAGACCACGGTCCTAGATGTTTTAAAAATAATACTTTTTTTTTTTATAAAACTTATTACAAGCAATATTGCATCGTTCATATGAATTAGTGGTCAATTCTGGTGCTGGAGTCTTTAGGCCGCTTTTACCTTTAGACCGACAGAATATTTGCTTACCAAGCTATTAAGTATACCTAATACAATTAGCGAAAGGTAAAACCAAGAGACACGAAACCTGTTCAGTTGAACACCTGTTTTTCCAGATTTCTCTTCCGTTTATACCAATTATGTAAGTGGGTCCGCTGCTAGGCAAACTAAGACACCTCAGTCAATAGATACTTTTCATTCATTACTTATGGGTTTCTCTACAATTACGACATTACATTGATTAAAAGAACGAGAATCAGAAAATTATTTATTCATTACTAGTTTCCGCCCGCGACTTGGTCCGCGTCCCGTTCGTCCTGTTATTATTTCAGGATAAAAAGTATGTGTTAATCAAGGTTACGAACTTTATTCAGTACTTGAATTATGTACGTTGTATAAATTAAAAACTGTCTTCATCTTATCTCAAGAAGTCACAGGCTGGATACCCCCTCGGGGTAGGCAACGTCGCGGCCGCTCGAGGAAGCGCTGGCATGAAGACCTGGACTTTTTCGAGCGGAAATGGGCGGAACTAGCCAAGGATCGCGGAGAGTGGAAGACGAGGGAGGTGACCTTTGCCCAGGAGTGGTCAAAACAGGTTAATTAAAAAAAAATCTTCATCTTGTAACCACAAACACTCTCACTTTTTTTCATAAATATGACTCGAGTACTCTAAAATGGGTACTCGTAATATAAATATAAAATTTTCCTTAAGCAATTCTTAGCTTACTCAATATATTGATATTCTATTTATACAATGACCTAAGTCTAACCACAGTAAAAAGTCATTGCCAATAACGTAAAGCTGACCTTGGTTAAATACCTACCTATCTTATTGGCACGAGGTACCCACTGGATTATTCACAGTAGTTCCTGAAGCCTCGTAGCTAAAACTGCCGATATCCTACTACCTACTAATATTATAAATGCGAAAGTTTAGATGTTTGGATGTTTGTGTTTCAATCACGTCTAAACTACTGAACCAACTTGGATGAAAGTTGGCATATATATAATTCGTAACCTGGATTGACATATAGGCTACTTTCGAATAATTAACAGTACCTATCTACAGGATAAAATGAACGAAAAGGATTAGCAGCGCCAATTGGCAAGAGGATTTCATTGTCATGTCATGTCACGTCAGTTTGACAGGGCGTAGTACTACCTCTTTGGTCTAACGACTAGCGTTTGACATTCCAGTACGAGTTCGGTGTAATGAGGTGTAATGTCAAGTTTCTCAAAGTATCCACTCGGTACACGCACAGATAATATAATGTACACGGAAACTGTGACGCGTACGAAGTCGCGGGTAACTGCTAGTAATCTATAAGCCATCTCATTTCGTTGACAATACAGTGAGTATTCCACATTCACGTCAACGAATCGACCCAGGAGTAAGTAAAATACCATTTCAGCATTTGGATATTATATTTTCACCTTTTTAACCCTCGACTGAAATAAGAAGAGGTGTTATAAATTTGTTGCAGTTATGTTTAGTCTGTGGCTTCGTAGCTCAGAAACCAATACACTTATTTCAATGCTGGTTTTAGAAAGAAAGCTGGTTGAGGATGATTCTCAAATGGAAAATTGGTTCAGTTGTTTTCATGCTATAGGGATAATCCTGAGCTCTAAAACCCAGTTTTGAGAGATCAATGTCAAAAATCTTTTATTCAAAAAAATCCCACGGGTCATATAGAATTGTTTTATATGACTAAGTGATTCTAGGTGCCAGTTCTTCGCGACCAGAGCCTAGAAGAATGGGCAAGAAACTATGGTCTTTTCTAGGTGTCTTTGTATGATCTCAGTCATAATACATTTGGTACATCTCAAAGCATTCCAATTTGACTGACTGGCCATACTTATGATGACGACAACCATTGTAAGGAGAGGATTTAAAAGTTTATTCTTTGTTTAATTAACTACTTCATTTGTGGCCATTAAAAAACACCTTTAAAGAACACAAAATCTAAGTGTCTTCGCCTTATAGAGACAATAAGAAAAGTGCCAATGGACACATTCTTAGATTAGTTTATGATAAAAATTTAGGTCAATGTAAAATTACTAATTAGCCTGCATTGTGGCTAGATCGTAATATAATTAGGGTATTAGTATTATTTATTAGTACATGTACACTAAATTAATAAAAAAAAGTTGTGGCCAATTCTGGTGACCGAGTTTTATGGCATTGGTTATAGTTACAAAAGGTATAGTTTTCTTGGAAAATTTCACATTCACAAGACTCTTAGACTCAGCAGTGCTTTGATGAGGGTACAATACAGTCCTAGGATACAAACAGACGGCTTACTTATTCTAGAAATCCCCTTAGCGAGCCCTGCCCCCGGATTTCAATCTTTTGCTGTCAAGTTATATTTCACTGCCCATGTATTTTTTTCAATTTTGTACCACGTGATCATTCTTTTTAGACACTTGACAGCAAAATATGCGCGAAAACAAATTAAATGACATCATAATGTCACTATTTAGACACAGAATAACTATGAGTTAGTATGAAACTGACCATGATTTAAAACTTAGCAGTTCAACTTTGAGATTGGAATCGCCCCCCTGCGACTGCCGACAGGGGCTCTTTACAGACGCATCGCGAGAGGCGTGCGTTGACCTCACACGAGTGTTACTATGTAATTGATCGAGTTATTTCTCTCATGGCCTGTCAATTAAAATTCCTATTTAGAGCATCATGCTTGGTTAGACAAATCTCACTGGGTGAGATGACGTCAACCATACTGATGACTCATCAAAAACTACGACCGGTCATCACAGAAGTACTGCAGGCAGGTAGTGTAGGTACGTTTTTAAGCCGCGACCAAAAACGGAAGGGGTGTTATAAGTGTGACGGCGTTGTGTCTGTCTTTGCCCTCCTAGCTCTGAAAGTAGGGCTCCAATTTGAATGCGCTTTTTTTTATAACAAAAGTGTTTTATCTGGAGTGGTTGTAATGTAGTTAGTGAAAATTGATCTAATAATAGAAATCAAAAAATTTAGTTGCCAATCGCACAATATTCGTAAAATATACAGTATTTTTGACCTGATAGTTTAAAAGCATTTTTCCTTTGCTTTTATTTATTTTATTAAATCAAAAACAGTCGCTGAAACCAAGGTGAAATCAATCGTGTTTTATTCAATAAATTCATAAGGATTATTCAGAACTATCCAATATCTCAGTCGAAGAACATAAGTACACTTCGCGGTGAAAGCATTCAAAATCCTTGAATTTCATTGTTTACATAAATGTTCGAATCCAGAATATCACAAGGTTGTAACTGACAACCGATGCAACTAAAATGACAGTAACATTTTCCGGTAGCTTTAGAGTTCGTGTAAAATTGAATCTAAGCTTAGACGCTTCTAGGTTCACTTTTGTAATTTGACCTCTCCTACATTTTCGTGAGTTTATCAATATTTGAGTTCTGACAGTGTCAATGGAGTTCTATTCCAAACAGACCTCTTGGTCTTGTGGGTTCAGTAATGAAATCTGCATTCGATGGAGTAACAATGAACGTTGCTCAAGCTTACGGAAGGCTATGATGGAAATTCATCGTTCAAAGACATCTGCCCAACGGGTGCCAGCGATATAGCGATATAGCCATGCTGCGATATAGCGATATAGCCATAGCGATATAGCGATATAGCCAGCGATTAAGTAATCATTAGATGATTACTTAATCGCACTTCGCTTTGTCCCATTGATATACTATCGAATATAAAACATGTATCAAAAGTTACCCCCAATAAGCTAAGAAAGTGCGTTACTAAAAATACTATTGTACGTATCAAAAAACCATTTCACAACATTTTCTTCTAAAACACAAATTACTTCTATTTTGTAACAATATTTCCTACTTAATTAGGGAAACTCTACAAAAGGAAACAAATAAAGTTTACAAAGAAATTACTATGATATTTTCAAACGTGTACATTTAACGAAATATGCTAAAAATCGAAGGTTACAATTTCGTTTTTCATTATTGTTTCGACGATCATCACTGGCTCGCGCTTGAACGTCTATTTAGATAGTTTGTAACACTATATGTAAAATGAACCGAAAAATGTTCCTATCCTCCTGGGAGGTAAAACTTCTCATAATTTTAGTGGCGCCTTTACTTTTATTTGGCTACTTGGGTCACATTATATTGGTATATTCCAGAGATCCCCAGTAGTGGGGATTTCAGTTTATTCCAAAAATCCCCACTAGTACGTCGTTTATAATGGCATGGTCATTGTATTATTTGCGAATAATTATAATAGATAGTACCTATTATAACATTACCACGATGTAACAGACATTTGGTTTTTAATATAATAATATAATTAATATATTATAATAATATATTTAATATAATATTCTATTATTGTTCGATCCCCACTGAGAACAAATATTTGTATGTAGCAAACATAGATGTTTGTTCTATGTCTGGGTGTTACTATGTATTATAAGTATGTACTTACAAAAAAAAAAGTATATAAGTATTCTATCAGCATCTAGTTCCCATATTACAAGCTTTGTTTAGTTTGGGACTAGAGGGCGTCGTGTAAAATGTCCATTAATATTTATTTATTTATACCTAAATTTTATAATAATGCAATTACTAAATATTATAATGAACTCTGATTTAAAGATAAGATAAGATAAATTTTTATTTGTCCCCAATTACTTAGGTATACATGTAGATACAGTAGGATTTCTACCTGTTAGTAATTACAGGATATAATAGAGATATATATTAACACCTCAGTATCTATAGGAAGCTTAAACCGTTTAATATGAACAAAGCAAGCGGTTAACTTAAACAATGCGTTGCTGTAACGGGTTTTGGAACACATAATGACTATACAGACATTATTGACAGGCGTAACAGCTGGGTCGATAAAGCGCTTTCCACGCTGTAGGTCATAACCTACAGCGCGGAAAGCGCTTTAGGAATTTAACCCATAGGTTCGATTCCATAGGTTCGATTCCTACCTAGAACTGGCTTATTCCTGACAGATAACCGAGACGAGATAATCAGTGATCTCAGAGGATTTTTTTTCCTCTCAGATAACTGGTTATCTCAAAGGAATTTTTTTTCCTCGTAGATAACCGCGGTTATCTGTAAGGAAAAAAAAATTCCTCTCAGATAACTGGTTATCTCAGAGGATTTTTTTTTTTATACACATAATGATGGAACCAACTGATGACCCACCGGATGTTAAGCAGTTACCTCTGCCTATAACAATTGGCTCACTGAGAATGTCCACTGAAGACGTGCCTTGTGAAGCATAGACCCTCTGAAGGAACTGTCGTGACGTCATCCTCGTCTCAAAGTATGCTCTATTAGCGCTGCTAATACCGCTCATTCATTTTATTAACGGTATTAGCACGGTATTAACACGCGTTTTTGATGAGCGGGTCCTCTGCCCGTTATCAACCTGCACATGCTGAGTTGGGACCATTTTGCGACTATTTATGTATATCTATTTATGTATATCTATTTATTTATTTATCTGTTTATCTATCTTTATGTGTTAATTTTAATTTAGAATAGTAACTTTTATTATTTCTCCTTTTGTGTGTACTTGTATGGTCGCAAATAAACCCTTTGATTTGATTTGATTTTTGATTTTTATCAATACGTTATCTTAACGAAAGGATTGTTTAGACAGGCGTCACAGCTCAGTTAGTAATGGCTCTGCCTTCCGTGCTGTGGGTCGTGGGTTCAATCCCCACTGAGAACAAACATTTGTGCGTGGAAAACATAGATGTTTGTTCCATGTCTGGGTGTTACTATGTATTATAAGTATGTATTTACAAAAAAAAGTATATAAGTATTCTATCAGCATCTAGTTCTCATAGTAAAGTAGCCATAGTAAAGTCCATGAATATTTATTTATTTATTTATTTATTGTGTGCAAAGGTTACAACGTGCCTTCGGACATGCGTTTGTTATTGTGTCGTGATTGCGTTCTACGCGCGTCGTCAGCACATAAAAAAACGTGGTGTGCAAAGGCCCTTTTAGCCACCTCTCAACTACTCAAGTGAATCAATCCCAAGCTGCTATACGACGTTTAACTTTTTCTTCTTTCTTTAGTTTTATCACTAAGTAGCTTCTTAACGTTGAGATGGGTTTATGGGTGAGAATATTTCTGATCACTTGCTTGTATATCAACCTTTGAGAGACGTTTAAGTGGCGATGCTAGATAAATCGGGTAGAGTTTTACAAAATCCTTACGCTGTAGAAAACACAAATTCCAGTATCCAAATTCCAAATTTCCTCTAAATTGCAGTATTTCTATAGGACCAGCGGTCAAAGCTTTGCGTTGGATTCTACCCGTAGTCATTTATTCAGTCAAAACATTGATTTGTGTAAAGCTCGTAAGTGTGTGCTACTCAATTGAATTTCAGTCTAATTCTAGTAAACCAAAGCCTACGTCATGGTTGGATTGACATGATCTGGGGCTCAACTCTATCAATTTACAATGGCTATTCTACTCAGTTTTCAATTTCAATGATGGTTCGATCTTATGCTTAGCTTATATAAATAGTCACTGTGTAGCTGCAGATCTTTGTTTGATTTTAGGATACGAAATAGCCTAACAAATAATTATATTTAAAAATTTAAAAACCTCCGAGTCTTGGACCGATTTTCATCAAACATAGCTAAGAACACTCCCAACTAATTCACCTTTCAACCAAAATCAAAATCGGTTCATCCGTTCGGGAGCTACGTTGCCTTTGACAGGCATACACACACACACACACATACACACACACACACACACACACATCAAACTTATAACACCACATCGTTTTGCGTCGGGGGTTAAAAATGGATGAAAATCTACTGTTCAGCCGACGAGTTCTATTAGTAGTAGCCCATGCCATCTACGTATTATTACCAAAATTGTTTTTTTATACGTGATTGGCGAACCACAATCTCACTTGATGTTAAGTGACGATGCGGTTGACGATGTAGCATTTGCTTAGAAGATACCTGTTCCTCTTGATAACATCAAATAGGTATGTAAGTGATCGGAAACACAAACGCCAGCAAAGAGCCCGCGGTAGTCAGTTCACAGAAAATTCAGCTCTAAGGTGGTAAGGTGAAACTTTTGGTGATAGTACCTACTCTATGTTTAATTATTTTATTGCGTACCTACCTACCAAAGTATTTTTATTACACTCTGGTATTTTCAAAGCACTTGTTGTGAAGTCCTTATCACACCGAGGTGTAGTTTACACTTATCATTTTACAACTGAGCTATTCATAATATCAACAAATGAACGACTTTGACCAATGATAAACTGGTATAACTACACGCGAGAGCAATGATTCCGGGTCACTTAAAGAATGTTAAAAATCTCGGAAACTAAAAATGATAGGTTAATGCAAGAAATTGTATTTAATAGACAATGTAATACTCCTTAAATGAAGGTATTAAAACTTCTTAGTTATTGTAAAGTTATATCTTAAAAAAATCAAATTTGAAAAAGGGCCACTTTCGAAGATGGAACTACGAAATTACAGCATTTGGTTTTGCTTTTGTTTGTAATCTGTCATTTATGTGGGTATATAAACCATGTTGATAGTGCTCTATATTCATTATTCAAGCTGAAATTATGTCGCTTACGCCTGAAGAATGCACCAGAATACTTACAATGCTGGAAACCGGCCGGAGTCAGCGCGATACAGCCAGGACTGTCGGTGTGTCGCTGTCAACAGTACAAAGAGTTCTCCGACGTTACGAAGAAACTGGTTCTAACCTACGCAGACCAGGAACGGGCAGAACCAGGTGTACCACAGCACGAGAAGACCGATACTTGGTGAACACCATGCTTCGAAATCGCTTTCTCACAGGAACTGAACTCACAAATCAGTTTCGACGCCTCGGAGGAAGTAACCCAAGTGCATGGACAGTAAGACGTCGGCTTGCTGAATCTAACTTAAAACCCCTTAGACCTGCAAACGGCCCTAAACTGGAGCGTGGGCATCGTATTTCAAGACTAAGATATGCCCAGAGCCACGTAAATTGGAGTATTGAAGATTGGTCAAAAGTTATGTTCTCCGACGAATCAAAATTTATGCTCTACAAGCACGATGGAAGACACAGAGTGTATCGAAGACCAGGGGAAAGATTCAAGCAAGCATGCATCGAAGAAAAAGTAGCCTACGGTGGTGGGTCTGTACTTGTGTGGGCCGGAATTTCTTCTGAAAGTCGCACAGAGCTGGTGATCATAGAAAACGGCTCTTTAACTAGCGTAAGATATGTGGAAGAAATCCTCAATGATCATGTTGGTCCATTTATGGTCAATTTAGGTGAGGATGCTATATTTATGCATGACAATGCCCGACCTCATACAGGTAGGATTGTGAATGACTACCTTCAAGAGATGAACATTACTCGTATGGAGTGGCCAGCGCGCAGCCCGGATATCAACCCGATCGAGCATGCTTGGGACGAGCTAGGCAGATGCGTAAAACAACGAAACCCTCCCCCAATCACGCTTCGTGAGCTCAAAATTGCTCTCACAGAGGAATGGGAGAATATTCCCCAAAATCGTATAAGGAACTTGGTGTACAGCATGCCAAACCGCGTAAACGCAGTAATGGAAGCACGAGGAGGCAATACGAAGTATTAAAATTCAAGTCAAATCGTAATAAAGTTCAAAAATTTCATGTTTCCTATTTTTGTTTTAAGGAGAGATCAGCAGTTTTTTTCTTTATGTAATTTTGTGTTAATAAAATGTATGGTGACTCATATTTTTTTACTTTCATTTAAGGAGTATTACATTGTCTATTAAATACAATTTATTGCATTAACCTATCATTTTTAGTTTCCGAGATTTTTAACATTCTTTAAGTGACCCGGAATCATTGCTCTCGAGTGTATTATGCTTCTACAAGTACTAAGGCTTCGAGGGTAAGTTTTTAATTGTGTTTTTCCCCTTTTCCGCGGGTTTCATTTCATCACGATGTTTACCTTCACAGTTTGTAAGCACTGTCGTTCCGCAAATAAATTTTCCGAGTAGAAAAACTAATTGACAAGACCAGATTTGAACCCACGACCTTAGGATCGGAAGGCGGGGTCGCTACTCGCTATCACAAGATCGGAATGCTCTCAAATAAATAAAATTTAACTAAAAATTACATGAACACATTATTAACCCTTTCATATATTCCTAGGAGAATGTTTGCAACCGATTTAGTGAGTCATCCTTCCTACTAATATTATAAATGCGAAAGTTTAGATGTTTGGATGTTTGTGTTTCAATCACGTCAAAACTACTGAACCAACATGGATGAAACTTGGCATATATATAGTACGTATCCTGGATTGACACATAGGCTATTTTTTATCCCGAATAATTAACAGGATCTACAGGATAAAATGAAAAAACGGGATTAGCAGCTCCAATTATTGGCAAGAGGATGATGTCATGTCATGTCACGTCAGTTTGACAGGACGTAGTACTACCTCTTTGGCCTAACGACTAGCGTTCGACATTCCAGTAGGTACGAGTTCGGTGTAATGAGGTGTAATGTCAAGTTTCTCAAAGTATCCGCTCGGTACACGCACAGATAATAATTTACACGGAAACTGTAGACGCGTACAAAGTCGCGAGTAACTGCTAGTAATAATATATTTCTAGAAGCTTTAGTCTCGGTATTTAGTAAAGAGGAGTGGTAGGTTATGATTACGAATGAGCATTCAATAATTTTATTAATAGCGCAAACTACAGTGAAATAATAATAAGTATTTAATAAGAACACAAAGTACCTACCTATAGTACATAGAGATATACCTAGGCTTTTTAGAGAAGTAGAACTTTTGAGAGGTAGACCCTAAAGGGATTTAGTCACGTTATGACTAGTCATAGTGCGAAATAGACATTATTAGTAAGTATCCTTTTTATTTTTTACAAAAACTACTACTTTTTGAAAAAATCCGCAGTAACACAATACAAATTAATGATGTGCTAGTGAGGGATGACACCTTGTCATGTTTATTTATTGTTAGAACACTCTAGTTTTAAGTGCCAGTACAAGTAGGTACGATAAATAATGTTTGTATATTAGGTACATCGGGTACTTACATCAGTCTTGAATTGCCTGTCATTTTTAGGCAAAACGCGATTTAGGTTGATGAGTATTTAGGTCTAAAAAAGACTAGCCTTAAAACGGTATCGAAGCTTAAAACAATTGTTAGCAATCTGCTAATTATACAAAAACCGCCCTAGACATAATAAATATAATATGACATTTAATCATAATGCGATTTAGACCTTCTACGCAATAGGTGCATCATCATCGAATGGGTTAGAGGTTACCTCATATATGGATTTCGGTTTCAAATTGTTTTGTTTTCAAACTAGTCATTTTGAAAAACCTTAACTAAACTGAAAAAATAATTTAATAAAGTAAAAATCCCTGACCATGAAAATCTCCTCAGATCCTCTTCATCATTGCTGGTAATCATCAGGACTTAGAATATACTCCAGTTTATCAAATCTGAATACATTGAGATGAACTAAATTTCAAACTGCAATTTTATGCCTGACATTCCACAAAACTGGTTTTAACTTTTAAAAACTGATGAATATCCTTATGACTTGGAAATGGCTTCACCTATTTTGACCAAACAAGCTCAAACAAACTAACTCAGATCAACCAGCTTTCTTAAAAAACCATTCTATTTGGAGCCCTACTTTTAAAGCTACGAGGGCACAGACAAATAGACAAACAGACAGACACACAACATCGTCAAGGTTATAACACTTCCCTTTTTCGGTCAGGGTTTAAAAAATACAAACCACAATCTTCCTTTGATACAAGAATGCGTTAATTTACTACCCTCAATAATAAAATAGTATCTGAAAATTATGAACTTGGTGAGAATCGAACCTAACTTCAGGATTGCATTTTACGGCGGCGCCATCGTGTTGAACTTTAATCTCAATAACTAAAGTCAATTATAAATAACACAAGCTCTATTTACTGCTCAAATTAATTACCTACTGTCACAAGCAAATACTAAATACATTTATTGCTTTCACATGGTAATATAGTTGTTACATTGTAGGTAGGTATCATGAACCCTGTTCAGGGGTATTGCAACAAGAAAGTAGGCAGACCCAGGTTTTGTTTAGATCAATTTATATTTCGTAATTAAAAACGTAGTTTTAGTCAATTTATTGTATTAATTCAGTATTATTACTATCATAGATATTTCAATAAAATCAAAACATCTTTATTTCTACTGTGAGAACAGAGACTTCGCAAGCCTTTATAACCATGCAATAACCGACACTTTCAAATTTCCCCTCTTTTCCCCTTTCCACTCCTCTTTTTTGGAAATATTTTTACACCATCTTGTGTAGAATGAAGTCTTTAGTGTTTTTCTCAAATTTTATTCAAATCCGGCGATAAACAACGCTACAGCAAACTTTCCCTTTTTCTCCCCTATTTTCCCCCCAATCAAAAATCGCGGTCGACTCTTCCATATCCATGGAGTGATATATTTGACCAGTTTAATGAGATACATTACTCAAATGTATGCTTGAGTATCACTTAAGTCTTACTTTAAGTTTTTCTTTACGGTAGGTATACGAGCCTACATAAGTGACGTGTTGGATTTTAATAAACAATTAAATTTTGATATATAAAGTAAATATAGTTGAACAAAAAATTGATAGCAAACTGTGGAACGTTCCTTTGTTTTGTCAATACCGAGCTGACGCGTTGTTTCCTTCGAGTTAAACCAAGTCAAAATAATGTACGTTTTTAAATGCCTTTTTGCATCAGGTGTGCAAGTACCGTTCTTGTCGATCGCTTAATTTGACATTTAGAATCGTCAAAATTCGATAAAAATGGTTTTATCCATAGTTGCAAGTACGAGGTATCGAATTTTGACGATTCTAAATGTCAAATTAAGCGATCGACAAGAACGGTACTTGCACACCTGATTCGGTTCAAGTATCTATGAAACGTTTGACTTTCATTTAGTCTTTATCTACCATTTCGTTGAGGTCATGAACCAAATCTACTTAATTATGTTTTTAAATCTTGTTTATGGCCTTAAATCAAATAGTAATGTTTATTAAAACTTTGTTTTGACGATTACATTTGCTTACAATAACACAGTGAAACAATGTCGTTGAGAGCATGGCAAACTGTCTCTTGTATGTATATAACAGAGTACTGTTTTTGAAAAACAAACCAAAACACGTCAGTTCGAAACAGTTTTTCACTGACGTAAATTGATCTAGAGATTGTATCGAAGTAGTGTTAGTAACTTGAGCTACTGAATAAGAGAAAGGTACCTCACCTCTTTCTTGAAGCTCAGCATGACACCCGATAGTGAGAAGCACAAGCACAAAGTAGTTCCACATTTTTATCACAGTCACACACAGTTACACAAACATGCTTGACGGTGCGGGTTATGCGCGTGCGTGTCGCTCCGCGTTCAAAGGCAGCCTGGGTGACGTTGACAGCGCGTACGCAGCCGCTGTCGAACTCACAGCCACTGAACGTGGCGCACAGATGTGACACATTTTTTTGCCACGTTATATCTCTAATTTAAGAGGCTCTTGCTGTAATTTGATAGATTGCACTCCAGCTGTGTCTTGGGGCAGTCTGCTTGACCTCATTACGATACGAAAGTTGTGTTATCTTTTATTGTACTCATGCATTATTTGTGATTTCCGATCACTTCTCACGTTACTAAAGTTTCTCACGTTATTGAAGTAATTTTGAGTTTTCGTTTTTTTATAGGAATTTACTAGTTGCAAACTGCAGTTATATTACGTAAAAACCGTGAGGAAAGACAATGCGATCGGTAGCGACAAAAAAATCGATTGTTACACTCCGGCTTCCAAAAACAAACAGTACCCTCACTGAGGCCTATGCATACTGCACACATACATATCTGTGCACTCTTACTCTTTGCCAAAATAGTAGCAAGTCCGAGGCTATATCGTGAAGCTGCTTAGGCGCAGGTAAGCCTTTGGGGTACGCCGGGGGAGGGTGCGGAGGGAGGGGGCATGCACTTGCGCACCAGACGGGATGAAAGCATCCCGAGGTATTCATCTTGCTTCTTTTTAAAAACGGTTCTTCCTTTATTCATAATCGTATAATAGCGCTGGTGACTGAGAAATATTTGATACGGCTCGTATTTAGAAATTTAGATTCTTGATATCGTTGCCGGTCAATTTTGGTAGTGTGCTTTTGTGTAAGGGTTCATTTGACTAAAGGCATGTTAGCACTCCCACACCTGTCAGTCAGTCATACAGAAACGATTATACTATTATTAAAACATAATTAACCGAGCGAGCGAAGCGAGCGAAGCGTCTCAGTTTCGAGATTGGCCAAAAATGCTTTTGTCCGGCTGTCTGTCTGTCTGTCAGTAATCGCCTACAGGTCGCAATTATCAACCGATTTGGACGAAAATCGGTACACAAGTTCCTTGATTCATTAAAAAAAATTTGTCAATCGTGATTTTTGATTGAGGGGAAAATAGAGGAGAAAAAGGGGAAAGTTTGCTGTAGCATCATTTATCGACGGATTTTAATCAAATTTGAGAAGCACACGAAAGACTTCATTCTACACAAGATGGTGTAAAAATATTTCCAAAAAAGGGGGAAAAGGGGAATTTTTTTTTTTCCGAAAATTTACTTCTACCAATATCAATGAGACTACACAGTCCTCTCCGCCTTTACGAGACGAATCCGTAGACACCAGATTCGACCTCCTAGGACCAAGGGAACGCGAGTAATCGCTAAAACTTATAGCTCAACGCTTAGTTTGGCCTTCGCCGGTAAACCTAAGTAAGATTTGTTTGTACCTACCATTGTTGCTACCTATGTTTTATTTCTAACTAGTGTTTTGGTAAATAAACTCTTACTATTATACCCCTATTTTGCTCAATAGTCTACATAGGTAGGGCCTATTGGAACATTCCAGCTCCTGAAATTTGATTTAGCCAGGGAAATTGCATGGTTATTGTTCTGTGGTTATAAAGGCTTGCGGCTAGACCTCTATGTTCTCATAGGACAATTAGTGTATGTATTAGTAGGCACAACGGATCTTTGTCCATCTGAATTATCTGCGCAGAACCGATTTTTGGGTCGTATTGGAGGTAAGCGAATTTTTCCGCACAACACTACACGTGCGGAATCGTGGACGCACTAACTTCAGACGGATACAAATCCGTTATGCATACTTTAGCATTTTAAAGAGGTTTAAGATATTTGAATGAAATTAAAATGCAGATAGAATTTTTATCAAAATAAAAGATAGCTAATGCCATAAGCCTTAGGGCATTCAAAGATAGAGTAGATTTATAACAGTGTTCACTTAGAATCGGTTTTGCAGTTTCAAAGCTAACAATGAGGCCTTTGAATGTAATCTAGATGATTTTATACAGCCAGCGTTCGAAAAAGATTTATACATTAATCTTTATGTTCTGACCCTCGAATTTATAAACGATGTAGAGGCTCTTCTAGAGGCGAACTCAGGCGGTGCTCTACTCCAGGCAAATCCTGGTTCAAACACTCTTCGATATACTGGAAATCCCTTTTCAGTTTCTATATTTGGGAGTGGGGGGAGGGGGGGGGGGGGGGGGCAATCGTTTGCGAGTTCGTCTGGTGAAACGACTTTTCGACGTCATCCCTATTAGAGTAAAATCTTTGCCGAACTAAGCAGGCTCCTGTAGGGTGGTCTAGAGAACCTGACAAATTACAATTAAAATGATAGTTTAACTACCGGTTAAAACAGAAGATATCTAAAAGGTTTTTGAATAAGCTTAATAACTGTCTATAATGTAATTAGAATGACTAAATATAAAAGCTTAATGTAGATTAGTTTTGGTGGTGAACAAAAAAACTGTTAAATTATGATGAAAATTCATCGAGATTTTGTACATTAATGTGTTATGAAATAGCGACCGCGTAGTCTCTCTCTCTTCTAATTTAAGAGCTACGCTCTTGTCGGCGTAACATATGCATTTCCCGCCAGGTTCTTCTCTTCAGGGCAGCTTCCTTGACGTCCTTATACGACATGACATCTATCTTCGCCTTCACTTGGCTCATATAGCTAATATACGCGGTCTTTCTCTTCCTCTTTCCTTCTACCTTCCCTTCAATGATATTTCCGATTAAGCTGTCATGTCGTATAAGGTGACCAATCATCTTTCCTCTCCTGTTCTCAACAACTTTTATAAGGGCTCTCTCCTCGCTTACTCTACTTAATACTTCGTAGAGTAGAGCGTAGAGTCTATAAATGTGATAATTTATCGGATGTAAAAACTTAATTAAAGCGGACGAAAATTCATCTTATCAACTTACCCAGTCGCTACTGTAAAAATCATGGTATCGAATTTTATAAATCAGAAAACTGATTTCAAACTACAGTTTTTCAATTTTGTATTGAAAGTGCTGCAAACTATTCGCTGTTGGACCTATGTATATCATTCATTAATTTAATTGTTCGACCACGTTTTTATTCAAATATACTCTGTATCGACGCAGAGTTGAAAGGGAAAAATGAATAGGCGTTGTTTGATTGGAAACTAGTTTTTAAATTTTTCCACAACTGAATTCGGATTTTACAATACCGAGTTATGTTAGCTACAGCAGCTATGTAACGGCTTGTAAAACCTAGGTAAAAATGTAGTTGGTAGTTTGTTTCCATGCCATAGAGTAACACAGAATGGAAGCTCAAATTATTATTATTTATGACATCCCAAATAATATATTTACACAAGATTTTGATAGAGAATTAACTCTTCTCAGTCTCACGGTTGAAATACTTTAAGGGCGGCTTGCACCAGAATCGCTAAACGCGTTTAACTATTAAATATTTAGCGAGTCGTCAAGTCATATAAATACGACAGATTTAAATCTATTTAGCTGTTAAACACGTTTAGCGATTCTGGTGCAAGCCGCCCTAAGCCTGTAGTTCACCATTTCATGATTACACTATCCGTCAAATATAAATATCTCCGTCTCTACTTTAGACTTGCCAAAGACAAAGATGCGTATAATTTTATTTGATGGATAGCGTTACTCAAAGATGGTGAAACAGGCCTAAAGCGAGATTAGTGAAGATAGAGAGGAAGACGGTGTAATTATATGCTATGTTTTAGAACAATACTTGGTGGTCTAGTGGGAGCGATCCCGCCTTCCGATTCTAATGTCGTGGGTTCAAAAATTCTTTTTTATCTGAAAGAATTAGCACTACCTTTTCTCCACACTACACAAAGGTTGGTTGGAAGAAAATGCTAAATAGCATTAAGCCCGCCTCTGTACTGTTTTTATATGTGCAATAAAGAATTTTCTAATCTAATCTAATATACTTCCAGATTGGTCCCGTTTAATTTTCATCAAAAACGGTTCAGTAGTTTGGCTTATAAATAGAAATAACTGAAAAAAAATATGCAAACCACGTGCACGACATTGCGTATTTTGCTTTCTTTTCGCGACAAATCGCGAATGTGATGTTTGAGTGCAGCTCTGACAACAATAACAAAATGCAAGCTCTTTTCTTTCGCTTGTTTATTCTTATCTTTTTTGGGTTCTATATTCTTTATGAGAATCTTTCGACTTGGCTGAACTGTAACTAAATCAGTGAGCTTAAACTGGAGCATGCCGCGAAGTATCATGTTACTGCGTAGTAGCATTCCCTCGTTGTGGCTAACTCTGGTGATGGACTTTTAGGCCGCCTTAAGGCCCTCGTCGTGGCTTATCGACTGCTAGAGCAGAGACCGACAGTTGGATGCTGATAAGCAATAACATGTTAAACTACTCAAGAGCCATTTTGAATAAATCGTGTTGGAAGTTTTTGACGCTATTTTAATTTTTAGTTTTTTTTTTGTTGGAATTTTAGGCTCTTTTTACATATTTAAATAATTTAACCAAGTTAAAGCCTTATTGAAAAATTTTCTATAACTAAAGAGGCACACTGCAGGGCACAGGGCACAGGGCACAGGCACACTGCCAATCAAAGTTGAACTGCAAAGTTTTAAATCATGGTCAGTTCATACTAACTCATAGTTATTCTGTGACTAAATAGTGACATTATGACGTCATTTGATGTGTTTTCGCGCATATTTTGCTGTCAAGTGTTTAAAAAGAATGAAGAAAGAAAGAAAAAACCTGAAGAAATTACACTGGGCAGTGAAATATAACTTGACAGCAAAAGATTGGCATACGGGGGCAGCATCAAAATCTTATTTTTCACTTTTTTGTGGCTAAACATGTTATTGCTTATCGACATCCAGTTTAACATGCCTTACAGAAAACAGGATAATCTGTTTTCTACTGTCATTTTTACATACAACTTTTTAATAGTTTCTTGCTTGTTCTTCTAGGCTCTGGTCGCGTGGAACTGGCACCTAGAACCACCTAGTTATATAAGACGATTCTAAATGATCCTTGTGGTTTTATTGAATAAAAGAATTATGACAGGCTTTGAATTGAAAGCGACGCTTGGCTGTCTGTAAAGATAACACAATTTGTATTTGAGTCAAAAATTCCCAAAATACCTGCTTTTATAATGACAAGCTTTAAGTTCGTGGCAAATAGTTGAGACTGATCTGACACGTAACAGCACTAGCGGACCGAGGGCCAATTCCACTAATGAACGTGTCAGCCGAGACGTATAGCTGAACCGTACCTTTTCATGTTTTTAGTTTATTTTGTACTAGTAGTTACCCGCAACTTCGTACGCGTCTACAGTTTCCGTGTACATTATATTATCTGTGCGTGTACCGAGCGGATACTTTGAGAAACTTGACATTACACCTCATTACACCGAACTCGTACTGCCCCCGTATGCCAATCTTTTGCTGTCAAGTTATATTTCACTGCCCAGTGTAATTTCTTCAGGTCACGTGGTACAATTTTGTACCACGTGATCATTCTTTTTAGACACTTGACAGCAAAATATGCGCGAAAACCCATCAAATGACGTCATAATGTCACTATTTAGTCACAGAACAACTATGAGTTAGTATGAACTGACCATGATTTAAAACTTTGCAGTTCAACTTTGATTGGCATACCCCTGCTGGAATGTCAAACGCTAGTCGTTAGACCAAAGAGGTAGTACTACGCCCTGTCAAACTGACGTGACATGACATGACAATGAAATCCTCTTGTCAATTGGCGCTGCTAATCCTTTTCGTTCATTTTATCCTGTAGATCCTGTTAATTATTCGGGATAAAAAGTAGTCAATCCAGGTTACAATTTATATATATATGCCAAGTTTCGTCCAAGTTGGTTCAGTAGTTTAGACGTGATTGAAACACAAACCTCCAAACATCTAAACATCCAAACATCTAAACTTTCACATTTATAATATTAGTAGGACTAGCAGTTACCCGCGACTTCGTCCACGAAAAAAAAAACAAAAAAAAGTGGAAAAGTAACTTACGTGTTAATCCAGGTTACGAACTATAATATATTTCAAGTTTCATCCAAATTGGACCAGTAGTTATAGCGTGATTGAAACACAAACATCTAAACATTGATATTTATAATAGTAGTGGGATTTACGTATCAGCTTTCACAACTGAAATGTCGCTCAACAGTAGCTATTCAGCTGTTTTCAAGCTATTTTGATCTAGTTAAAAATTAGTCAAATTACAGTTGAAACTGAATAGAAGGTCAACTGTTGAAAATTAGTAGAATTGAGACCCTGATAGTGGTGACCACAGAAGACGGAACAAATAGAACGGTGGCTATTCGATTAGTGTATGAAAACTACTATCGCCGGTTTCGTCTAAGTACTAAGTTATCGTAAAATTAAATTTTCACGTTTAATAGGAAATGTCATTAAATAAACGGTTACCTATGAAAAAAGCCTTATTACACTATGCAATCTCAAGTCAGACTTACTGATAGTGATGTAATGTGACGAGTTGAGTTATTTCGAACTCAAGTTATTTGAGTTGACTCGCATCGAGGACTTGCATGCATATTAAGTCATACAAGTGAAAATCTAGCACCAATTTCTCTAAGCACTTACGTTGCATACGGACCTAGTTGAGTCAACTCAATTGGCGGCGGCGGTTCAGTTTAACTAAAATAATTCGAGTTCAACATAACTCAACTCGTCCCGTTACATCACTATCAGTAAGCCTGACTTGAGATTGCATAGTGTAATAAGGCCTTAAACTAGGTATTCTTTGTTTTATTTTTTGTTAATTGAAATAATTACTGCGTTTTAATAATTAATACCTTTTATTCAAAATGAGAAGATTATTATCCTGAATAAGTTTATTATTTGACACTTGTGCCGCTGACAATTTTTCATTATCATGTTTGTATTGAAATAAATGGGACGAAACAGTAAAAGAAATATTAATAAAGTTGAAAGGTTGGTTTCATCCCAGGTTTCATCCCAGTGAAACGTGATACCGATAGTCCGAAACTAGAATAACTCGTTTTGAGGACCAGGCAATTCATTTGGAAATCCTATAGAGAATACGAAATCTCCTTCAAACGATTCCGATATCGATCAGGAAAGGCTTTCCAAATCAGAATAACTGAACAGAGCTGTGACAGGCGTCACAGCTCAGTCGGTAACAGCTCTGCCTTCCGTGCTGTGGGTCGTGGGTTCGATCCCCACTGACAACAAACATTTGTGCGTGGAAAACATAGATATTTGTTCTATGTCTGGGTGTTACTATGTATTATAAGTATGTATTTACAAAAAAAAGTATATAAGTATTCTATCAGCCATCTAGTTCCCATATCACAAGCTTTGCTTAGTTTGGGACTAGAGGGCGTTGTGTGTAAGGTCCACGAATATATTTATTTATTTAATAAGTACCCCCTACTGTACCCACAAGGAGTGAAAGCATGTGACAATCGAAATTGTATAGCAACACCCTTTAAGATCGGAAGGCGGGGTTGCTACCACTAGGCCATCGGTGCTCCCGATGAGCACAGTACTTATAAATATATATTTTTTATAACTAGCAGTTATATATTCAAAAAGTTATCCAAAAGGTTGGTGGACGTGACAAATGACCAAAGGGCTGGCGCTTACCTTGGACAGAAAATTAGTATTGCCATACAAAGAGGTGACGTTGCCAGCCTTTTGGGCACCCTGCCTGCAGTCGGTGATTTGAACTCTGTTTTCTATCTCTAGCTTTTAGAATTCAAAGTTCATTTTAATATTTTTTTTTTTTGTTAAAAATGCTATTTTCTTAAGTATTTGTATATAGTTATTGTTTAGTACATAAATTATATATTTAAATAGTTCAATAAAATCACAAGGATCACTAGCAGCAGGTAACCCGTGACTTCGTCCACGAAAAAAAAATATAACCTGAAAAAAAAGGGGAAAAGTAGATTCCAAGTTTCATCCAAATCGGACCAGTAGTTACAGCGTGATTGAAACACCAACATCCAAACATCTAAACTTTGACATCTGTAATAGTAGTGGGGCTAAGTGGGGTTTATAGACAAACGTTTGACCGCAATCTCACCTGAGATGGTAAGACAAGTGGTTAGTAGTGGGCTCTTTGTGAAAGAGCTCGTCCGGGGCAGTATTACCACCGTACCTATTTCGTGCGCCGCACAGTGATGCACGCATTGCTGTGTTCCGGTTTGAAGGGTATGGGTGCCGGTGCAATTACAGGCACATCACACTTAACACCGACATGTCTCAGAGTGATGGCCGCAGTGCAATGTATCACAAGGCACGTCCTCAGTGGACGTGCTCAGTGAGGCAAATGTTATAGGCAGAGGTAACCACTTAAAATCAAGTGGGCCATCGGCTTGTTCCATCATTTAGTTTTATACAAAAAGTGACGATGTAGCACATTTCCTTAGAAGAAACCTGTTCACTATCCTGAAACATTTTAGTTGTAAGTGTTCGGAAATACAGACAGCGAAAATAAAAATACAGCTGATATGCATTGAGAATCCCCCTTTATGAAGTCGGATAGAGAAAACCGATTCTATTTTAAATTTAATTGGATGTCGATGTTACCGGCAATGTGTACAATGCCGGCATTCTATAGAATGTCTGGGTCCTTTATAGGCAATGTATGAAATTTTTTTTTTTTCATCTTTTTCTTATATTGTGTTTAAATTAAGTACTTAGTAATACGTTAGAGATAATAAAGACTTTTTTATTTATGAAATATTTGTTTCATTTCTACGTATTACATACATTGATTAAGCAATGTATAGAATGCATAAAGAGGTTAGGCCAGGTATGAAATGATCGTCAATTAAATATTTACGTTTGCTTAAAACTAACTATAAGTAATTAAGTTATCAATCACCACATCAAATAATATGTATCTGTAAAACACCTGTATGTTTTTAAAAGTTACACGTAATTTAAAGATAAATCAAAATTTAGATATTCTCGTCAACGTAATTACGATAATGACACTCATTTTGGATTTCAACATTTTTATTATTTCGTTGAAAATCAATTATGCATGTCATTTTTAGGGTTTTTGAGGGCGCTTATTACTATTATGACACCTAATGTGCATTACTGTAAATATAATAGGCCTTTACATCTATTGAAGATGATTTATACAGCGTCAGGAGGCAACCTATGCCTACACTTAACGGGACACTGCAGTGCCTGGGACAATGTTTAGATGGAGTAGGCTTGCCCAGCACCTATACCATCCTCTCAGCCTAGTCAGCCGTATCCACAGGAAAGACAAGGTCAATACGTGCGGAGCTGACTAAGCCGCGGGTTTCCTCACGATGTTTTCCTTCACCGTAAAGCTCGTGTTAATGCGCATATAAATTTTCCGAACGAAAAATGCATTGATGCACGGCCGGGATTTGAACCCACGACCTTCGGATCGAAAGTCGAGGTACAATCCCACTCGGCCAACACGGCTCTATTACTGTAAACCAGCTTCGAAATTGTAATAAACGATAAAAAACTATATGCCTGTCATTTATCTACGTTTTTTTTATTTAGACATTCATTTTACCTACTTATTATACCTTTTTATCGTGCTAAAACTCACTGATCGGGTGCCTTAATTCAATTCAATTTACCCTCTTACACGAATAACGGCATCATTATACACTTTGCCGGTATGAGGCATTCTAGAATTCCTGGGCAAAGTGTGTAATGAATTCTATTTCATACAATGACACGGCCTGGTCTTTTTAGGCATTCTATAGAATGCCGGATTATACAGATTGCCGGTAACATCGACAAGTAACCTACCAGTGTTTCACAGTCCAACAAATCTAGCATTTGCAATTTGTAAAATGCAGCGGATCCAACAAGCATTACTAAGGTGTGTGAAACGAATATTTATTGTTATTCCTTTGGTTTTCAGAGAACTGATGAACAAAATATGGTTATAATTTGGAAACAGCTTTCCAGACAAACAAACGGACAAACGGCATAGTGATGTGATGTTTTTCTTTCGAATAAACACATGAAAGTTAAAAAGCTTTGAATCTTTGAATTACTTTCGGTAGCGACATCTCTCGAGCGATCATGGCAAAAATATGCGTCTGCAAAACTTCATAATTTTCGTTTCCTTTATAACCACCTCACTAGCGTTGAACTCGCTACTTACTTAGTTCATGTAACCGAACAGAGATGGCGTTGATCTTTCCAGCAACGTTTTACGCTCACTTAGAAAACAAGGTTTGGTTCCTAGATCTTTATGCTAAGTCTGAAGCATCCATAATAAGGATAGTTTTTATAATTATTATGATAATAAAGATATGATCTGTGGTTATCCCCTTGCCACTTCAATTGTCGGACACTGTCTATTTAATAATTACGATATTATTAGTAGGTAGGTAGCCAGTGGCGAATCCAGGACTTCGGTATGGCGGGCATGACCCAGGATTTTTAGTTTGAAGGGGGCTTAACCCAGCTACTTCGGGTTTCTTCCGAGTTCGGAAGTTCATCGGGGCATGGGTGCAAAGTGGCCCTTAATTCTGTATAAATCATCTTTATTAGATGCAGTTGAATTAGATTAGGTTGAAATAATAAGCGTACTTACATTAATACTTATAAAATCTATTTTGATCATTGTAAATCATTGTGATGCAAATAACACTTGTGACGCCCTACCCACTCCTGGCTTGTCTGTGGCGCTGTTAATGAAGATATTCAACACTTGTTAATTGCTGATTTACACTTATGAGTAGTACTAGAAGTTACCCGCAACTTCGTACGCGTCTATCCGTGTACATTATATTATCTGTGTATTATTATTACCTGTGCGTGTACCGTATCGAGCGAATACTTTGAGAAAGTTGACATTACACCTCATTACACGGAACTCGTACTGAAATGTCAAACGCTAGTCGTTAGACCAAAGAGGTAGTACTACGCCCTGTCAAACTGACGTGACATGACATGACAATGAAATCCTCTTGCCAATTGGCGCTGCTAATCCTTTACGTTCATTTTATCCTGTAGATCCTGTTAATTATTCGGGATAAAAAGTAGCCTATGTGTCAATCCAGGTTATGAACTATATATATGCCAAGTTTCACCCAAGTTGGTTCAGTAGTTTCGACGTGATTGAAACACAAACATCCAAACATCTAAACTTTCGCATTTATAATATAGTAGTAGGATTTTAACATTGTTTATTAGAATAGTGTTTTTCATTATTTATGTTTTCATTATGTTCTAAATGTGTTCATTATGTTGTTTGTAGGTAACAAGGAAATTAGGTATAACGTACTTATAAGAAGCGCCCTTGGCGTAGCTTAGGTACTTAGTCAATCTTTACCGATCTGCATTGGTATGCCAATCAAAGTTGAACTGCAAAGTTTTAAATCATGGTCAGTTCATACTAACTCATAGTTATTCTGTGACTAAATAGTGACATTATGACGTCATTTGATGTGTTTTCGCGCATAATTTGCTGACAAGTGTCTAAAAAGAATGATCACGTGGTACAAAATTGTACCACGTGACATGAAGAAATTACACTGGGCAGTGAAATATAACTTGACAGCTAAAGATTAGCATATGGAGGCTGCACGTCACTATTTGGATGGGTGACCGCTAGTGGCATTTACATCTGAGCGCTTCCGTGCTTCGGAGTGCAAGTTAAACTGTATCTATCAGCAATCTAGTTCCCATATTAGCTTAGCTTAAATTGGGACTAGAGGGCGTTGTGTGAAATGTGCATGAATATATATTTGATGCTAAATACTTAAATTAGAATAAAGGGTTAATTTTATATGAAACCTACTAATATATTATTTAGATTAGATTAGATAATTGTTTATTGCACATAAAAATGGAACAGAGGCGAGCTTAATGCTATTTAGCATTTTCTTCCAACCAACCTTTGTGTAGTGTGGAGAAAAAGGTAGTGCTAATATGGGAAACGTGGTAAGGAGAAACGCCTTTATGAATTTATATAAATTACCTACTTACTAAAATACTTAATAAAATATTTACAAAGAAGGTTTACTAAAGAGAAGATAATTAAACGAAAAGGGAGAATTGTTAATCATTGCAACGATTGGCAGCTATTCTCAGAGCGTTGAGTGGCCTTCACTTATCTATTCGAAAAAAAATCATTTCATCACGTCATAACAAAGAAGAGAAATATCTCCTATTGCCAGAATATTGCCCATTGGCATAGATGAGGTTGGAAAGATACAGATGAGTATAACTACGTTGTAAAGGGCAAGGCTTGCCTACAATAAGGTACAAGATACCAGATACATTTATTTGCCAAAATAAGTGTTACAATTTGGTCTTATGCTAAAGTCAGAGGCACTTTAAAACTTATTCACCCTTTTCAGGTATCGCAAAAATGTTATATTTATTTATTGAAGGTATTTTTATTGGAGCATATTATTATCTTGATGGGATCTTGATAATAGAAACACTTTAGTTTATTAAATACAGCACAAAATACTTTGGGTTAAAATTAATTTCACGTGTGGTTAACAAAATAATGTTACAAAAAATTTATGATTTACCATCATACCAATGTTTGTTCTCGGTGGGCAATGTGGGCATCGAACCAACAACCCCAAGCGCGGTAGGAGAGTATATTATTGCAATTATTATACCAAGCATTCATTTACATTATTATGGCTATTAGGTACTATTATTTCTTATTCATATTATTATGTTTTGTTGTTCAAGTTTAGGGCCAGACCAGAGCCTTGCTTCGTCCAAGCTTCGGCAGTACCAGTACCACAGCTTTTGCTGCTTCAGGCATAATGCTGAGTGGAGGCCATTTTTGTTTAAATTTTAAGGTAAGTAAATACGTATTATTATTTTTGCGTTTATGTATTGCCTGTGTTCTGTGTGTGTATTGTATTCTAAATGATCCTTGTGATTTTAATGAATAAAGAAATTTTGACTTTGACTTTGACTTTGTTTGGCTTATTCCAGAAACCACCTGCGTGTGGCCCCCGCTTAGGAGATCTCTGGGCTTTTGGTCCAGAAATCCCCTTAGCGAGCCCTGCGACTGCTGGCAGGGGATCTTTAGACAAAAAGCTCAGAAATCCCCTGATGGACTCATTTACACTAATGTCCCATCTGTGCATGTTTCTGCTCACAAAGCCGGTGTAGTATCGTGTCGTGTCGCGGCGTTATCGTTGCGAAACCAGCGCTCGTTTGGATGTGGAGCGGTCTAAATATACGCGTCTCTCGGGACGATCAGCTTATTTCCTCACCTTCGCATCACCTGCTCAGCTTATGATTTCAACGGTGTTATAACTGTTCTGTTTAAATTTTGTATTTTAGATATCGTGTGGAAACTAGGTCATCGCTAAACAGCGCCGTACGAAGCTTAATGTTTTAACCTCATGCGCTGGTTAATTTTGAGCAATGATCTGAAGTTACTAAGATCGTCGTGAGTAGAATAAATGAAAAGCAAATTAATTTTACAAAAAATTCTCTTCATCATCGCTGGTCATCATTAGAACCTATAGTTAACATAGCAGTTTTATTTTCATAACAGTTTTCCCGTGACATTATGTACCTTCTAATATGTTTTTCTGCATCATATAAAAAAAACAACATTGTAAATGTATTGGCTTGATAAAATTTTTTGGTGTGTACAAGTTCTAAGTTTGACAAGCCTTCAGATCTAAGGAGTTATTCTCAATAAAAAAATAATTGTGCATCTAATCTAGATGATTTACGCCAGGGGCTACTTTTTACCCATGCCCCGGTGAATAGAACGCTGTAAGTAATGGGTGGGACATTTTTTTTAGATTAAGCTTGTCTAGCACCAATGTCATCCTCTCAGCCTAATCACAAGGCTGTCAAGAAAGATAAGAAAAGCGTCAAAACGACATCCCAACAAAAACCCAATGATGTTTTATCTAAATTTTGTTAAGAGAATTACCTTCTTGTATCACGTAAAATACGCAATGCTTCTAGACGATTCCTGAAATGAATCCGTTCATTGTTATTGCACGAGTGACTAAATAATGTATTTCTGGTCACTCGCCAGTTTGCGATTTTAGTGACATTCATTATGAGTGACACAGTTGGCAGTGTACCGACTTGTTATAAGGAAGAGTATGCGTTTTGCTTTAAAGCCTGAAAGTACTAGCGTCCTACGCACGTATTTTCAGTAAAATTCGTGTTCGTGAATTCAAAATTGTTGTCCAATTATGATAAAGTAGGCTAGTTGACCGAGCGAGCGAAACGTCTCGTTTCGAGATTGGCCAAAAATGCTTTTGTCCGTCTGTCTATCAGTTCTCGTGTACAGGTCTCAAAATCATTTCAGGTCTCATTTTGGTCAAAATCGGCACACAAGTTCGTTGATTTATTTGAATTTACTGTTCTCGCAGAAAAAATAGTCTAGATGTTTTCGACAGGCGTCGCAGCTCAGTCGGTAGTAGCTCTGCCTTCCGTGCTGAGGGATGTGGGTTCGATCCCCATTAAGAACAAACATTGTGTGCGGCAAATAAGTATGAAATATTTACAAAAAAAAAGTAAATTAAATAGTCTATCAGCAATCTAGTAGGTACTTACATTACAAGCTTTGCTTAGTTTGGGACTAGGCGTTGTGTGAAATGTTCATGAATATTTATTTAGTTATGCGGGAACATATTTATGAACATATTTACATACCTACGTACAAACATATCTGTCAAAATTATAATCCTCCTTTTTGTTTCACCGTCGGGTAAAAATTAGCTTATTCCAGCAGAAATGGAAGTGCCTTCCAGAACGTTTACGTTCGACTGCTAATTTAAACAACGCTATTGAAGACGCCTACGCTACCTATTCCTAGACTCAGGAATGTGCTCACCTTAGCCACTAAGGCTAACTGCTACCTTATTATAATCGAAACTATTTTAACAAGTTCCCATTCTAATCGGTAGAGAACTGATAAAATTTAAGGACCTTATGTAGAGCGATGGTCGAGTGGTAGCAACCCCGTCTCCCGATCTTAAGGCCGAGGGTTCAAATCTGGGTTTTTTTTACTAGGAAAAATTATGTGCTCAATGCCAGTGCTCTCAAACGGTGAAGAAAATCGTGAGAAAAGCTGCGGGCTAAGAGAAGGTCAATACGTGCGAAGCTGATTGTAGCTCCGCACGTATTGACCTTGTCTTTCCTGTGGATAAGGCCGACTAGGTTGTGAGCTGGGAGAAGGTAGGTATAGGTGCTACAAGACTACTCCATCTAAATCATATCCCAAGCACTGCAACGTCCCGTTCATCGGGGCATGGGTAAAACGTAGTTTCTGACGCTGTATAAATCATCTATATTAGATGCTTAGACCTGATTATGATGTAGACTTTAGTAAGTAATGCCCGGTAATGTCTTAGATATTGAACTGTACCACTGACTTCTAAAAGATTCCTAAAAATTTAAAATGATTGCCATTTTACTAAGAACATACAGTCTGGTGATTAACTTGACAAAATGTTCAAGCTAACAAGTATTGGTTGTTTCTTGCATAGCATACGAGGGCTGTACCTCTCCTGAAAACTTTTTGAGGGTAAAGTGTCTATCAATATGTACCACTCCTTTATGGAACAAAGTGTGGGCGCAAAAAAAGAATCAGCTGTTTCTACTTGGCAAAACTGTATGGAACGGTTTATGTTTTGTTCATATTGATTGATAATTTAAATGAGCCCCCAGGCTACCAAGTTTTCGGGAGTGTTCTCATAACACCTGTTTAAAAAAAACCTTGCATCAGTAAAATGCGTAAGCGTCGCTCCTCGTTCACTTACCTACATATTTGTGAGACGAAACAGTCTCGTGACTCATCCTCTGTTTATTTCTGAATGATTCATGTTTACGCCACAGCCGAATTTACCCGAATTTTCGGGATTTCGGGCTATTATTTTAAAACTGGGTGGGAGTGGGGAGTGCAGATTTAATGGAATAATTCAAACATAAACTGTGTATCAAACCATATGCTACTACAATTTAAAACAATGACAATTGGTAAAAATAATTGTTGTATTAGAATAATTTGCTAACTAAAAACTTAATTGAAATCCATTGATAGCTATCTAAAAGTCATGGTAACAACTTACGCGGTAGTATCAGATTAATAAACGAAAACTTCAAAAAACTCATGGATTACACAATCAGGGGGCAGATGGGTTACTTATCTCACAAAAAAGTGTCTTTAAAGCTTTTCAGAGTGGAAATGATGGAAAGTGAATTTGGTGTGTATATTTGGCACTGCTATAAAATTATAGGTGCTAATGCCCCGATGCGTAGGTGTCACCTCGCATTTCTTTTTGGCAATCATTAGATATGTGCAGTACTTTACATGTTGAGACATGTTGAACGCTTATTAATTGAGATATTACAAACGCATTAATCTATGCACAGTAAATCAGCTGTTGCACACGACTTTATCTGCGCCAACTGATGTCAACCATTGATTATTGGTTTTAACAAGTATATTCCTTGACGACCACAGAAAAGAGGGGATTCTTCTAACACAGGTTCTAGAACTTAAAAGAAGATCTCCCAACCCAAATTATGTAAACTTGCTTTAACAATAAAAAAAAATTGATTTGATTTAGATTTTTTTTTATTGATTATATTTATTCATATTTTATTGTACTTAGGTACAAAAAACTATAAATTGAAAAAGTTAGTTTCATGAACTAACAAAATAGAATCTTGGAAAGGTAAAATCCCTTGTCATAAAAGTTAAAACCCTGAAAAGAGTATTTACAGTGCTTAAATAATTTGTTGAATTATGAATTCTTTATTTATCACATAATATTATTGCAAAAATATAAAACGGGAAATGCATACTTTTCATCTTAACTACTTTTTATTTCTATACACAATAGTGGAAAACTTTGAAAAATAATTTATATATATAATCTAAAATAAAAATTATTTTAGATTAAATATATAAATTATTATTAACTTTTATTCCATTCTCGATCTTTACCCACTCGTTTTTTATCAAATTATACAAAACAGGAACAGATGGCCCACCTGATGCTAAGCTGTAACCTCTGCCTATAACAATACATTGCCTCACTGAGCACGTCCTCTGTGAGGCATTATACTCTCCATCTGTTTCATGTATTGTCTGCTACTTTGGCGATGTCATCATACCATTAGTTTAGCGTTTTTATTATTAAGTATTTATTTATTCCCTTTGGCACAGCACAGGCCCACTTTTGCAGTAGTAATTCATTCCTACTTATCGTTACCAGCCACATCTCGTATTTCTAGAAGCTTTAGTATTTTTTTTAGTATTTAGTAGTATTGGCTTTGTGAAAGAGTTCATTCGGAGAAGTACCACCACCGTACCTATTTTTGCTGCCAAGCAGTGATGCTCGCATTGCTGTGTTCCGCTTTGAAGGGTGCCGCTGGGGTCGGTACACACGGCCACAGGTCAGGATATACACCCAATACAACCATAACTAGGTATGCCATATACAATGCAGAGAATCGTTGGAAAAGGAGCACAATAGGCGTAGGCGCGCGCCGTGCTCGCAGCCCGTCCTACACAAACATAATGTCGTCCCTCTCACACGATTTGCAACGTTCAACTTCTAATAGTTGAAAATTGAAACAGTATAGGTGGACGTGTCTTCGACTGTACAATCACAGGCACATGACGTAGCCTGAGTGATGGACGCAGTGCATTGCAGATAGCATGTTCTCAACGGACTTGCTCTATGAGGCCATGCTTTGTTACAGGTGGAGTAGACCGTTTAACATCAGAATTGGCTTATTCCTTTGCTTTTTCTCATGCAACGATAGGTAAGTACAGTCGGATACACATCAACCTATACACTGTTTGAACTTTGAACTATTATAATTTGAATGTTGAGAATCAGGGATCGCAATAGGTGTAGGCGCGGGGCGCGCAAGCAGCGAGTCTCACATATCGTCCCTCTCGCATGATTCGCAACATTCAAATTATAATAGTTCAAAGTTCGAACTGTTGCTAAGTTGATGTGTAGCCGACTGTACTTCAGGCAGACATTTTTAGGTGTGTAAATCGTTGGCAATGCGCCGGTGAGTCCTTAATGACGCTTTCGGACATAAACATCAAAATAAACTTTATCGGCTGTGAACTCGATGACGGCTTTCTATTACTTGATACTTTATTTTTGTTTTTGGTCTACTTACCATTCATCATCATCGTCATATTATTTTCAGCCTTTTTTTATTCATGGACCTTTCACACAGCGCCCTGTAGTCCCAAACTTATCAAGACTTGTAATATGGGAACTAGAGCTGATGGAATACTTATATACTTTTTTTTTCTAAATACGTAGTTATAATACATAGTAACACCCAGACATAGAACAAACATCTATGTTTAGCGCGCACAAATGTTTGTTCTTAGTGGGAATCGAACCCACGACCCACAGCAGCGGAAGACAGAGCTGTGACGCCTGCCAGAAGAAGTTTACTTTAAAAGTCCATTTAAAAAAACCATCGATTTTGAGCCTTCTCCATTGACTGGTTTCAAATTGAAATTCAAACTTTTTATTTCAGCTTTCACACACTATTACAGCCATATTACGCGATCTACGCTTTGCCATCCGGTTCGTGGTTACCATTTGAGAACCTTTACTAGCACTTTTGTTAAAGCCATTATTAGCATGCAATAATAGGTGAATTTATCTGAAAAAAAAAATCAAAACTTTTTGTAATAGAATCTAACGAAATTGTAAATTGAAATAGTGAAAACCGCTGCACGAATTTCCACGAAACAATGGTTACAAACCAACTTTTTTTTTGCAAGCTTGCTTTTACAAAAACTGCATTGAAATTGAGAGTTTCAAACACTGAAAACGGCTTTTTCAACTGTAGTCGAAAATTCGTTTTCAGTGTTCAAAATCAATCAGAATTTAAAAGCATTTTCAACGAGTTGAGTCACTCTCCACAGGGTAGCTCATAGTCGCAGGACTACTTCCAGCCCCCGTATTCCAATCTTTTGCTGTCAAGTTATATTTCACTGCCCAGTGTAATTTCTTCAGGTCACGTGGTACAATTCTGTACCACGTGATCATTCTTTTTAGACACTTGACAGCAAAATATGCGCGAAAACAAATTAAATGACATCATAATGTCACTATTTAGTCACAGAATAACTATGAGTTAGTATGAACTGACCATGAATTAAAACTTTGCAGTTCAACTTTGCAGTTCAACTGAGATTGGAATACCCCTGCAGCTCTTCTGGAGGGGGGAAGAGGGGAAGAGGGGAATAAGCGGAAAGCACTCGGCCCACTTCGTGCAGGTACGAATATAACCGAATAATTTTCCCACCTGCGCGGGCGTTCATACTGTATGACAAACAGTCGCGCGGTAAAGTGTAAAATAATTTTCCTTGATAATTAATGTTCTTGTAGTAATATGGTAACACAATAAAACATCACTGACGCCTTTGAGAAGAGATATGTAGATGGTAACCATTTACCAGCAGATCTCTCATGTGTTGCCCACTACGATTTTAATTAACTTTTTTTCAAATGAATTACTTAGCACATCTATAAAAGTTCTGTTGGTGAATCCCTTGTAATTTTAACCCTAGGTTAGAATAATGATACACTATAAAATGAACTCTACCTTCAAATTTTAAGGTTAATTTTTGCGTGGCTAATATGGTGACATGAAGGGTTACGATTAAATTCCTCGCACTGAGTTTTTAGTTTCTAGATTCACTATTATTCATTCTAAAAATTTTTTCATCCGATGTCAAGTGGTTACCTCTGCCTATAACTGCATTGCCTCACCGAGCACGTCCACTGAGGACGTGCCCTGTGATACATTGCACTGCGCCCATCACTCTGAGACATAAAGGTGTTAAGTTTCATGTGCCTGTAATTACATCATGTTTTTTTAAAGTAACAAGGTACATTTTTAGACATTAAAAGTAGGTAGAGTTGATAAAGGAAGTCTTCTTAACATCCCACTACTATTATAATAAATGTCAAAGTTTAGATGTTTGGATGTTTAACTACTACTGGTCCGATTTAGATGAAATTTAGAATACCTATATTATAGTTCGTAACCTGGATTAACACATCGGCTATTTTCATCGCTTTTTTAGGTTACTTATATTATTTGGATTTTTTTTCGTGGACGAAGTCGCGGGTAACTGCTAGTTGTTAATATACCTACAATAATTTCAGATTTTGGCCTTGGGAGCTATCTATTTAACTCAATTGACGTAACTGACACAGCTCTGTCCCCCACATACTAGGTCTCTGAATCTCAGTATTAAAGAGCCTGAATTTTTGCACTCAACATTTTCCCAATTAATAAATAATAAATAAATAAATATTCATGGACTTTACACACAACACCCTCTAGTCCCAAACTAAGCAAAGCTTGTGATATGGGAACTAGATGGCTGATAGAATACTTATATACTATTTTTTTTGTAAATACATACATATAAGTACATAGTAACACCCAGACATAGAACAAACATCTATGTTTTCCACGCACAAATGTTTGTTCTTGGTGGGGATCGAACCCACGACCCACAGCACGGAAGGCAGAGCTATTACCGACTGAGCTGTGACGCCTGTCACAAACAATTGAGTCTTCCACGCGACTGTACCATGTTAAAATAGAGGCTATGATTAATATTGCTTCACTGTACGAGTGTATCATGAAAATATCTTGACATTTCACTCGTGTAATGTATTTGTGAGAATTGGTGACACACAGTTCACTGAAACGAATGAATGTGCGTTTTGCTATAAAGTTTTAGAAGTACGTATGCTCTATAACGCTCTCGTCTGAAGTTAGCTGGAGTATAGCGCCAGAGCCTGCGATCTGCGAGAGTCTAAGTATACTTACGTGCAATCCTACTATATTATTTACTAGCAGTTGCCCGCGACTTCGTACGCGTCTACAGTTTCCGTGTACATTATATTATCTGTGCGTGTACCGAGCGGATACTTCTTTAAGAAACTTGACATTACACCTCATTACACCGAACTCGTACCTACTGGAACGTCAAACGCTAGTCGTTAGACCAAAGAGGTAGTACTACGCCCTGTCAAACTGACGTGACATGACATGACAATGAAATCCTCATGCCAATTGGCGCTGCTAATCCTTTTCGTTCATTTTATCCTGTAGATCCTGTTAATTATTCGGGATAAAAAGTAGCCTATATGTCAATCCGGGATACGAACTATATATATGCCAAGTTTCATCCAAGTTGGTTCAGTAGTTTTGACGTGATTGAAACACAAACATCCAAACATCTAAACATCCAAACATCTAAACTTTCGCATTTATAATATTAGTAGGAGTAGGATAGGATAGAATAGGATTTTAATGAATCAAAGGATATTAAAAAATCTAAATAAGGGATGTAGTTTCATCCTCGTTGTCATAGCAGTTTGTATTTCGGGTTTCGGCTTTTTGCATCCAGGTCATGCAGGTCTTTGTCCAGCTAAAATACGATCCACCCACCAGGATGTTAGTCAATCTAGAGTTAAAGTTAACCAAATTACCAGTAACTTAGTACAGTTTTATTAAATGCACTATTCGTAGCACCCGTAGAGGCTCTACGGAGTGCTACGAGATTTGTTCCTTTCCAGTATCGATTGATAATATTAAATGGTATGAGTCATAATTACTGAAATCGTGAAAATGTTTATGTGACATTTTAATAGTTGGAAGAAACTATGAATGTTCTGAACATAACAAAATTCCAGAGCTTTTACGACTAAAACTTTAACGGAAACGTTTAGATTTCAAATGTATTTCACGCTCCAAATTAACCGACCAAATTAGATTAAATTAATGTTTGTAAACATCGTGTAGTCATGAGCTGACGAGGGTTAAAGCGGAGTACAAGAAGTTCATTGTTAAGTTCAACAGTTTGGTGGCATTTGAGCGTCGCGGCCGCTGCCAGGGACCGGCAGGAATCCGCCAGGAAGCGGCTGCATCAGCGGCGCGGGCCGCGTCACCTGCGCCGCTTCCGCACGCTCTTAGGACTAAAGGGTTTCGCCAAATTTTTAGGCAAAACAAATAAAAGAGACCGCAACGGCGTCAGACCGGGCGTGTCTATAAAAGGCTGAGAGGGGGGTGCGCGGGGGTGGTAACACGATCCGCGAGCTCCAGCCGGCCGGCCGCCCTGGAGCGCGGCACGGAGCTCAGCGGGGCACGCGAGGCGTGCGGGACGCAGGGCACGCGGGGGCAGGGGGAGGGGACGACGCAGCCGCTGCGCCGACGCCACCAGCACGCGCTCTCACTAGTCGAACGGTGCCCGACCGGTAACGTAGCGCCGACCGCCAGAGAGACGACCCAGCGACAATGTCCAGCGTGGCGAAGACTTCCAAGTACACGTACCGCAGCAGCGGCGGCGGCACCACCGATGTCAACATCGAGTACAGCGCCGACCTGAGCGCTCTCTCCAGGCTGGAGGTAGCCGTCTAGTGACCGGACAGGACAGTGCTTGTGAAGTGGTCGTGCGTGACATGATACGTTATGTTGTATTTTTCAGGACAAGATCCGTCTACTCCACGATGATCTGGAATCCGAAAGGGAGCTGCGTCAGAGGGTGAGTAGTTTGTGCGAAATTTGATATGCGTGCGCGCCGCCTTACAGGGCGCGCAGGTGTGGGCGGGCCGCGCACACCTATTAATACCGCCCGCCCAGCGTTATCGCTGACCAGTGAAAGTGCAAGAGGCACTTCTGCAAAGTTCTGCTAACACTTATTCAACTAGTTTTCATTATTATTTCACTTTACCTTATTAATTTTGCCTAACCATCATTAAATAAATAAACAATGAAAAGAAAAACAAATCAAAAGATATGTAAAAATATTTTTCAAAATATTAAAATACTTATATAGATAAAAAAAATTTTTTTTTAATTAATAAAGATCCTGTTTTAATTATTATTTATGAAGTTGTCTCATAAAGTCTCAAAGTAAAGTCAGGGCATAAAGTCATCGAAAGCGTAATTAATCTGTTACAAGAGAAAATCCGTCGGATCATGTAATCGAAGTTTCGTGAGCTATTTATGGAGCTTGCACCGCGAGCAGTGCGGCGCATGCGTGAAAAGTTCCTGAGGAAAATGCGCGCGCGCCGCCGCCGCCGCCGCCGCTGCCTCCGCCGCCGCGGCGACGGCAACTCAACGCGGCGCCGCACACAACCCGCGATATATTTAGCCACGTAGCGAAAGCATTCTCTGAAATCTCAACTTCTCGCTCTCCGGTCTCACTTTTGAAACTGGGCCAAATGATGCTCGTTCCCGTTGAGAATGCCACAATATTGAAATATAATAATAGAACGTGGTATTGGCGGCGAAAATATCCGCGTTAGTCAGAACTGCCGTGAGAGTAACTGTTTCTTAAATTAGATAGCACAATACTGAAGTATGCGAAGGACGTTTACCACGGTAATACGTTGCATAATGTCTGGGTGTAGATTCAGATAAAAACGAAGAAAGGAGACTATCAGTAATTACTGATACTGACGTAGGCAAGTAGATAGGACTTGATGAAAACAAAACAAACCGTGACCTATCAATCAACTTCAGTATCATCATAACTGACGATAAACAAATCATAACATAAAAAACTTTTACAAGGCTTTAACCATACCTGTTTTTCTTAACAATGAAAGAAAGCTTAAAGTATCTTGCTTCACATATCTTTATAAACATATAGGTATATAACTTTTTGGAATATATAACTTTTATATACTTTCAGATCGAGAGGGAGAAGGCGGATTTGAGCGTGCACGTTATCCAACTGTCTGAGAGGTTGGAAGAAGCTGAAGGTGGAGCTGAAAGTCAGGTAAACATATATACATATTTTATATATATACATATTTTATATAGTATAGCAGTTGAATATACATTTATTCACATAGAAAACTACAACTAATATAGTATTTACAATATTTACAAAATACACATGTAACAGTTGAACTATCTGCAGACCATTGCGAACGATCTATAGATAGCTCAACTGATCCAAATCAGTACAGATAAGAAGCGTGTCCAAGACACAGACTGCATAGCCACGTTGAATAACAATGCTGATAATACCAAAATGAAATAAAAGAATGTGAAGAAAATAAAATAGCCTTCATGAGATGAACTTTCAGTGATAAGGCCGCCCATTGTGATACCCTATAAGCTTTCTTTGTTTTTTTTTTATAATGTTTTCATGTGGTGTACCAATAAAGAGTTATCTATCTATTTAACTTTGGTAATATTATCACAATAAAAAAACAATATTAACATACCAGAGTATAAACTAGTTGAAACGATACAACATGAGAAAGAATACAGTTAGAAGAAAAGACCTAACTGACAAAAACACGGAAGTTACATAGAAAAGTCAACATTGTTTTTCGAAAATATGAAACTAGCTAAACTTTTCAAATATATTTTGGTATTGCAGTACCATTTGATTAGCAATTACTAGTGTAACTTAGATCAAAAAACAAGACAAAGAGACAGAAAATCTCTTGGTGGTAAATATTTTCTAAAGATCACTGAGATTAATAACGGTAAAATATCTAGACTTTATAATGTATCCAATGCATGACATATAAATAACGCTACGATTTTTAGAGTTCAATGTATTATCCTCTATATATATAAATTCCAGAAGATTATGAGTGACAGTCAGCCCCCCGGTTGTGTATCTTTTGAAACCATCAAAATCTGAAAAACTACAATCAAAATTATAGTTCAGCCAATCAGCGACTGGTAAACTGATATTTATGATTGTAACTTGTCAGATTCTGATGGTATCAAAATATAGACGATCAGATGATAGGTGATTTTTTTATCATCACCCAAGTAAAAGAAATACTGATTAGTGTTTCTTTTATTATAACGTAAATATTGCTATGCGAAATTGTATTAATTGCAATTGCGAATCTAATGTGCTATGCGATAATGCTAAATTGTATTTTTTTTTTCAGAAGTCTGTCGTTGTAGAATTTTTTATCCAAAATAGCATAAAAACATTTTTAAACAAGCTAAACACTGATATTTTTGATGTCTAAAATGAGTTCAAATTTTAAATTTAGTAAAAAAAATAATTAGGTGACATCAGTAGCACCATTTTATGCTTGTTTTATTTTTATATACTTTTGTCTAGTAGAAGATACATGAAATTATAATGAGTACCTACTCAGTTACATGCCACTCGATTAGTGGATATCTATAAAAAGTATAAGTATTAGGATCAGCAAATTAACTGATCTTACTAAAGGTACTAGACAACATAGTAGATATTTTTACGCTGACAATGTTCGTTCCATAGAAAGATTTGTTCTTATTGATTACTTTGACCACCCGAAGTTTTCGGGGATAACCTACTCCATACTGTTCGTAAATTCAGGCTCAAACGTGACATTGATTTTAGACACTTTCCAATCCAAATTTTTTCCAATTCCAAAAGTGTGCTTGATCTTTATCTCTGCATACCAAGTCTCTCAACAAAACTAGAACAAGCCTAAAATAAAGCCATTATTTTTGACGTAAGTTCCGGTGTATTTATTATTCCTTCATGATTTGGTTTTTCAGTAAAATTTAGGTATGAAAATCGCAACATCATCAGTATTTACAAAATATACAAAATGGTGATACAACAAGATATTTGTAAACCAATGATAGCTTATCAAAGTTGATAAATTATGTTCTTAATGCAAATGTGTTTCAAAATTGCGCCCCAACCAGCTTTGATTTGGGGACGTTTTTTGAAATAATACCATACATTTTTCAGTTCGAGATCAACAGGAAACGCGACACCGAACTCACCAAGCTCCGCAAACTACTGGAGGATGTCCATTTGGAGTCCGAGGAGACCGCTCACCTGCTCAAGAAGAAGCACCAGGAGATCGTGGTCGACTACCAGGAACAAATCGACCAGCTCACTAAAAGCAAAGCCAGGTGAGGGGAACTTCTGACGCCTCATGCTCGCACGCATTCAACATATTTTACTGAGATAGATGACGTTACGTTTCGGTCAAAAACCTATGAAATCCCTTACTAGCTGTGACTGTGACAGTTGTACAGTTTCAACGTTTTGACGTCATTTTCCTCAGTATTTTTTCGAACGCTTTTGATCATATGGCCCCCCATATTCTGTGTAATCACAACATTACCAAATATAGCAAATATATGTGACATATAAAAATTGCTTTGGCATATATATTTGCATATTTTTGTACATAAATTAGAATAAGACGCTATGCGATAAAAGCGAAAGCTGTGCGATAAAATTCCTTTTCTTTCTTTTCACGAATAAAGTCTTCAGGCCTCATATTTCTCTCGTGATTGCATCTTGATTCTCCTTGTCACCAGGTCTGAGAAGGAAAAGTCCAAATTCCAAGCTGAGGTTTACGAGCTGCTGGCCCAAGTTGAGAATGTCACCAAGGAGAAGTACATGTTCTCCAAGACTGTTGAGAAGCTGGAAATTAACATCAGCGAGCTTCACATCAAGATTGAAGAGCTGAACCGCACCATCGTGGACATCACTTCCCACAAGCAGCGCCTGTCTCAGGAGAATGTTGAGCTCATCAAGGAAGTTCAGGACCTGAAGGTTTGTACAAGGGGGATGTAACTCTACACCTAAGCAAACGAAATAAATAAAAAATAAAGCTTTATCGTTCTATTTTTGAGGAATTTCTGTTAGGTGCTCAGTTATTTTTTTTGTGTTTTCAGGTGAACATTGAGAACGTGGTGTACCTCAAGAGCCAGCTCGCTGGCCAGCTCGAGGACGCCCGCCGCAGGCTCGAGGATGAAGACAGGAGGCGCTCGCTGCTGGAGGCCACTCTTCACCAGGTATTTTCTTTGAACCAAACTTTTTGTTATGACTATATGATCACACTTAAATTTGATTGGTCATAAAGATTAAGCAGAATATTAGAAACCATTTTTTGGTCCATGAACAGTACTTATAATAGACTCATATTTTTCTCCCACAGGTTGAAATCGACCTGGAGTCGGTGCGCGTTCAGCTCGAGGAGGAATCTGAAGCCCGTCTGGACCTGGAACGCCAACTGGTCAAGTCCAACGGCGAGGTCGCGCAATGGCGCAGCAAGTTTGAGGCCGAGGCCTCTGCCCGCGCCGAGGAGATCGAAGAGCTCCGTCGCAAGTACTCCATCCGCATCCAGGAGCAGGAGGAACAGATCGAGACCCTGATTGTGAAGATCAACAACATTGAGAAGCAAAAGTCTCGTCTGCAGAGCGAAGTAAGTAATTATTTTTAAACGGCTTTGAACTTCCTTGAAGAAACTAAGTTAAAGAAAAATGTCATGTTAACATCATGCCTCTATTACTAACACCACGATACTCAAGACTAATTTCAACCTTCGTACTTTCCAGGTTGAGGTCCTGATCATCGACTTGGAGAAGGCCAACGGAACCGCTCGGGAGCTCCAGAAGAGGACCGAACAGCTTGAGCGCGTGAACATTGAGATCAAGTCACGTCTTGAGGAGACCATCCAGATTTACGAGCAGACCCAACGCGACCTCCGCATCAAGGTCACTGAAATCCAGCGCATCTCACACGAGCTTGACAAGACCCGCGAGCAGAAGGACGCCCTTGGCCGCGACAACAAGAAACTTGGAGGTAAGGCCTTTGAAAACTCTTGTGATGCAGGATGCAAGATACACAACTCCGGAATAAAACAATCTGAACAGTTTGTATGACCAATCACAAAGGTATTGACTCAATTTTAAGTACAGTCTGCTGTCTTAAGTTTCACAAATCTGTTTTCTAAAGCTCTTACGAGCCAGTAGTCGTGGCCAGTTTTGCTAGGGAAGCTTATAGGTTACCCGAAAGCTTTACAACAAAGTGATTCCGCAGCTCGAAAGGACTCAAACAAAAGCCACTGCTACACATCCTGACTAATCCTTAACTCGGTTGATGTGTTAGGGACGATACGTGCTACACTACCGCACTGCAGCGCTTCTTTGCGTCTTTACTTTGAAGGCGTGCTAATAGTATCTCTTTGTTTCCAGATGAACTGCACGACGCCCGCGCTAACCTCACAGAGTTGACCCGCCGTCTTCACGAGCTCGAGCTCGAGCTGCGCCGTCTTGAGAACGAGCGAGAGGAACTCACCGCCGCCTACAAGGAGGCTGAAGCTGTAAGTGATATTTTCTATTCTACTATGTGTAACATTTTATCTCGATAAGCCCGAAAGAGGGATTCCTCTGGACACGGTACAAGACGGTACGTTTTTAGTTTTTCATTCATGGAATGCCTCTCTCTCTAAACATTCTTGCAAAATGACCTCCAACTGGTCCAACGTGTGAACGTAACTGGTTGGATACTTACGTCCAGCAAACAAATACTAGGGCTGTCGCAAACTAAAATAAAATGATTTTCCTTTTTTATGGAAATTTAATTTTTACATACGTCAAAGTAGTCTTGTGCTGGGGTGGAATAAACCCCCTTGCTGCTAAAAAAGGGTAGAAGTTACGGTTGCGGTTGAAAAGACCCCAACACAGAGGGCTGGAGAGCAACCGTCCATTCCATAACAACAAAGACCAGTAATCACAATCTCTAGACATGAAGTACCGACAACAGAGACAGAATGTTCGTTCACCAATTTAGACGTGCTTCCAATGTGACAGCAACTAATAGAATGCGTTTATTTTAATTGTTGCACAGCACGGTTTTGGCAAGCATTCAGACACGTAAATCTGCCGTGCCCAGCCAGAGTTCCCTGCCTCATTCTGGGAATAGAAATCTATGTTTAGATTCAGTAACATTTCAGCTATATCATTTACATTCTGACGGTAGGTATAACTAGGTGTTGAATGATGGGAAAAGATGACTCCATTTCGAGGGAGACAAAGACACAAAAATCGTTGCTGCATAGTAAATTATAATAAGAAATTCGTGTTGGTGATACTAAAAAAAACCTTTGTTAGCCTATCCAATGATTTTATTGATATCTGATGCTCTGAAACAAAGAAGTATTTACATGATTAGAACCTTGAATGGCCTTGAACCTACTTCTCTCACTTGTCCGATAAACGTACGCCAACATCAGTACAACCATAAATAGTAACACACCAGTCCAACTGTCATGTCCAAAAATAGTTACAAAGCTAAATACAGAGCTACCTACAAATTTGACTCATGATTTAGATATGAAACAAAATATCCCTATGAATGTATCCACCATTTAGGGCAATCCTTTCAAACCTTTAGATCTCTCTTGTATACGTTTATTATTTCCAGCATATTCAATCCTTGCCACTCCTTTATATACCCAGGACGTTCTGTCCAAAACGTTTTTCAGTACCTATTGAATTGCATTTGTCACCAGGGTCGCAAAGCTGAAGAGCAGCGCGCGCAGAGGCTGGCCGCTGAGCTTGGTCAGTTCCGTCACGAGGCTGAACGCCGTCTGCAGGAGAAGGACGAAGAAATTGAAGCCATCCGGTAAGTCAACAATACACGTCAAGAATCATCTGTTGTGAGCGGAAACAGTGAGTATAACTCACGCGTTTACGCCGAAAATACGATCCGAGGAACCGAAATATGTTTTGTAAAACGTCGTAACTCGGCAAAATCATACTCACTCTACACCTCTAACCTCATTATTCAGTCTCCTCTTAGTCGGTCACTAACTATGTTATCCAAAACATTCACCCAATCTACAATGTCAGCTGAAATAATGCTAGTTTATGCATGCATTGTCTGATTTTCAAATAATTCAAGCTCAATACCACTGACGACATGTCACAAGCGTAAATTAGAGGAACTTACCAGCACTGTTGTCATAATGCTCACACTTCTCACTACCACCAATATGACTGAATTAATGCACCACACACGACAAACACCAACTCGGAACTGCGAGTTGTCTCTCAACGCCAGAGCCACGCTCACTTCTCTGCGCTGATTGATGAGTGTCATCAAAACTTGCAACAGGCAACAGGCAAACATCAATCGCAACCGTGACCTAAATATGCTATGGATTGATGCCAATAACGAGATTGACAGGCGTTTTACAAAATCAGCACACCTGAAAATATGTATCCGATCGTCTGGCTTATCTCTTGATCCATTTAAACCGTGTTAATCTGCCTAAAACATTCGTTAACTAAATCAATTTATAGCCACACTTTCAACTAAAGTCAAGTGCTTATTCGGTTATTCACTATAATCGGAATTCTATTGGCAAGATTTCTGTTTATATATAACGGTGCTTTTGATTGGTCAATGTAAGCAATGATCGCATGAACATTGGCAATCGAGTGCGGGGAAAATGTACAAAAGACCGTGTCCATTTCCTCGCGTCTCCAATTGCACGACCTCGCGCCCCGAAACCTCATGTCGGGCGGAGTGAAATTCGAAAAGTTTTAAATTATTATTTGGTATAAACAGTGATCAGTGTATTGCCGACAATGCCTCCCGTCAAAGTGCCTAACTACTGTAGTAAATGGAACAAACCTCCGACTTCTGTCTACGAGGACAACTACGGCTATGGAATCAACTTCTATCAACCCATGATTGATTATATCAGTGATAAAGAACACGGAGGTTCATCGAAACCACCGCACCTACCGTGGAATAACGAGAGAGGACTTGATAAGTACAGATTTGACAAAGCAATCAAGCCGTACTCGGAAGAAGATGTGTCGCGAATTTCAAAGGATATCGCTGAAACAGCAAAACGTGAGCTCAATATGTACAAAGTAGGTAAGCGTAGCCCATTTTCGGTAGTTGCCACTGCTGCAGCAGCCAATGTTACTAAGCACGTGGGAGTAGAAAATGTGGTTTCAAAGGGTAAGAAGAAACAAGTGACCAGGGAAAAGTTCAGAGCCGAAAGACAGAAGAAGCGTATGGAGGAAATAGATAAAGAGCTGGAACTCTACGAAAAAGCCGTCAATGTTGGATCAGAGTTACGAGGTAAAGCTATGATGTACAGAGGCAAATCGGCAAAGGCAATTGCTCAGGTTCTGTTAGATGAGAGCAGAAAAAACGTTGCACAAAGCAGAGTGAGAAGCATGGATTCGGACGCTAGAAAAGAGCAAGTTGATCGCAAGCTTGCAAGAGTCACTGAAAACATAATGTCCAAAGCGACATGTGAATCGAAACTGTCTAGCACATCTGATTGTAATATATCGGAACAGATCTGTGAAACCATTCGGTCCGTACGCGCGACTTCACCGGTATCAAAATGTGTTATCATTAGAACTGAGATCCCAGTTATTGACTATTCTTATGTGGAAAAGATAAACGACCTTAAAGAAACAATCAAGCAGTTCGAATCGTTGAACACTTACATGAGTTTCGATCACAGGTGAATTTTATATTTTAAAACTTCTATTGGTAGTTTTTACCATATCGTAAAATATATATTATTATAAACTCCATTTTACACACGCACGATTAGGACTTCAAAAATCACTAAATATCATGGCTAAAATACCATCGTAGAAACCACTAATAGTCATCTAAATCCTAAAAATAACAGAGCAAGTCCCAGAAGTACTGGAATGCCAAGTTATAGCGTAGTGAAAGAAACTAAAGACATAGCGTTAGTAAAGCCCTCGCATTAGAATGACGTAAAGATGCATTAATTTTCTAAAAATCCTTTTGTCACAGTAAGCAGACCAGCATTGAGATCGAACAGCTTAACGCCCGCGTGGTCGAGGCTGAGACTAAGCTCAAGACTGAGATTACCCGCATCAAGAAGAAGCTGCAAATCCAGATCACCGAATTGGAACTGTCCCTTGATGTTGCCAACAAGACCAACATTGACTTGCAAAAGACCATCAAGAAGCAATCTCTGCAGGTAAAAATCCCTTGCCTCCTGATTCAATCAAAGTAGAACCTTCTTTTGCCTAGAACCAAATTTGACCACTTCTATACCTATATCCACATTCGGTGCTACATTCTGGGTGGTAGTTTATGTATGGATTAATGTGAGACAGTCGTAAACAGTCCCGTGGCATAACAGAGCTGAAACGGATTCACAACCAACCCAGTCTCCTGGTGGGATAATTTTTCCGAGAACGAGAACAACCCATCTGTTGTCATGAAATTTTAATTTAGGGTACTTTCCACAGCTCACCGAGATTCAGACCCACTACGATGAGGTCCAGAGGCAACTGCAAGTGACGCTCGACCAGTATGGTGTCGCCCAGCGCAGGATACAGTCCCTCACCGGCGAAGTCGAGGAGATCCGTGGCAATTACGAACAGGTATGACACACACTGTGCTGACAACTGTACACGTCATCTTGGCAGATTAGTGCATAGTCAAATAAACAGGTTAATAAACGCCTGGTTACTTCTACGAGCAATATTGTCTGTTGCGGGAAGCAAACGCGATTAATTCCGTCTTGATGAAGATCGATGACCAACATCTTGCCAATAAAACAGTCCATCAGAAACATGACAAATCAACCCTGAAACCTCATCATGCACTCTTTTAGATTCAATGAAATACAACTATATCTGACTCAAGTTCAAGTTTCTCGATGCAAATCGTAGTAAAATAGAAGACTTAGGTACTTTATACAACTCCTTTTTTTTCGCAAGTAACAGCAAAACCGATAGTGAAATGGCAGACTTATCGCGTAATGGATGTAGCAACATAAATTTTTCAACGTTCGTAAGCTGACAAAACGTTTAAAATAAATTGAAACCAGTTCAATAAATGTTTCTTTCTCGCCCCAGGCCCTCCGTGCCAAGCGCGCCGTTGAGGTATCCTACGAGGAGGCTGTGACCCGCATCAACGAGCTGACCGTCATCAACGTGAACCTCTCCTCTAACAAGGCCAAGATCGAGCAGGAGCTGAGCGCAGTCGCCGCTGACTACGACGAGATCACCAAGGAGCTGCGTGTGTGCGACGAGAGATACCAGCGCGTCCAGGTAACATTTTTCTTCCATACAGATGGCTCTTCCATCTCTCTTCTTCTTCTTATTTAAGAGCTACGGCTTTTGTCGGTCATATAGCTAATACGCGGTCTTCCTCTTCCTCTCTTTCCTTCTACCTTTCCTTCAATGATATTTCCGATTAAGCTGTCAGGTCGTATAAAGTGTCCAATCATCTTTCCTCTCCTGTTCTCAACAACTTTTATAAGGGCTCTCTCTTCCATCTCTGGTTGTGCCTTATTATAAATAGCATCTGTTTTTAGCTAAACATTATCTAAACGCTATGAACGCTTACTAACCTTCACCAAAGGTTGAAAATTGGATTGTTCCGTTAGGAGTTAATTTCACCATGAGGAATGAACCCTTTTACCATAAGAAACCATTTTATTCCAGCCCAACGCTTTTTCCGCACTGGTTCCTCCATTCTGTTGTATTTTTCTAGGTAAACTCTTCTGTGTTAAACTTAAAATAAACACACAGAGACGTGCATACCTATTTTCAAGACAGTCAAGATATATTTTGTTATATTTAACTTAAATACAGACAGTATTTAAGTTAGAAATAAGAAAAACCGTATTAATAGCTCACGCACAAACTGAATATTTTCAAGACACTACTGAAAAGTTTTTCGATATGCTGTTTCTTAGTGGGCTAAGAATTTGGAGTGAAAATGACAGAAAACGTCTTTTTAAAGTTCAAAAAAAATCTTTGTATTATCATAGTTTTTTTTCGACTCTTTTTCTACGAATCTTGTAGTCATACAGCGACCCTCGTCAATTAAATGCTAACGTGGGAAGATCTTGGCATGACACAAAATATTTGCAACAATGTCGAGTCACTACTGATTAAATTACTTCTCATTTGTAAATCATGAATTGGTTCCGCTCCAATAAAGTTTGACGTGCGTCTAGAAATAGTACTAGGCAGATCCTACTTAGTATGATGGTGAAAGATCACTGTCCGCGCTAAGAGAAAGTTTCCTAGGTAACATCACTAGGGTCAGTCTATAGATTCTTAATTTTTGGCACTGGTATTTTTCTTTTTACAAATTTTTTACTATCAATTTTTTTTCTATCAATTTTTTAAATATCACAAAACAATTATTTTGAAAACATTACACCACCGCAAGGAACCTTTAAACTTTTGCTAGAGCATAAAATACTAATCAAAATGGTCTATTTCCCATAGTAACATTAGTAGTTCTATTGGTGGAACTAAAAGCAATTTTAGTAAATAGTGGCCTCGTTTGTGAATTCGAGAATTAATTGGTCACCAATTTTATAGCGCACGTCATCTCACTACAAGTTCTGATTGCAGACTGAACTGAAACACACCGTGGAGCACTTGCACGAAGAGCAAGAGAGGATCGTCAAGATTGAAGCCATCAAGAAGTCCCTCGAAATCGAAGTCAAGGTAATATTTTCACCATGATTTATAAGCTACTGAATTATGTTCTAAAAATATATGAAACTTCCCAAGCAAGAAGAACTACGATATATCATGGGTCCATGAGTATTGAGTATGATGATGAGTAAAAGTTTTAAAAATGTATTATGATTGAAAGCTAACAACTTATGGTTAATGAGTAAAAACTCTATCTTAAAAATAATAATAGGTATCTGCAAAAATGGTCAGCCTCCAATGCAGACTGAATAGGTAAAATAAAACTCGAGTTCCATAAATATAATTTAAACACCTGTTTTTCTAGAACATTTCCATCCGCCTGGAAGAGGTAGAGACCAACGCCATTGTCGGAGGCAAGCGCATCATCAGCAAACTCGAAGCCCGCATTAAGGATATGGAAGTGGAAATGGACGAGGAGAAGAGGAGACACGCTGAAACCATCAAGATCCTCCGCAAGAAGGAGCGCCAGCTGAAGGAGGTCATGATCCAGTGCGAGGAGGACCAGAAGAACATTGTCCTGCTCCAGGACTCACTCGAGAAGACCGCACAGAAGGTCAACATTTACAAGAGACAGCTGACCGAACAGGTAATATTTCAAACCCATCCGATTCCGATCAATTTTTCTAAGAAACAAAATGCAAACGCTGTACTTACTGACAAAAACAAAGTACTATTCCCCAGCACAGTTTTTAGTTCAACTGAGAATCTGGTTTGAATAGTTCTTTAACTGATACCAGGACTGGCTGACTTGCAGTTTTTTCACAGGACCTCACTTACGTGATAGAATTATAGCAGATAAACCATTTTGTTCACTTTTTATATATATTGACTTAAAATTTACACCATTTTTCATCCAAGCCTGTTCAACCTCTTGCACCGTTTGCAGTAAGTTAGAGATTATGATGACTGTCCGGTTTTATATTTTTCGTGTATTACTAAAACTATAATATTCTGGTTCATTTATTTATATCATTTTTCTTGTTGTTTCAGGAGGGTCTTTCCCAGCAGAGCGTGACCCGGGTCCGACGATTCCAGCGGGAGTTGGAAGCCGCGGAAGACCGCGCTGATGTCGCCGAAAGCAACCTCACCCTCATCCGCGCCAAGCACCGCACCTTCGTGACCACCTCCACCGTGCCCGGCTCCCAAGTGTACCTAGTCCAGGAGTCCCGCGCCCTTAGCTCAGAGTGAGGAACTCCCCACCTCAGCCCCTAAGCCCCTGTCTACAAGGGCGAATTTTGCCGTCTACCATTAGTACAGTTTGCGGATGATGAATTCGCCCTTTGTGCACACGGTCTAACAGCATTTCTTTGTTCGGGGCGCAATTCCGGTCGGGTATAAGCCTAGTCGTTCGATAAGTTCCCGCGCTCGGGACGGGAGCTCGGCGCCGTGGCTCGCCCTACGCCGTGTCTACACGTGGCCCAAACGCCGACCGCTCGTCCCATCCTACCAATGTACCGCTAAATCAAATAAAGGAACCAATATCAACCTAAGCTTTTCTTTTCAATATTTTTCTACTTAAGGTCAACCGGCGCTATGTTATGTACCACGGTACAGTAGTTTAAATTAAAGAATTATTTTATATTATTATTTATTAATGGTGCAATACATTGTACGTTTGTAACTGTAACTTTTAATAATTTTAAAAATAAATGCTATTTATGTTAAAGAAACAAAAAAAAGCAATAAAACTTCAAAAGAAACTTGGGTTTTTATTTCGTTTGTCCATTATTTATAATACAATATTTTAATGTGTTCAAGAATGTTTTAGGCCTAACTTATTTGAACTTAATTGCTACCCAAGGAAATGTCTGAGTAACCCAGTTTCTGTTGCATGTTATTTCTTCTTCGACATGTAAATTGTACACTCAATAACACGTAGGTAAGAACACAATATGTAATTAATGTATTTACAATATTTATAATATGTACAAAATACACATGAAGCAGTTGAGCTATCTACACACCGTTGCAAACGATTTATAGATAGCTCAACTGATCCAAATCAGTACCAATCGGAAGCGTGCCCAAGACACTGGCTGCATTGCCGCGCTGAATAGCAATGCTGATTCGCTGGCCCAGATAATCACCAGCCCTCGGGTCACGCGTCGCTGCGACTAGACGCCCTGCAATAATTTTGAAAACCCGGAGGGCCTCGGTACCCCACGGACCCAGAGTCTCGACCCCAAGAGGTACAAATGTGTACGCCCTGTCGAGACCCGCATACTTGCGCCTCTTGAGATCCTCGGCCGAATCTGCTGCCGCACCGGCCCTAGCGGATGTCCTAGACAGATGTGAAGGAGCAAGGGTGTCGACGCAAGTAGCGTCCCACACCAAAGGCCTTCCCAACTCCCAAGGAACAAGAGTCATACCGTCAGGCCGTTTACCATCGTCACGCAGCAGACCATTCGGCTCGAGAATGGCTGGCACGTTCACGCTGGTAAAAGCCCGGCGGATGATATCGTTAAGGCTATTTATATTGTAATTAATTGAAATGAGATAACGTAACCAGGTAAAAAAGTTGTTAAAAGAAAAATATGTAGAAGTCCTTTTGCATAGTTATTAAAGGTAGGTACTGAGTATACAAAACTATGACGCAATTGGTTAGTTTATGAAATTATCGGCCCAGTTATAATATTGGGCGGGTTGATGTGCCAGTACAGCTGCCCTGCACTGTAATAGCCGAAACCAATATTAATTAATATCTCTAGTTATAAACTAAACGCATAATACCACAAAATCATAGCTTACGTTGACAGAAAACATACGGTTTTAATGCAGACGTTTACGGAGGGTTAAATATTGTTTTCGCCTGCCCCCATATTCCAATCTTTTGCTGTCAAGTTATATTTCACTGCCCAGTGTAATTTCTTCAGATCACGTGGTACAAAATTGTATGTAATATGTAATCATTCTTTTTAGACACTTGACAGCAAAATATGCGCGAAAACAAATTAAATGACATCATAATGTCACTATTTAGTCACAGAATAACTATAAGTTAGTATGAACTGACCATGATTTAAAACTTTGCAGTTCAACTGAGATTGGAATACCCCTGCTGTAAGTAATATTCGGTGCATAAACTCTCAAATACTATAATAATGATAAAATGAACAAGACACGTTATTGTTTTCATAAACCGAATTTATAGCTAGCTTCCTCATGATCGCTTTACGATGAACATCACTGTTTATTTATTTTTAAATAAGCTGGTACTTTAAGACACGGATCCAGATTTAAAGCTTAAAAATTTAAAAGTGAACAATAATTGACCTCAAAATGAAATAATAATTTTAATATATATTGTAGATAGGTCCCAAATAAAAGAAGCTTCGATTCGAGAAATAGACTGTAACTTTCGGTTTAAAACAATACAATATTTATAAAAATGAAAGAGCGCGTCATGTGCTTGAGAGTTTGTGGGAAGAAGAAAAAGTGTTGCCCTCTTGTGGGCGGTGGAACTCCGTGGTTCAGCGCCAAACGCCATGCCTGGCCTGCAGGGGTATGCCAATTAAAGTTGAACTGCAAAGTTTTAAATCATGGTCAGTTCATACTAACTCATAGTTATTCTGTGACTAAATAGTGACATTATGACGTCATTTGATGTGTTTTCGCGCATATTTTGCTGTCAAGTGTCTAAAAAGAATGATCACGTGGTACAAAATTGTACCACGTGACCTGAAGAAATTACACTGGGCAGTGAAATATAACTTGACAGCAAAAGATTGGCATACGGGGGCTGGATCCAGTATTTGTTTCATAAACAATATTTGATTCTGTTAAATATTGCATTTTTTAAACTAAGTAACCTAATTTGACAGAAATAAAAATGTTGCAGTCCCTTTCTCGTAAACTGAAACGATAAAGACGGCTATAATTATAATGCTGTCAAATTAGGTAAGATTAGAAATATGCAAAAACACAAGGATCATTCTGAAAAGTCCCGTCTTACGTCAACGTAAAAAATCACGTGAAGGAGCGTGGATGAATGACGGTGTGCAGAACTTATTTACTAAATCTTGAAGCTATGGATACTTTCTATGGTACAACGTGAACTGGATCGGCATATCTGCGCCAAAAACCGACGCCTAGTACGCCGCGTACGCTCAAATTCCGACCCAGTGGACGCGTGGCTTTAGAGTAACATCAAGGACATTATCTATGACAGTATCGCCTTGTCGAATGCAACTAGCAATTTCATAGACAGCTACATAATATAATTTATAAGTTTAAAAAACTAGAAAAAACGACTTCAATTCGACTACTGGCGTCATCATCAAGTTCATTGAGAATGTTCTGATGACCGTAAACATCACTAAAAAGTCACAGGAAAGCAAAATACGCAATTTCGTGCACGTGGATGGCATATTTTTTTCAGTGATTTCTATTTATAAGCCAAACGACTGAACTGATTTTGATTGATGAAAATTGAATGGGAATAACCTAGAAGTATGTATATCCTTTCAGGTAAAAGAAAAAATGTTCACATCGGTTCATAAATGACGGAGTTCTGAGGTAACACACATTAAATCATACAACCGAATTGAGAACCTACTCCTTTTTTGAAGTCGTTTAAAAACACCAAGGTGAGTCCTACGCAAAGTCCTAGACTCCACAGACCAACAAGTCAAAGTCAATCATGTGTTATTCAGTAAAATCATAAAGATTATTTAGAATCGTCTTATATACTAGGTGATTCTAGGTGCCCAGATCCTTGAAATCAAAGCCTTAAAGAACGGGAATCAACTACGGCCTGGTTCCACCATGTTAAGTAAGTATGATTTCAACTTAGTAACGCTTCAATGCAAGAGGATTATAAAGTTATCTTCCTTCCGCCAAACCATTGATAATGAAGATCTTCCATAAATAGTGATGTATCGTGTAAGTAGTGTTGTCGCGTAAACCAAAAACCGGCACCTCTGTAAAACCATAAGGATCATTTATTTATCATTTACCCATTTAGAATTATTATAGATTAGATTAGAAAATTCTTTATTGCACATATAAAAACAGTACAGAGGCGGGCTTAATGCTAAACTTGGTAGGGAGAAACGTCTTTAACAATAAATAAAAATTATCTACTTAAAGTAATAATACACTAACCAAATATATATATATATATACTACCTAAAAACCTACATAAATACATACATGAATTGCTCAACTTAGTTGAGAGATCTGAATTGATAAGTGGTGATATAATTTGGATTTGAAAATACCTAAAGAAGCAGCTTCACGGATATCCACTGGAAGGGAGTTCCACAGGCGTATCGCGCTGACAGTAAAGGAATCATTATTATAAGTTATATTATTATAGGTAACAGTCTTTCGTGAAAAGAGGTTGTTTGAAAAAGAACTGGCAAGAAATTCACAGCTTGGTTCATGGGCTGTTATTGTGCAAGCCTTCTTGTTAAAAAATATACTCATTAGATACTCTTATTTGTACTTATTGTAGGTGTTAAGGAAGAATCGTACACTAGGGCACGAGGATATCGTGGTACATTGTATGCACAAGTATTACTTATAATAAAATTAAATAGGCTAACGACTATTCCCAGAAACAGTAGACATTTTTTTTAAATTGTAAACACGTTCAACCGGAAGTGTAAAGTCGCCGTCGTCTCGTCTCGTCCCGTCCCTCGCAAACGGAGCCAAGTGTTGCTCACACGCCGCCCGCCCAGTCGCCTGCCGCCCGCCCAACTGTGCATACGCCACATCACCACAAACCAGGTCAGTCCACACAATTTAAGTAAAATACCTCCAATTCTGTAAAAAAACAAACGCTCAAAAACAATTAGCAGTTTCTAACCACTCGCAAAGTTCTACAGAAGCTAAAAGTGTTTGAAAGTTTCAAAAATGCAAGATGTGATAGTTTTATTTTCGTAGTGCATCAAAATGTCCTGTGTATTTAAACTAAAATGGTGTTGTGTTCTCAATGATTTTTGAGTGAAAATAGTGTAGTTTTTCGACGATTGTAGGTACGTAGGTAGGTTTTGATCTTATCCAGTTTTAGAGAGCTTTTGTTTTTTATTATGTAAAGGTTGACTGAACTTTCCGCACTGATTCAAACTAACACGATGATTTCTAAGAACTGTTATTAAATAATCCAGCTAAGCGCCAGTATAGATATAGTTTTAGCATATTTACATTGATATATAATTAATTTTTATCTATCAAAAGGTTTCATGACACAGTTTATTTTGAACTATTATGAGGATTCAGTTTCCTACTGAGTTTCACAAAGGCGTCACAGCTCAGTCGGTAATAGCTCTGCCTTCCGTGCTGTGGGTCGTGGGTTCGATCCCCACCGAGAACAAACATTTGTGTGGCAAACATAGGTTTGTTCTATGTCTGGGTGTTACTATGTATTATAAGTATGTATTTACAAAAAAAAAGTATATAAGTATTCTATCAGCATCTAGTTCCCATGCAAACTAAGCAAAGCTTGTAATAGCTTTGCTTAGTTTGGGACTAGAGGGCGTCGTGTGAAATGTCCATGAATTTTTATTTATTTAATACGTGTGAAGCTGACTAAGCGGCTGATTTCCTCACAATGTTTTCCTTCACCGTTTTCCAAATAGCGTTTGGCGATATAATAAATAAGGTGAGATTGTAGTCAAACGTTTACTTAAACAGGGTGTATCGAAACTTATTTTAAACAAAAAAATTTAAATATTCATGGACATTTCACATGACGCTCTCTAGTCCCAAACTAAGCATAGCTTGTAATATGGGAACTAGATGCTGATAGAATACTTATATACTTTTTTTTTGTAAATACATACTTATAATACATAGTAACACCCAGACATAGAACAAACATCTATGTTTGTTACACACAAATGTTTGTTCTCAGTGGGGATCGAACCCGCGACCCACAGCACGGAAGGCAGAGTTAATACCGACTGAGCTGTGAAAAAACAAACTGCCACACCAGTTACTGAAGTCGAAGAACTGTCTCATCAGGTGGGCCATCCGCTTGTTCTATCATAAAGTTGTTTAAAAAAATATTTTAGAGCAATTCACCAAAACCAAGTAGAGCACCCCTGTTCTATTGTATTCAAATTAGGTACAGCTTGATATACAAAACATGACCCAAATCATGTCAAGATCATCTTTAACGTTATAATTATTTATAACTCACTCACTATGTTTTTGCAAACATCCACGGATCTAGGGCTGGCCATAAAGTAAAATAAAGCATTTAAATAAAACTCATGCACAAAAATCGAGTCACCTCTTAATTATGTTTTATGACATACACGTAGTTACTAAAACCTTGATTTCTTATATAAAAAAACTTTTTAATTTTTGTTATTGTCACGTAAATTAAAATGGTAGGCCTTATCGGTTTTTTTAATGAGAAATGTATGTTAATACTCGTACAAAGCCTTGTACGTTTTATAGTTACAAAAATTGTTTCACGTTATACATTGAAAGAAAAGAAAGAAAGAAAGAAATTATTTATTTTACGCAACACACAATAAGGTACATACTTATTTACTTAATAATAAAACGATAACATGCGTAAAAAAGGAACCCACTCAGCAAATGCTAAAGGTGCACGGTGGCTCCTAACTAACATATATAACTCATATAACTCATATAACTCATATATATATAACATATACACATATAACTCCATTGCACTAACAAAAAATAATTGATGACAAACAAACAAATTGAACGCCCAAACTAAAATATATTAGAACTATTTGGAAGGTTGTCTATCGGACAACCCTAAGTAAGTTTTATTTATTATCGGTTTAGAATCTCAAACGGTACAGCAAGCAATGTTTTGCAATAGATTTTGAAGGATTCAGTTCGAAACGAATGGCCACGCGTGGCAACTGTTTTCATGTTGCTTTGAAATCAAATATCTAGTAAATTGGCATAACTGTATTGCTTTCGTTTGTAAACCTCGAAAAAACCTGTTGTATTAAAAAAAACTTTTCTAAGAACTTTGAAAATTTCGAATTAATTTGATTTTTCGAAGAATTTTGTAGAAACTTTTTCCTGTAGCTACAATTAAGTACATAGTTGCCCTTACTGTCCCATTTCAAAATGTCCACCGTGTATACTATCAGCCTAAAAACTCCACTGCTGGTCATAAGCTGGTCATCTAACTAAACTTTAATAAAAAAATCTTTATTGCTTAAGAATTTACCGTCTTACTCATGAAAAGATCGTTGACCATTACTTAGCCACCTTTCAACTCAATCAGTCTCAAGCTGCTATACGACATTCAACTCTTCTTCTTTGTTTAGTTTTGTCACTTGTATAGCTACGTAACGTTGAGACGGGTTTATGGGTGAGAATTTTCCTGACCATTTAGGTACTTAACATCGTCAATAACAAATGAAATTCCCAACTAATAGGCCTAGATTACTGCTATTAGCTGTTTATTTTACGCGAGTTTAGCTTAGATGCTGACATATCTATTGGGACCTAGTAGATCTGTAAGCACTTAAGATTGCGGTTATAGTGAAAAACGCTTTCGCTTGTATTCCGTAAATACAAGTAATAAGACAAAAGTACAAATAGGTACAGAAAATTCGTTATATGTATATTCGACCTTGGCTCTAATCCCGAGTAAATAAAAAAATCTCATTGTTACCTCTAATTTTCTATGATTTGTGTCTGGATTTCGAAAACAGTACTAATCATTTGGGTTGAAATTTAAATAAATACGTATCAACCGTTTCTTGAGCGATCGTATCTGTTTTTTCAAAATTATCTTTGGTTTACAAAATATCATGAAAAAATTGCTAATTCACGCATTTTTTATGTCGCGGCGGTCGCAAGTGCCACGACAAGGCGCGTGTGGTTTCGAACCTTATCCCGCTAATTTTATGACCGCAGTTTGAAATCGCACGCCTGAGGTTCTCATTTTTACTATACACGCACGCTTTCCAACCGTTTTCAATTTACTGTTAGTACATGCCCTTAATATAGATTCGTATAATTATACGCGCGAGGTGACCACTAACACAAACACTAGTTACGAACGGTTTTGCCGAGAGCTGTGAAGATACTCCGCTGTCGTAATAGTGAAGGCATAAAAGTCTTCTATATATTTAAATTAGCAATTTAACATGATAATAATATACAAACGCATGTACTCCTCACACTGTTAAAAAGTGTGTTTTTATTGTAGCACTATAAGATAAGTTTTTACTTTTTAATCATATTTGAAAGAGTATTAAGTTTCAGTCATAAAACATTTTTTATTCATCGATTAATCGATGTGTATCTTATGTACAGTCGGCTACACATCAACCTATCCGCTGTTTGAACTTTGCACTATTATAATTTGAATGTTGCGAATCAGGGATCGCAATAGGTGTAGGCGCGTGGCGTGCAAGCAGCGAGTCTCACATAAAAACATATCGTCTCTCTCGCATGTTCGCAACATTCAAATTATAATAGTTCAAAGTTCGAATCGTTGATAGGTTGATGTGTAGCCGACTGTACTTAAGTACATAATTACTGTTACAACGTGAAACCAGCGTAGTTGGTGATGAGCACGAACAAATATCACAGTTGCTGCGTTACACAAACCAAACTCAAGTCATATTGCGCGTCAATGCTAGCTTGTCTGTCGAACGTCGTAGCGTCACCGCGTAGTGTATCTCGGATACGTTACTGTTACGATACGTTTACGATCAGCTTTGCTTAATACTAATGAATATGATTGTAGGTGTAAAATCTGAGCATAAAAACTGGGGAATGACATGCGCATGAGCACGACGACTGATCATCTCACTTTTTTGGATTGTTGAGTCAGGATTTTGGACACTTTGGCATCTCTTGCATTTTCATTTTATTATTGGACCTAAATTTAGATTATAAAGCAAATCAAACAGCTGAGGAACTTGATTTGGCTAGATTTTTTTATATCTTGCTCTAACATTCACAGGTTATTTTTTTTTTACATATTAAACACTTTATTCACAGAGAAAATTATGACTAATACAGTATTTACAATATTTATAATATGTACAAAATACACATGAAGCAGTTGAGCTATCTACACACCGTTGCAAACAGGTTATTAAGTATAAAACGGATAGAATACGAAAATAACTTGCAAAATAATACTAAGTGGAACAAATAAAAAAAAAATTAAATAAATACTTAGCAGCTTTAGTAAAAAAAATATGATAAGTGGTGCACATACACCACCTTGCATTGAATAAGCAATGGTTACCGCTTAACATCAGGTGAAATCCTTCAGTTTTTAGCAGCTGCACGATTTAGTGGTGAACTATGAACGCCCAAATAGGGGTGGTAGCTACACAAGTGGCGATCACAATAGGCCAGCAGGCCGCAGTGATATCAAAGATTTATAAAAAAAAACACAGCCGCAAAAAAATTATTAAAAAAAATAACATCAGATGGACCATCGGCTTGTTTCATCATGTAGTTGTAAAAAAACAAAAATTATATAGGAACTATAAGGTAGAGCATTTTTTTCTCGATCTTCGTATCAGGTGACTTCTGTGCCTTATAAGCTGGCACTCCGCAGTAGATTTAAATCGTGTGTTTGAAAGCGGTGAACATTCGCGCGTTCAAGGAAATCCATTCTGTTTACGTGTTAACGTCTCTGGTTCCTCTGCGCACTGTTTACCATGGAGCAATAAGTTAGAACTTATCTGGTAGCAGGCTTGGAACACTCCACACTTTAGAAATGAAACTACCAAGACTTGAACAACAACACAATGGGACCATCGTTACGAAAAACGCCAGAATATAGACACTTTTTTTAAGCTTGTCAGTAGTATGTTTGTCGTTGACCAAGCCAATGTAACAAATGTGCTGACGCTCTCGCCTGAGCACAACTGTACAGTTCCGTTTTCAGAGCGCAAATACAATGTCCATTGTAAGTAAAAAATTGTCGTCGAGTACTAGTAATTTCTAAGATTTTAAAGGTGTTTTTTTTTATTAACAATACGGGTGACTTACGACGTTTTACAGTATTAGGGGTTTTTACCCGTGCCCCAATGCACAAGACGCTATAGTTCCTTGGACATGACTTAGATGGAGTAAGCCCAGCACCATCTTCTCCTAGTCGGCCATAACCACAGGAAAGACAAGGTTAATGCGAGCGTATGCGTGTGCAAATACATAATCGTTAATTAAAGGGAGAGTAACTTTATTGATCGAAGAACTTGCTCTGTGGCACGTCTTGGTAGGTGATAGGAATATTAACATTACTATAAGAAGTAATTTCCAACGACTTTCACTACAAACTACCCACGCTTATTTAAAACAATCAATAAAAGAGGGTTGTCCCCAACGGATATAAGAACAAACTGGGATATAAATAATTTGTCAGGATATTTCATTGCAACGAATGTTGCTGCGTTTATATTTAGCCGGTGCGTTGGATAGTGCTACGCGGCTATCCCACACATGCTTGCGTATTTAAATCTAATGTCTGGCTAGTGGTACAGTCGGCTACACATCAACTTATACACTGTTTGAACTTTGAACTATTATAGATTGAATGTTGCGAATAAGGGATCGCAATAGGTGTAGGCGCGTGGCTCGCAAGCAGCGAGTCTCACATAAAAACATATCGTCCCTCGCGTATGATTCGCAACACTCAAATTATAATAGTTCAAAGTTCGAACCATTGATAGGTTGATGTGTAGCCGACTGTACGCCTAACTTTAACCGCAAGTAAGTTCGTATGAGCCAGTGGTCAACTCGTTGACGGAGTTTTAGGCATCTGTCGTGGCTTGAGGACTGCAGTGCTAAAGCCGGGTGAATTGAAAGGTAGGTAGGTAATAATCAACAATTTTTTATAATTTTTTCAATGAAAATATCGTCTTAACCCCTACTTAAATCAATAGGAATAGCAACACATTTGAGCTGTAACACATCAATATGCTAACAATAACTTTCAACGAGCTGAACGTAAATAAAAGTTGCAAAAACAATAATTCTACCTGTTAACCGAGCTCTCGCAGGAATCTGTGGGAAAATTAATCCAGTTAAACGTCTGTACATACCTACTGAGCATACCTATACTTCAACATAGGTAGGTACTCAAAACTCGCTCCAATTACTGAAACCGGCTGCTAGCGAATACATCAGCTGCGGTTTCACGATCAATCAATACTGACAATAAATTTAGCTTTATTGATTTAAATTATATTTTATCATACAAATAGGCTCAAGACGTTGGACCATGAGTATGAGTTATACTACCATTATACCATCATCGTCATCATCAATCACCTATTGGTCCATTGCTGGACGTAGGTCTTTCCCAAGACGCGCCATTGAGATTGAGATTGAGATTGGTTTTTACGTCTTCTCATCCAGTGTCTGCCAGTTACATTTCGCAGATCGTCGCCCCATCTCGCCGGAGGGCGTCCTACACTACGCTTGCCTAAACGCGGTCTCCACTTGTATTAGTTTGCTCCAACGATTGTCGGTTCTACGGCAAACATGGCCAGCCCACTGTTATTTCAGCTTGCTAATTCTCTGAGCTATATCGACGACCTTGTTTCTCTGCCATTTTATCTAGCTGTAAAACTATTGAATATATATACTTACTTGATATTAATGATATGCGCAAAATTCGAAAAATATTCGAATTTCGAACCCACAGCGCGGAAGACAGCAGGGGATTATTCTCAATTCGGTTGAGATTTTATCTAATAGGGATGACGTCATATCTCGGCCAAAAACTCGTTTCACGCACTAAGTTAAACGAGTTTTCGATGTCATTTTGACGTCATCTCTATTAGAGTAAAATCTCTGCCGAAGTGAAAATTAGGCCCCAGTGTTGACACTACACTCAATACTTCATCAATAATATTGTTCGTGTATCGCTGTTGTATGCTCTAGTCTAAAGTCAACGGTTTATTTTGTTTTTTAATGTATAATTTATTGAGTTTCTTTTGGCATATCAAGCTTGCGTTCGACGACCACTTCACGACTACCTACTTAAATTAAATAAAACGTGATAATCATCTCCAAGATCTTTCAATACCAACTCTTAATTATGCTTAAGGAGTACTTAGTCAAAGGCGGGCATTTTGCAGGGCTTAAATAGTAGGTATTTAATATATTACAGAATCATCAAGCATTGCTATTCAGCGTGGCAATAAAGCTAGCGTTTTGGGCACGCTTCCGACTGGTACTGTTTTTGGATTAGTCGAGCTATCTATAGATCGTTTGTTACGGTCTGCAGATAGCTCAATTACTTTATGTTGCCGTTCGGTTCCGGATGTTTTATTTTATACTTTTTATTTCAGTGGTGCTTAGGCATATTTAAAAAAATTGACATTTTGAATAATTTTTTCCCACTCATAAATTTTTTTTACTTATACGAAATTTTAAAACTTGTTTCGGTCGATCAGTGCATTTTTTGCTACCGGTTTTACTCCAATTACTATATAAATCGTATTAATTATAGATGTTTGTTTGTATTTATGGCCGTTAAAATAAATGTAGGGCAGTCGGGCACTTGCGTGTAATTAGGTACCTACTATTGGGCGACTTACGAGCCATTTATATTTAGATTCATCGTATTTTTGGCGTGATTTAAGCTGGCTTTCTTCCACCGTGCTATAAATTAGAACTCTTCGAGGAAACTCTATCTGTTCGAGATAAAAACTCTATGGATTTAGACGCAGGGTCATTGTTTTGAACTGAATTGAGGTCAGCGTAACTCATATAAGGTAACGGCACCTGTTTCCGTGGTATTTTCACTAAAACTCGTAAGGATATCAAATATTAAGCATTTACTGTACCTTTCTGAGGGTTCGGCTTCTGTTATCAGAAGCTCTAGTGTTTTTACTTTCGGAAACTACTTAAGTTTTGACGGTCCGACCTATATTTCTATTTGAAATTAAATAAAATGTAAATCAAGTCGAAATCGCCCAATTCCGAGGCGAAAATCCTTATTCCGTGGTATTTGGTACCTAAATGCGTGTTATGAAAAATGTATACGAAACGACAGTATCAAACTGATAAAATAATGTTAGAAAGATTAACTTGATTGTTCTCTAGGTCACTTTTGGTGGTGTTACCTACTATTATTATTTAATAAAACTTTAAATGTGGTTTGGTATGAGTGCCATAATGCTATTAATATTATAAATATAAAAGTTTTTAAATACCTCTTTGGATGTTTGTAACTCAACCTCTCACACGTCAGCGGTGTCAACTTTGCTATTATCTTCATCCTATGATTGCAAACCCGGATAAATACACAAAGTGCTGATAACGCGAAAATCTTCCCGTGTGATAAATTAAAAAAATACTTTTGCTGTTTCCTAAGCACACACACACATACACATTACACATTATTAACATTATTATAGGATTTCACATTATAAATACGATATTTCGCGAAGAAATAAAACCAAGCGTGCAAATGGTACAAATATCACCGCAAGACTGAAGCGTGGTCGACGCGTGTAAGGCAAATGAGTGTCGGTGCCGACAAAAGAAACGCTGACAAAGGAAACACCGCCAAAGACGCCGGCGGCGCGTCAAAGACACCGCCGCCGTGCGTCGCTTCGAGGCGGTGTCTTTGACACTTTTGTCACTCGTGCCGCCGCCACCGCAGTGTAATTCGAAGGGCGACTTTGCTTTGACGGCATTTACAAAGAGTGCCGCCCAACCCACAGCTGTGGAGACTAAACAATCCTAATTTCCAGTACCTAGTAAAAGCCAAAATTTTTTATATACCTATCATTCTTAATGTTAGCTGATGCCAAATTGTTAAAACTTTTGTTAAAGTTTAACTTGTTAATAAAACATGCAGCCAAATGTGTGGAAAATAAATATTTTCGTAACATAATTTTCTATACAACCAATAAACAAAATACATGAGTAGGGTACCTTTGATGATAACTCGAAAAAATTATTAAAAAGTATACCTCGAAATAAGGTTTTAGTCTCAATCGACTATTTGATTTGTCAAATCTATCGTTAAAATCACAAAAACCTAACCCCAGTTTGTGAAATTCAAAAATAAAAATAGGTCTTTCAAATTGCTATTTCGAGGTACATTTTTCGCATACCTCGGAATTAGGTACTAGGTGAAATATTTGACCCCTAATGCCGCGGTTTTTTCAATATGTAATTTTACCTCATTATAATTAAAAAACCACTTAAACATGTATTACATACGGTAAAGAATATACTTCTTTCGAAAATTTAACACTAAAAATCCTAACCTAGAACAGAAAAAATCATAATAACCCTTATTCAAAAAAGCTTGCTACTCTCGTGCACAGAGGCAAAAATGTATGGAGAGTGCACTTGGACCAGCCACCGCTGCGAATTTAGCCAATTATTTTGGAATGTAAGCCCGTTCTAAGTCTCGTTTTTAGATTTATATATAAAAAAATATATTTCCTAATGACAAATAAATTTTGCAACAAAAAAGAACCTAAGAATCAGAAGTAAATGCTGTTTTTCTAAATACCACGGAGAAAGGTGCCACTTTTGGAATACCACGGATTTGGGTGCCTTTACCTTAGTGCACGATTTAGAATTAAAAAAAAGTATCACGTTTATATAGATCGCTCCATCGTTTGTACAAAATCCAAAGCTAATTTCATAGTTATTGGTTTTTGTATTGCATATCTATCTATAAATCGTTTGCAACGGTTTGTAGATAGCTCTACTGTTTCATGTGTATTTTGTTAATATTATAAGCTAGCTGTTACCTGCGATTTCGTACACATGTACTGATTTCTGAGCGGATTCTTTGACATGACAGCGTGACATTACAGCGAGTCCGTACTTGCGTTGCGTGTCAAGGTGTCAGGCGTTAGACACAAGTACTCAGCCCTCCCATTAAATTTCTGATTCAGAATATCCTGTTACGAACTCAAGTGTAAAAACCAGATTGCCCTTCCGTTGAAAAAGAGGAAGTTGTGTTACGAGATAGCAACCTATACCTCGCATATTGTACGAGGTAAGTTCCATCTGGTGCATCCTTGGCTGTCGGAAGTTCAACGTTCTGTACCGTGATTTCGAAGAGATAAAATTGTTAGTTAATCAAGCCCCGATATTAATATAATATAATAATATTAATTTGAAGGATATCGTTACTCAGAGATGGTGAAACAGGCCTTTATTCTATTTTCAAATAAAATATTTCCAAATGAAAAATACAAGATAGAAAGGATACCGCGCTGTGCAACATTTTCGTCTCGCCAACAAACCAGCTCTTCAAACGAAAATATAATTTTTTTATTAGTATTTTATGAATGTCGTAGTAAACAAAATGACATCACAAGTCCACGTGGCCGCCGGCCAAGACAGGGAAACGAGTATGAGTCACTAGTTCTACGAGTTTTCATTTTCATGAAGTTGGCATTCTATAAGCATTTTAAAAAAACACTGATAGACATAGAGCTATGTCTATGTGATGTAACAAATAAACATATGTCTATCTCTATACATAGACATATGTTTATTTGTTACATCACACATAGAAAAAACATTAAAAAGAGAGAAAACACAACATAGTAATGTGTGCTACTGCAACAAATTGCCTCCAACTCAGCATTATGCTTCACCACCTAATGGCAGCTCAGCGCTGTTATTCTACCGAAACCATTGGATTAGGCCAATAATAATTGATATCCGAGTTTCATCTGGTTTTTTTCCAGCAGTTCCACATATCCTTACTAAACTATCCCGACTGGTAGGGAAGAACGGATTTTTCTCATCTACACTACAAGGGAGGAGACGTGGATGCTTTACTTCTACGTAACTCTACTATGCTAAAGTACCAATAGAATATCTAGGCTCTGGTCGCGTGGAACTGGCACCTAGAATCACCTAGTTATATAAGACGATTCTAAATGATCCTTTTGATTTTATTGAATAAAGAAATTTTGACTTTGACGGAAAATTAAAAAAAGTCCTGCAGTTACTCTCATCATTTAATTAAATCGATAGACTTTTTTACTGGTCCTTTGAAACACTTGGAACGTAAAAAATCGCTCTTACTTAAGTACGTACTCGTTCCGTAGTAGGTCTCTTAGTGAAAAGTGATCCTCGCATTGCTGTGTTCCGGTTCGCAGCGTATGGGCGCATGGGTGCCCATCCAATCATATGCACATCGTACTTTACCTCTACTTGCATCTTAGAAGGATGGACGCAGTACATTGCTTCACAGGGCATGTCCTCATTGCACTTATTCTGTGACATAACAGATAAGTGGGCCATCTGCATGTTTAATAGTTTTTTCCTCATAAAAAAACGTTGCATATCAGCTGCATAATATAACTTGTGATCTCTTTCAATGGTAAGATATTTTGTAAGTCTGTGCAGTGTGCATTTCATGCAAATTCAGTATATCAGATGTAAAGTCTTAGATTGAGATAAGGTACCATGCTCTACTTCGTAAGTAAAGTAGGGGCTATTATTTCATAATAAGTAATAAGTATAATTATTGCGTTGTATACTTAGTAAATGTAGACTTTATATATTAATATTTAGTAGTTAATATTAGTAGTTACCCGCGACTTCGTACGCGTCTACACTACAGTTTCCATGTACATTATATTATCTGTGCGTGTACCGAGCGGATACTTCTTTGAGAAACTTGACATTACACCTCATTACACCGAACTCGTACTGGAATGTCAAACGCTAGTCGTTAGACCAAAGAGGTAGTACTACGCCCTGTCAAACTGACGTGACATGACATGACAATGAAATCCTCTTGCCAATTGGCGCTGCTAATCCTTTTCGTTCATTTTATCCTGTAGATCCTGTTAATTATTCGGGATAAAAAGTAGCCTATATGTCAATCCAGGTTACGAACTATATATATGCCAAGTTTCATCCAAGTTGGTTCAGTGGTTTTGACGTGATTGAAACACAAACATCCAAACATCTAAACATCCAAACATCTAAACCTTCGCATTTATAATATTAGTAGGATAGGATAGGATAGGATTTCGTTAAAAACACCGGTATTGCAATCCACTGCTTTAAAACTTTTATAAAATTAATTTTGAATATTACCATTATTCAGGGGGGCGATACCAATCTCAAAGTTGAACGGCAAAGTTCTAAATCATGGTCAGTTCATACTTCATACTAACTCATAGTTATTCTGTGACTAAATAGTGACATTATGATGTCATTTGATTTCTTCTTCTTGTTTTCGCGCATATTTTGCTGTCAAGTGTCTAAAAAGAATGATCAAAATTGTACCACGTGACCTGAAGAAATTACACTGGGCAGTGAAATATAACTTGACAGCAAAAGATTGGAATACGGGCTAACCCAACGCTGGGTAAAAACTGCCCCAAACATCAGTTTTGGTTTCATACATCTATAAGTCTTTACGTCCTCAAATGCTATCAATTCGGCTTGCATTCATTGCATTTCGACTCAGAACGATCGGGAATGAACCCTCATTTCTGCCACCAAGCAGTGAGTGCAGTAACTGTGTTTCGGTTTAAATTGTTGGGTACTGATGTTGGGTGCACATGAGATAAGTCTCAAGAGTCATAGACGCAGTATGATATGAGTCCGTTGAGATAAAGCATTGCTTTTGGCAGAGGGAACTGGGCCGTCATAGCTTTCTCTCATAAAAATACAAATATTTCTCAGTAGTTTCGAATTCATCCTGTTATTTATTAACATTATTCATGCACGTTTTGGATCTACATATTATGCCAACTGCCAAAGAATGGAACTCGTTGCCGTCTTCTGTCTTTCCTGAGAAATATAATCTGGGTCTTTTCATGATTTTCTATTTATGCGGTTTAGTTTGTGAAATGTAGTCTTTGTTTTTTGCACCGTCACTATCGTATATTTAAAATCCAGTCCATCCAAAGGTTGCCTGGAAGAGATCGCTCATAGTGATAAGGCCGCCCATTGTACTTCACTTTAATATAGAACTATGTATAATATCTAATTTCCGGTGCAGTACAATAAAGAGTTTTCTATCTATCTATCTATCTATATTTTCAAGGCAAGAGTGAATAGGTGTCTTCAAGTCTGTCCTGCTCCATCGTCGGCCTCATCGTCACTTACCATCAGGTGAGATTGTGGCCAAAGGACATTCTATATATATAAAAAAAACATACTTATATGAGCAAATACTATGACTTTCTTTAAAAAAAAACCAATTCCCACATATTGTAGTATATCCTGATTTTTTGTAAACCGAGCATACATTTTTTTGTAAATCGTGTGGTTCGAATCATGGTCAATGCACGCACTCGAGTTTGACTGTAATCGCGCAAAGAGATCCGACGGCGATACAGCGGTTTTGTGGTTATAATACATCCTCAGATTATTTTACATGGGCACATCATAGCTAAAAATAAATGATCCAACATGGTGAGTATACCATTACTGCAACTTGAACTTCCAATCCCACCAAAATAGCTCAAACAAACAAAAATAAATAATTTGTAATTAATAAGTAAAAATTCTTCTTCTTCTTTATCCTGGCGTTGTGTTTCATTTCATTTAGCCCTCCTTGTTCTCATGCACATAGTCATGCATACAGTACGTTAAAAATTCATCATCATCATCATCATCATCAACCTATACTCGTCCACTGCTGGACGTAGGTCTCTCCCAAGACGCGCCATTGAGCTCGGTCTTCGGCTCTTCTCATCCAGTGTCTGCCAGCTACATTTCGCAGATCGTCGCCCCATCTCGCCGGAGGGCGTCCTACACTACGCTTGCCTAAACGTGGTCTCCACTCGAGTATTAGTTTGCTCCAACGATTGTCGGTTCTACGGCAAACATGGCCGGCCCACTGCCACTTCAGCCTGCTAATCCTCTGAGCTATGTCGACGACTTTGGTTCTCTGTCGGATAACTTCAAATAAGTAAAAATTAAAAAAAAAAAAAAAAAAAAATTAATAAGTAATAATGTTCTGTATATGCGGGAAATCAATCTATTTACTAATCTTTATTTCAAAGTTTTATGAGCTAACTTTTAGTTAGTACCCATAGTAGACCTAAGTATTTACATGTTTCTCAAAAGAGTGTACTCAGTGAACACATCCTACTACTATTATAAATGTCAAAGCTTAGATGTTTGTGTTTCAATCACGCTGTAACTACTGGTCCAATTTCGATGAAATTTAAAATATATTATAGTTCGTAACTTGTTTTAACACATAGGCTACCTACTTTTCTAACTTTTTTTAGGTTATATATTTTTTTTATCGTGGACTATCCGCTAGTATAAAATACTTTCTTTTAGAATCCTCTCTCATTTGAGCGAGTTTCCAATATTAATCGATCAGGTTTTATACACTAGTGGAGAGACCGTGACTTCTTTCGCGTGGTATTTCTCACAGCCCTCTCTCTTTACGAGTGAATTTCTCAATGTAATAGGTATGTACTAGACGATACAGTGATTTATTTTGATAAGAGTTAATAAACTCTACTTAGAAAAGATACTTTAAGTTTATATTAGTTTTTGCAATTTTTTTTATTCAACGAAATGATGGAACAAGCAAGAACAAGATGTTAAGTGGTAACCACTGCATATAACAATGTATTGCCTCATTGAGCACGTCCTGAGAATGTGTCCTGTGATGTATTGCACTGCGCCCATCACTCTGAGACATAAAGATGTTAAGTAGCATATTGTGCGTGAATTTGAAAGTTTTTTAAACAATTAAATTAATAATTAGTGACAGCTTATCAAAGCAAGCAAGATCCTGTCACAAACTTTTCTATTATCATGTAATGGCAATAAATTTTGTAATACGTAATTTTCACGGGTTACGACGATATATAATTAAAACTTTTGGCGCAACTATTCCGACTAGAATTTGAAATATTGAGATTACAAACTAAAAACGATTTTGTATCACAGTAATACATACCCTAAGGCATTCTGGGATAGTGTAGTTATATTATTATGTCAGTGAAAGAGTCGTCAGAATCAGTCCAGCAGGGGTATGCCAATCAAAGTTGAACTGCAAAGTTTTAAATCATGGTCAGTTCATACTAACTCATAGTTATTCTGTGACTAAATAGTGACATTATGACGTTATTTGATGTGTTTTCGCGCATATTTTGCTGTCAAGTGTCTAAAAAGAATGATCACGTGGTACAAAATTGTACCACGTGACTTGAAGAAATTACACTGGGCAGCGAAATATAACTTGACAGCAAAAGATTGGCATACGGAGGCAGTAGGTCGGTTGATTACCCCCAACAAACAAACAGAAAAACAAACTTTACTTACCTCTTTCTAATATTAGTATGTATTTTATAGACATTAACGAGTCAGCTGATTTTAGCATGGATGCAAGTCGTAAATTTTTGACAGTGTTTGGCTTTCTCGACCCAAATATTTTATAGTTGGAAATTAAATTGTTTGTTTAACACTAGTTAATTGTAAATAGGAATAAAATAATAATCTAACGGGTACCGCTAATATCCTTGCAATGGTTTACACGTAGAATTACATAATTGCAATATGTCAGAATTTGCAAAACGACAAAACGCAATCGTTATTTTATCCCCACTGTTCATCATGGTAACTTTGTCATCTGCAAAAAAACGGGATATAAACCTTACTGGAGCATTGAACTTGCTAAACGTTCAGCAATTTAATACACACCAGGTAGTGCACTAGGGTCTGCCCACGTATTTGCTCGTACTAATGTCAGTTACAAAGATGTCTTGGCACCTTTTGGCCAACACCTCCGGGAAGACTGCGCTGACCCCATTTCAGTAGAATCAATAACCTATGGTCTGACCGCCAAGTGTAATGGAGCTCAAAAAATTTTGGGTGATGTTGTTACATATGAAATCTACAATGTTTAGTGCTTGATAAGTTATATTAAAGCCAGTCGTTAATTACAATCTCCTTTTTTAGTTTCAAATGATTTGGGTAATGCTAAAGTTGTAAAAATGATGTTAAACATTTTTGAATTCTATTAACATTACACTTGGCGATAAGGCTGCTGACCGCACCAAAGGAACTGAATTTATTTCTGTCGAGAGGAATACAGTCGCGTGCGACATACATTAGTCAAATGAGTTATATTTGTGTCTCTAGCTTTCCGTCATGAACTATGTTTATTAATTAATTTAAAATGATTACAATATTTAGTTAAGATTAGAAGAGTAATGTCAAACAACTTTTCGTTCACACATTTTTCATAATATAAGGGCGGCTTGCACCAGAATCGCTAAACGCGTTTAACTCTTAAATAGTATTTAGCGAGTTGTCAAGTCATACAAATACGTCAGATTGAAATCGATTTAGCTGTTAAACACGTTTAGTGATCCTTGTGCAAGCCGCACTTAATGTAATTATGCAAAATCTGACTCAAATCAAAACGAGACTTATTTACAGACTTGGTAACAAAAAGGTTGTCAATCACTGAATATATTAACGAACTGCACTTGACTGTACATTACTAAAATAAATGGCCCACTCTGGATTAGAAGTGTCAGACTTGGTTCAGCCACAGTGTAGTACATAATAACTACTAATGCATTAGATGCATCACTTTGACAGATTTTGACTACATTATTCACACCTTGCCGAATATTCATATGGGTTATAGCCATTTCTTACATTCCTTTGTTATGTACTATCAGCAAAAGTTCTACCTTACCACCCCACTTTAAGGGTGCATTTTCTGTAAGCCGACTAACCGTTAATTTTTGACATCGTCGACCGCATCGTCAATTACCATCAGGTGAGATTGCGGTCAAACGTTTGTCTATAATGTATAAAAAAAAGTAAATTTCGAATTTTCTAACCAGGGGCCTTATTCTCACTTCGGCAGAGATTTTACTCTAATAGGGATGACGTCAAAATGACGTTGAAAACTCCTGTCACTAGTGGGTGAAACCAGTTTTCGACCGAGATTTGACGTCATCCCTATTAGAGTAAAATCTTTTCCATACCCAGAATCACCCCCCAGATCGTACCTTCGGTGTTTTTTTCTGTTATGTTATTCTATAACATAACAGAAAATATTCTCAATATTCAACAGTCGAGAAACAATATTCTCGACAATACAGACCTAGTAAGAAGGCTCAAAAGGAAAAAAACCTTTTGAGCTAGTATAGTGTTAAATAATCCGTAATAAGTGTAGTGCGAGTGCAAACTAGTGCCACCTATAAAGAACACAAAACCAAAGTGTCTTCGCCTTAAGTAAATAGAGACAATAAGAAAAGTGCCAATGGACACATTCTTAGATTAGTTTATGATAAAAATTTAGGTCAATGTAAAATTACTAATTAGCCTGCATTGTGGCTAGATCGTAATATAATTAGGGTATTAGTATTATTTATTAGTACATGTACACAAAATTAATTTAAAAAAAATGTTATTCTATGGCACAACGCAGGTCAGTACACAGTCGAAGTAAAAAGTGATTTTTAAAGATAAAATGGTTAATATTCCTGTTACAATAGTTAGTAGCAGCTGATTTTAATTTATAAAGTTGAAAGCATTGTAGATTTCACTAATATTGTAAAACTGGTAATTACCATTAATTACACTTAGCGATAAGGCTGCAGTTAGGGTAACCACGAATAAATCTGACAATCGCAATCGTATCGTAACGGTCGCGTATTCGAGATACACTGCGCTGTAACGCTACAACGTTTAGCAGTCAAACCGTAGTTGACACGCAGTGTGAGAGACGGGTAGCCTTTTATTTTTCGACTCGTTTGTTCTTTGCTAGCGTTGGTTTTTATCATCCCATAGCACAAAAAAAAACGTAGATGGACTGTGCGTAAAATGAACTGGACGGTGTTACGCAGAAAGGTTTTAACCCACACGTCCATCAATTTTAAGTTATAAGTTGCATCGGATTTTAGACTTTTTTCTCTGAGATGGACACAGTGTATTGTCTACCAGAGCACGTCCTCAATGGACTTGGTCGGTGTGGCAATGAATAGGCAGAGATAACCGCTCAAAAACTGAAAAAATTTAAACTTGCTAATTATGTTCTTGCTGTAAAGGATTTGCACGAAAAAAGAGATAAACATAATTAATCACAGCAACAGGCGATGTTCGTTTATCCAGAAGCAAAACATTTGGAAATAATCATCTCAATAGCAACCTTATGTCGAAAGAAATAGAAGCAGTATTGCAATGATAGAGATATTAAAAAAACTTGTCCATCTTTTGTTTAACGACTCTGTCGATGTAGGTCGGAACGGAACTATTTTGTTGATTCTATTTTCAAACTGAAAGAAACCGTGCTGCTGATTGCAACTCAGCCGAGAACGCTGCTATTTGCAATCATCCCGTATTAGCTTTTATTTTTAGGACTGCAAGCCCGATATTTATATTTGTAAATATTTCTGAAATAAACCTACTGATTAAACTTTGTTTGAAATTTCAGGATTAAAAGCAGAATCGGATCTGTCTACAAACTCTCACTAATGGAAATAAGCTGATGTTACGGAAGCCATGTCTTTTAGGAACTATGTAAGTATTACACCTCTTGGAAAGATGGACGCAGTGCAATGCTTCATAGAGCACATCCTCTATGAGCAGGTTGAAAAGATTGAGCTCAACTCAATCTTTTATATTAGGTAGAGGCTTAACATCATGCCATTTGTTTGTTCCGTTGCTTTTTTCGAATAGAAAAATCCACTGGTGCACAACCGGATTCGAACCCGCGACCTCAAAACCGGAAGGCTAGGTTGCCACCATTAAACAAACCGTGTTCCGAAATATAAAATAGTTGTAACAATACATGGTATCAGTGACATTGTATCACACAAACAAAATGTTTTATGTTTTGAGTATGAGTATTTATAAACTGATTTGAAACTTTTTTTTATCTAAAAGGATATACTTCCAGATTAATCCCATAAAAAAATCATTAAAACCGGTTCAGTAGTTCGCAATACTTCTTTATGAGTTCATAAAATGTTTGGAGTGTTCCTACTACTAATGATTTATTTTTTCTGTGCTTGATACGCTTGATACGTAGGTACACGTATTTCCTTCCACGCTATTTTAATCTTATAAAGCTGTGAAAGGAACGTCTCTATTTGTAATAGTGTTGAGCGAAGAATATTGATCTCGATATAGAATAAGTACTTGATTTATAATAACAAGTATTTGTGTAGATCTTTACTGCTCTTTTCAAACAGTTCTCTATAAAATAGTAAATGTATACCACAGTAGTCTTAGTATTAACTATCAAAAAAAAATATTAATATTATTATGTTCTCATTTCAGTATGACTCTTCATCATACAGTCGCAATCGCGACCCAGGACGGAGCACAGCCTCTAGCGCAACCGACCGCCCGACCACAGTTACTGCCAAATACACCACCACGCCTTCATATAAATCATCCAGCATACCAATACTCCACTCTGACCGAAACACTGCCGAAAAGGAATCACCAATCACCGCAATCGCAAACAAATATGCAAACTACAACAAAACCGAGAAACCCACCTCGAAATATGAAAAGAAAGATTACTCCAAGCTTGCTGTTCCGTCTATCACAACAACCAAGAGCAGAGATCCCAGTCCAGTATCAACTTCATCAAAGTACAGTATTGGTCGAACCTCTCGACACTTGAGCCCCGAGAGGAGAGCAACGAAAAGCTACAAGGAAAAAAGTCGAGATACCAGTCCTGGAGATCGCGATAAAGACATTCCAAGTAAGACTGACAAGTCTACAAGTTACAGTGGCTTGACAAGCTATAAACTGTATCCTCGGAGCTCTAGTTATACAAGACCTGTCTCTCGAACTGAAACCAAGCCTGAAGTAACTGTCAATAGATATGCTATAGCCAATCGATTATCGTCTAACTATTTAAGAAGTCCACCGACCGTAAAACGAACTTCTGTATCACCAATATCTCCAATAAATCATATAGAAGTTCCAAAAACTGATACTGATAAACCCACATCTTCTTTACATCAAATAATTTATGAAAAGCCAGAACTAGTAAAAGAACCTGCAGAAGAGGTAGTAGAAAATGGGAATTCTAAACAGAATTATGATGAAATTGAGACTGAAACTATTACTATTATAACTCGTCATACTTCACCAACTCCTCCTGGCTCCTCAGCTTATGTAAGAACGAGGAGAGCTGACATGGCAAAGACTGTTGAAAAAACCATGACACGTATGAAAAAGAGACCGGAGATGGTGGATAAAGAAATTCAATCAGATAGATTAGATGATCCCACTAGGGTGAGTCGATTCGGAAGTACTGCAAGAACTAATGTCAATAACTGGTCCGTTTATACGCCAAGTACAAATAGTTATACAGGATATGCTGGAAGATATTCTACACAATATTCAAATATGAGAGAAAATTCTAGCAGTAATTCATATAATGAAAGAAGCAGTCGGAGTAGGAGCACTGAACCACAGCCAAAAGAAAACTCATGCGGCTCAAATTATTCTGATAATTGCAGTGACAAAAAGAATCATATACCAGAGTCAAATCCAGAAATTTTAACAGCCGTCTACGAGCAAACCAAATGTGACGATCCTTCGGAAATAATTATTAACGTAAACTTGAAACTAAAACGAGCTAAAAGTCCTGCCGCATCAACAGAGTTAGTGTCTCCTGAAATAACAATAACCAACAGTCAATTACCACCACAAGCACCAAAAACAGAAGGTACTGTAAGACCAAAAAAAATAAAAGTACGAAAATCTAGCACAGATTCCTCATCAGATTCAGGTTCAAAAAAGAAAATTATAAAAAAGAGAAGTAAATCCGCTAGTTCTACGGATTCAGACCAAGGCAGTGAGACAAACGATAAAGCATCAAAATCTATACCAAAAACTACGTCAAGTAGTCATTTAATGAACGGTTCATCAAAATTAAAACATTCCAAGTCACGAGAAAGTAAAAGTCCCGAGTCTAGTATAACATTATCAACGCAATCATCAATAAGTGAAGATGAGACAATATCGAAATCTAAAACTCGCGAAACTTCAAGAACTTCAGCTGATGAAATATCCCTACCGACGGATAGATCGGCAAGACTTTCTTCTCCACTATCACCAAAGAACGAAAACGAAGAAGCAAAATCATTTCTAATTAGAGCTTTAGCACCAGTAACTAATCTTTTTAAAATGAGACAGACTGACTCTAGTGAAAACAGTCGCTGGCTTGACACATCAACCACTGAATCAACAGGTAAAGATGTTTCCAATCTTGTGACAGAAAGCGACAGGTCGAATAAGAGTAAAAATATTATTGCATGCAACGATGATAATCTTATTCAGCTAAAAGGTATCAGGCCATTAGATTCAGGTGAAAGAGCCTGGTGGTTGGACTCAGAGTCTGATAAAAATACTAGCAATAACATTAATGAAAATACAAGAACACAATCGGATAAAAATATTCCCAAAAAAATCAGGCATATAGAATCCGGTGAACGAGCCTGGTGGATGGAATCAAATAATGAAGACGAAAATAGTAATCAAACTCAGCCTATAAACAGTATTGACACTTCTAGCTCAAATAAACCTATGAAAAAGTGCAAGTTTGTGGATGATGAAAAACCGTGGTGGTTGGATAGTTGCGCTAATATCCCAGAAGGTATAGAACGCTTGACTCCTCCCAGAAAATCCTCAAGCGATAGTGATAAAAGTGAGAAGTTCAACTTTTTCAAAGTTCACCGGATAGAATCAGGTGATCAAAAAGACTGGTGGGCTACAAGCAACGAAAATTCATCAAGCAATAAGCTGGAATCACAAAGTCTAAGTAAATCTGGCTCTCAGTTGAGTAAGTCTGGACCTCAAAGTTTGAGTAAGTCTGGGTCTGACAAAAACTTCAATTTGAGACGAATACGGCACATAGAGTCTGGTGAACGGCCGTGGTGGTTAGCAAGTGACAAAAACATTCCAGAAGGTATCGAAAAATTGCCAACTCCTCCGCCGCAAGACGAGTCAGACTCTTCGGACTCAGAGGAAGTGCAGGTCTACTCCATACCGACGCATATTCCTCCGTTTCCTTTACATCTCCCTGATGATGAACCGCTGGGTGCAAGAAGAAGTCCCGAAGGCTTGGAGACTCCTAAAGAAAACGAAGATTATAGAAGTAGGAGTTCACCTTACGAAAACAATCGACAGTTCAGACGAAGAAGTTCAACAAACTATCAAAAAGGCGTCGAAAAATATATCTCTAGATACACAGATATCGACGACATTTTAGGTACATCTGGTCAGATCTACAGCCCATTCATGGACTCCATCTTAGCTAGAAGAACAGGTCAGATGCCGTATGATTACGATGAGTGTGAAGAGATAGATCCGACACAAGTCCGTATCCACGACAGCACAGCTCAGCGTCCGGTTATACAAAAGATTGGTTCCAGGTAAGAATTAAACAATAATAATGGTAATTCCTTGTAATCTTATCACAATTTTCAGCAAACTAAAGACTACCAAAAATGTATTACACTGCATAACGTAAGTGGTATTACCAGCCAGTAAAAGATAACCCACTGTGCCAGAGTCTGTCGAACAAAAACATCAAGTATAAATACATTTATACTGAGTTTTCTAAGTGTTGCACGGCGGTATCATTTCAAATATGTGTGGTCATTGCACTTCCAAATTCCGTAGTCATTCAAAGTGCTTTCCAGCTATGGGTATGCACGACCGTACGTGCTTAGAACTTTTAACTTTCACGATCATCTCACTGGCGTGGCTTGGTCGTTCTAACAGACCAGCTAGGTCTCGAGACTAGTCTTTGAGAATTTTTGTCTCAAAATCTCCTTGATTTTGAAAATTTAGAATCAACACCTCCAATGTCATTTTATTACAAGCTTTTTCTGTTCAAACTGCCAATGGGAACTTAAACAGATGTAAACCCACAAAAAAGTCAAATCAACCAAAGTGCTTTTTTTTTCAGAAGCGACATCGTCGATTATCGTGATGAAGATCAGGTAAGTGTCAATTTAAATAGTTTTAATGAAAAAACTAAAGCATTTATATATTTAATGAACATTAATGAACTTGTAAAGGGTACAACTATTAAGGCTAAGAAAACAAATACTGGCAGAGACTTAAGTTGACCACTGACTAACAGTACGGGCTGTAATGTAACACGTTACAAAGCGAACAATCTTTTAATCAGTACAAGAAGCCATACTGCTCGTAGCTACTTGATCATTAAACATGTTGAGCTAAACTGCCACGACAAAGATTTTTTTACAAATACAAATAATTTTATTTACTAAAATTCATAACACAAATTCTTAACATTTGATAGACCATCTTTTGACTCCAATCTCACCTGCTGGAAAGTACAAATACTACTGACAAGCGTAAAAATAAAAACACGACATTTAGACGGTGCCAACATTTTGGTGTTGTTCACAATGAAATGTAGCCTTTGTAACAGTAACAGCTCAATGCTCGCGCCGCGATTTTTAGCACGCAAATAATGTACCGTAGTCCGTAACATGCTCGCTGTGAATGTTACATTACAGCCAACAACACCGGTCAGCAACTAGCTTTAGAATAAATTGCGGCTCGACTTGTATCATCAGCTGTCAACAAAAGCTAGCAGCAACAAAAACTAGATGTCGATGTGAAACAAATAAGACAAGTTAGAGTCCCACTCTCACATGGTGAGAGTTCCGTTTAATAAATTCGCAGTGCAATTCACCACAGGGCACGTCCTCAGTGGATGTGCTCGGTGAGGCAATGCATTGTTATAGAAGTAACCACTTAACTTCAGGTAGGCCATCGGCTCGTTCCATCATTTAGTTGTATATAAAAAAGGGTATTAATAGCAGATAATATCCCGGTATATTTTTTAAACCGTATTTAGTAAGCATTTTATATAAGGAAGAGTATTTATTTTGTTATTCTACCGTTTGCTACGGGAGTGAACCAATATAATGTTGTTCGATTTCAAGCTGAGAAAATTGTGCTAAAAATTTCGCTGTGACATACGGACACAACTATTGTCGAAAGAACACTAAAAATATGTACATTAGTCCAGTGGCGATTTTACTGTTTGTTTGCAGAGAGTCAGTTTCGGAACTATTGGTCTGAATATAAATATTAGAATAAGAATAAGAATAAAATATATTTATTTGTAACGAAAACGATGGGTAGGTACATAAAAAAACACACAAACAAAGAAATATTCTTGAGTGTTATATAGTTTGATAAAAATATGATCACAATATTTCAGAAAACATTCGACAAAGTTGCGTGCGGATTAGTTAATTTAAGTTTAAAAAGCTTTCTAGGCTCATTGATCTTTTTATCTAGATCAATGTCTAGACCGCGGAGATACAGGTAGGTATAACTATTTTGTGGTGTGGGGTAGAGTGCGGCAAAACATAATTGCAGTTAATTCTCTATAGCTTATCGTACACAATCAATAATTCAGCCATACTTTTTTACAACACCGGATGTAACAAGACCGCTTCGGAAGACTTCAGTGTATTAAAGAAGAAGAACTTATAGAAACCAACAGAGTGATACCGAAAAAAAAACATTTTTGTCAAAATGGTGATTCATTTTGTAAAGAACCGTACTTACATTTTTTTACAGAGTTTATTTTAAATTTTCTAAGAGTGAAGTTTTTATAACATTTGGGAAAACTTTATCAAAAACATCGTCACGTTGTTTTTTTTTTCAAAATGCTGATAAATTCAGTACTTTTAATTGAATCAGTGAATTTGGAAGTCGGTATCGAGGTTTCACACTCCGTCTTTATGGAAATCTATGTCACTGTCATTATTTTTATGCATTTTTTGTAAAATTTTACAATTTACAATAAAGTATTACGTCTATCTATTTATGAGGTTCTTTGTACAGCTGATTTCTTCCGACTATTCATGCTGACAGGACGGCAAAAGCCAGGAACAATTAGGTAGATCCGTCTATAATCTAGGTACCACTTCCAAAAGCTAAAGGACCAACAGTAACCTGCAAACCAGTATAAAAAATTAAGAAAATGCAAAGATATAAATGAATAATACAACAATTTATATTTATGATCTGAGAGAAAACATCATTAGTTGCTATTATCATCTTGATCATGTCGGACGTTTCCTAACCATAATGACATTTTAAGAATAAATAAACGAGTTATTTTCTACTTCGGTCAGTAATACATTTCCAAAAAGTAGTAACAAGCAAAAAAGTAAGCTGCATAGAAAACTCTTGCGCATAGGCCTCGCCGCAACGAGTGCAGTGAACTGAAGAGTGCACTGTGATGTGTATCCTTGAATCAGTCCCCTATGGAAGGACTGCGGGAGACAGAGACGAAAGATAGCGCGTAGCTGACATTTCAAAATCGTGACGTCACTGTCATAGAGTTCTAAGAGAAAGACGACTTCCATACGAATCGCTATACCCCTTGAATAGACTACTGTGTTTTGTTTTTTTTTACTCACTCAATACTGGCAAGATTGTGGATTCACTAGAGATATAAAAAGAAGAAAAATATATGCTCTACTTGTTGTTTGTACAAACAAAAAGTAGAGCATATCTTCTTCCTTGGGTAGGTTGAATATTTAAAATAACTTATTTAAAAACCTTTGTAAATATTTTATCTTCATTCTTGATGACTTTCTCACTCCCTATTGTAAAGTTCTCAAGGTAATCTAGAAAAACTTTGATAAAGTAGTTTTTATTTTATTTTTAATTAGACTAAAATACCTTGTATACAGTTTCTCATGTTCAAAGCGATGGCACCTTCTACAATCGCTACTCTCCACAAAGGCTCTCAGTCATTCAGTTTTCATCTCACTCTTCCGCGACCGTCGTACAATGTTCTTTTGAAATAACCTTACCAAGAAGCGCAACAGCCTTACACATTAGCCGCTTGCAGACAGCGAAGCCTTCTAACCGTGGCAGGCTTATAGACGTGAAAATGAAATTGTACCTGTGTTTAGTTTGTATTGCTCCAAGTCAGTAGTACGTATGACATTGTCAGGTTCGGTCCACAGCGGTGTAAGGTGGACTAGACCATAATAATGCAGTGAAGTGATTCTAAGACTGAGCATTGATCTCGAAGGTAGTGACTAGACTTTTTCAAGTGCGTATTGCGTGTTTTGGAAGAACTTTGAGCCGGTTTTCAGTATTTTATTGCTCAGATGGCCTGTTGTGGTATTATTTTAGGTTTTTAACGCTTGAATTGTTTTATTATTCTACTTCATCGACAGGTAAAAAAAAATTAATAAACTACTTGAAACCGTCAGTAAGTTAATTAATCAGTAAGTTAGTTAATCAATTATTACGCTGAGTACTTACACCTCGAACACCACTATTGCGAACTGCAACACGATTCTTTGAAATAAATTTTTTATTTCAAGTCATTTTCTACTATTTTAAATCGTCAGCCAGTTTTTTTACAAATAAGTCTGCTATCATTAAAACACCCACACTATTTTAAATTTTAATCGAAATGACCGATCACTACATTTGATGAATCTAGCCACCTACGTTCAATTCAACTAAATTAGTATACCATTACGTGTAACTATTATTAGTTTGTCTGATCGCTGAAGGACTGATAAACCACATTAACACTGAAAAATGATTTTTTAAGTACTAAAACTTGACCACGCTACGTCTGTAATGCAATAAGTGGCCAAAAACCTTAAAAATATTCGTAACCCTCTCCAAAACTATAGGCACGCTGAAACTAAAACTAGTTCTGTACTACTAGTGAAACTTATGTACCGTGGCTGTATTTTATTTAAAGTATTTGTTTAAAACATTATTATAAGCAACATGCTATCGAAAAATACCAGTGAATTCTAATTTTGAGACATCCGGTCGAGCCGATTACAATTTTATTGCTTCTTACACCTTCTAACAAAAGGTACAAATAATACGAAGAATAAAGGTACCTAAGATAAGAATAAGCAGGTGTGATAACAAGGGGTTTATGAGAGTGGAGAATATTGTTTAGAATTCTGAGAAAAAGTGTCAAAAAATTATCTTACTACTGGAATTCTCAAGACAGACATCTTTTGTCGAGGATATTGAAAGAACAGAGGGATGGATAGATAGATAGATAGAGAAATTATTTATTTGATTCACAATCACAGGGATGTTTTTATATCAGAGACTTGTTTATGTTAACGCACCAATTTTTATTGTGATTTATTTAAAACTAGTAGTTACCCGCGACTTCGTACGCGTCTACAGTTTCCGTGTACATTATATTATCTGTGCGTGTACCGAGCGGATACTTCTTTGAGAAACTTGACATTACACCTCATTACACCGAACTCGTACTGAAATGTCAAACTCTAGTCGTTAGACCAAAGAGGTACTTAGTACTACGCCCTGTCAAACTGATGTGACATGACATGACAATGAAATCCTCTTGCCAATTGGCGCTGCTAATCCTTTTCGTTCATTTTATCCTGTAGATCCTGTTAATTACTCGGGATAAAAAGTAGCCTATGTGTCAATCCAGGTTACGAACTATATATATGCCAACTTCCATCCAAGTTGGTTCAGTAGTTTAGATGTGATTGAAACACAAACATCCAAACATCTAAACTTTCGCATTTATAATATTAGTAAGATGCGTAAAATAATATACTGAGAATATAAATTACCTAATTAGAACTTCATAGATTAGCAAAAAACTCATTATTTCCAAACTAGGTAGATAGAAGCCAATTCTCAGGCATTTTGATTAGTACCTAAGTAAGAATATTTTGGACTTGAAAGAAAGTAACTCACGCAAGTGAGCGAGATACGTATTTAACTGTCCCACAAGAACATATCAATTAGCATAAATGTCTAAAAAATGAAAAAAAATATGTGGGACAGTTGCTAGTACCAACTGTAATGCATCTGTGACCGGTCCCAAAATCGACAGGTTTTTCGCATCGCCAAACCGGTTCCCAGCCGCTAGTTTATGATCGAACGTTACTGCAGCCGATTACTTCTTAAAACATACTTGGACCTTGCACATGAACCAGCCTGAGAAAATAAGTGTTCCGTTTTTCCAAACTTGGATTGGGAACACTGAGGAATTAACTGCGCTCGCGCACCATTTTTGCACAAGTATAGTCAAAGTCAATACGTAAATCCCCTGCCGGCAGTCGCAGAGCCGACTAAGGGGATTTCTGGACAAAAAGTCCAGAAATCCCCTTCGCAGGGGCAACACCCAGGGGATTTCTAGAATAAGCCTATTTTAAACCGACTTCAAAAAAGGAAGAGGTTCTCAATTCGGTTGTATTTTTTTAATGTGTGTTATCTCAGAACTCCGTCATTTAAAAACAGATTTACGAAATTAGTTTTTTATCTGAAAGGATGTAGTTTCAGGTTGGTCCCATTAAATTTTCATCAAAATCGGTTCAGTAGTTTGGCATATAAATAGAAATAACTGGAAAAAATATGCCATCCACGTGCACGAAATTGCGTATTTTGCTTTTCTGTGACTTTTTAGTAATGTTTATGGTCACTAGAACATTCCCAATGAACTGCTATTATCATCATCATCTGATGATGAAGCCGGTAGGCGAATTGAAGTCGAGTTATTCTTGTTTTTGAAACATATAAATTGTATTCATAAAAAATAAAAAAGTAAAGATCCATTCATTCAAATCATAAACTAAACTGTCCCTAACTGCCAGTTCCGCGCGAATTAATCTTATCCTCATAATAAAATGATTGTCGTTAGGTTATGGGCCCGGTTAAAAAACTCATTGAAACTTTAAATGGAACCAGTATAATGTTTACAAAATAAATATCGGCACAGTTCATAATCCAATTTCAATTTTCATTGTCATGAAACCTCAAGTTATAGTATAAAATACGTAACTGCATATAGAATCCTGTGAATATTAAATGAAAGAGGGTTTGAATGACGTGTCCGTTAATATAATATTTAATATCATTGATTGGTATTCGATAATAATGGTGGCATTGGCATCGACATTTTCTCTTAGACTTATATCATAACTAATATTATAAACGCGAAAGTTTGTAATAATGTAGGAATGTATGGATGTTTGTTACTCTTTCACGCAAAAACTAACTGGTCAGATTTGGATGAATCTTGGAATACATATTTCACACAAATAAGTAATGCTTAATAAGTAAAGTAATGCTAATTTTTGAGAAGCTTGGTTTCGTCAAGCTTCCGCTCAGTGTTTCCATACCAAGCAGCGCACACCGGTGTGCTCGGCGTCAGACGTTTCACACCGTTTTGTACATTGTCAACTCGTACTCGCCCCTCTGGTGTTTAAGCAACAACTACTTGATCCATGGCGTTTTGCGCTGAACCACGGAGTCCGCGCCGCCCGCAAGAGGGCGCACTTTCTTTCTCCCCACAAACTACTCAAGCGCATGACGCGCTCTTTTATTATCATGTCATTATAAAAATATTTTATTTTGTTGAACGAGAATTACACCCAAAGGGTTCTCAAATCCAAGTCTATTTTATTTGGGACCTATCCACAACACCTGGCATCCAGACCACGTTATTAACTTATTGAATCAATCGGGTTGCGGATATCGATTTCAAAGTCCCTCGCTTATGATTATACCTTTGTTAATAATTATATTTGTAAATAATTATTTTGCCTGTATACTAACAAAATATGGATATCTGAAAAATATATAAATTTTAGTATCAAGACTAAATGGCAATCAGATAAAATTGATAAAAAATATATGCAAACCATTTATTTAATTTAAGCGATTTCTGTTAAGTACCTATTGCATTAGCTAGGTTAGCTAATTGGTCATACTTATTTTTTATGAAAGTATTGACGGAATAAGCATATGGACCACCTGATGTTTAGTGGCTATGGCACTGGCTACCTATGCATATTACATGTCTCACAAAGCATACCCACTTCTTCTACTTTTAATTCTTAATTTTTTTTTAGTAAAATGCCATGGAAAGCAATTAGACAATATTGCAAAATATTTAGTACCTAAGTAAAATAAAAAATTAAAACAAAATTACCTTAGTAGATTCTTAATTCTTTATTGTACACAAAACAGGACATAAACAAAAGACGGAAATAGGTGAGATGTACAAAGGCGAGCTTACCCTAACAAGAGTTTTTTTCCAGCAAACTCAAACAGCGTCTCTCTCTCTACTCGTAGCTCTAGCTACCTACTTTTATAGTTAACTCTCTCTAGAGAGGTAACTATAAAGCTAGGTACGTGTACATATACGTGTAAACGAATGAAATAACTAATTGCCTAGGAGGCACGCCATATCCTAGACATCTGTAAAAACTAGCTTGCTAACGCGTGATGAATCTTAAATTTATAAATAAAACAGACGAATAGTTTCACCACACTAAGTCTGGGAGGCGATTTCAATCTCAGTTGAACTGCAAAGTTTTAAATCATGGTTAGTTCATACTAACTCATAGTTATTCTGTGACTAAATAGTGACATTATGATGTCATTTAATTTGTTTTCGAGCATATTTTGCTGTCAAGTGTCTAAAAAGAATGATCACGTGGTACAAAATTGTACCACGTGACCTGAAGAAATTACACTGGACAGTGAAATATAACTTGACAGCAAAAGATTGGAATACGGGGGCTGCAGTACAATACGGCAGATTTTGAAAACATTTATTTGGTAACACTTTTTGTCAACCTATGTAGTACGTAAGTAAACAATTTATACATTGATCATTCTACATCGTTCTTCGGGTTGCCGATTTATTCTATTGCAGACTTAGCTTGATCAGACTCTTATGTCAATGATCTCAACCGATTGGTCCTTCTAACGCTTTGGATCAACGGGTACTAAAATTCTTTTAGACCATAGATAAAAGTTATATTTCGCTTGATAACCAATGATGGTTTTTCTATTAGGGTTGCAATTTACGCGTCGCATTTTTTAAGTTTCAACTTTAATGATCCATACCCATGTCCGTCTACACGTTGAAACTTATCAAAACGTATTCGACAAGTTTCAACATGCAGTAACATCTTTGCAAATCGATAGTCGGCAAAACAAACCTGTTATATGTAATTATTATAAATATACTTAAAAAGGATCTTATCAACTCAGTTAAAATCTAGTTATTTTACTCCCTAAAGTTGAATACAGTTACCGATGACTAAACGACGAGGAATTTTAGAAGGATCGCTTTGAGCCTCGGTCTTAAAGAAACAGCGTCCGTATTATGACTACCGTTTACCTACAGTATTGTTCGGTAGCGCTGTAAGAGTCGTCAGATCACCAGCAAAAAAAAACCCTGGCGAGCGAAAATATTAAAGCGACTAAGGTTTGAATTACCGATTCTTTAACATACCGGTTCGCCTGTCATCGACGCGAACCAGAAACTCATTGAGCAGGATGACAGCGATATAATTTTGAACCGATATTTCGAAACGGTTTTTAGCCGGCTGAACAGCGCAGCAAGAACTGAAATGAAATACCGGTTTAGAAATTCGAATAACGATACTTTAGAAGTAGCGATACGCGAGGTTCGTTGCATTTCTAAATTAACCACGTCATATTATGAATACCGTTTTTTAAGAAACAAAAACATCAGTGCGGGTCGATGAAGCCTTATTTGCACGTCGTCATAATTATCCCTTTTAAAACAGAGTGGCTTGAAGGCTACAAGGGCATAATTATTAAAATGCCTCTTAAAACACAAAGTCCTGGTAAAATGGCTTACCTAATACGTAGAAAGTTATTTAAGTAAATTATCTTATCTTAAGTATCTTAAAGTATAGATGAACCCTTTGAAAATAATGATTAGTCCTCAGATTACCAAATCTTTTCTATGTGCACGTCTTGTGGTGTCACTCGGTTTGTCAGGTAACGCGTTGCTATTGGCAGAACTTACCGCTTAACATCGTGTAGGCCATCTCCTTATACAGTCAGCATCAGAATTAGATCACTGTTTCAGAATTTCAAAATTATGCCCTGTTGTTGTATCATAATTAATCATAATTTTTTAACTACTACTTTTAGGATAGAGTTTTCAATCATAGTTGGAAAATAAAGTTCCGAGTTATCAGTCATAGAGCATTTTTAAAAATTTGTCTCATCATCATTTACTAATAATATATTCCAAGTTTCATCCAAATCAAACCAGTAGTTAAAGCGTGATTGAAACACAAACATCTAAACTTTGACATTTATAATAGTAGTGAGAGTAGTGAGATTTTTGATCCAGCACGGTGACGTTTCAGCTAAGCTGCAGATCGATCAAATCGTAGTTGGAACTGAATAGAACATCAACCGTTGTAAATTAGTAGAATTGGCACCCTGGTAACAGGTCTACTTTCTTTATGTCGCGCCGTTGCGTTGGATCTATAATAACTTGATTTGTGCAGACGACTGAGAAAATTCCGTTTATCATCACATTGCATTGGTACCAGTTAAAAAAATGTGTAAAAGTTTCGGAGACAAGTTTTCTGTATTTTTATTTATTTAGAATATAGGACTCCAATTCAAACAATACGAATGGTAGGTTACGTACCGTTTAAAGTACACGGCTGTCCCAAACCAAAACCTAGTATCAGTCATTTTGTTTTGTGTACGTTCTTTTTTGCAGCATCTTCATACTAGGTTTTGGTTTGAGACAGCCATACAGTCGAGAGCAAAAATTGGTAACCATGAATGCTAGCTTAGTTAAATGAATTGTGTATGATAGATAATTTCATACTTCCTAACTTAATAAAAGTAATTGTTTAATTGTGTTTGTTTAGCTCGATTAGAGCACCACAAAAGAACAAAAATACATACATAGGCTGTTATACACATTAATCTCCTTTTGCGTTGTGCAGTGGGGTTAAAAGTGACCACTCTTCGCTTATCTCACTCATCCCGTCAATACTTTCCAGTGAAACCAGTTCCGATACAATGCCTTTCTAATCTTTTGTTAATTCATTAGGAAAGCTCAAGTCAAATTATAATTGCAAAATGGATGAGCAAGACGTGGTTGTTCTATACACTTGTTTATAAACCGCTAGCTGTTACCCGCGACTTCTTCTTCGCTTTTATGGCCTCTGTCCGTCATTTCGACAGACAATTTTGCCAGTGTCAAGTGGATTATTTGAAATTAGTTTAGTCAAGTCGAGTCATACGTCAAGTCGTTTGTTTTGAAGACAAAATGGTGGATTTCCCGTTCAAAACTTGAAAACGAATTCCATCAAATAATAAAAACACATAGGTAATACTCATTATTTTATTCTAATGGCTCACACACACACGATGTGTTGAGTTCTTTTACAAGAACCTTTATGTACTTACTACATTCTATCAACTTCTATAAATAACAATATTCGTTCGTAATATATTAAGCATACTTTCATTTTGCAAATAGAATGTCAAAGTCAAAGTCAAAATATCTTTATTCAATAAAATCACAAGGATCATTTAGAATGCATTTTTATTCCATGTGAATTTCTCTATTTTATGCGACCAAATTTATTGCAATTTTATGTTTTGCTCTTAGGATAAAATAACGATTTATTTATCGAAAGTTTTTTCTTTATGACTGCTTTTAAGTTTTACTTAACATTCACTGAAGTGATTATAAAAGATATTATTGATATCCTGACTTCTCTCAATGCTGAGCATGTCACAGTTATTTGTAACAAACATGAAAATCTTCAGTGAATTCAGTTCAAATGAATTTCTTCAGGTCATTGGTACATGGTACAATTTTGTACCACGTGATCATTCTTTTTAGACACTTGACAGCAAAATATGCGCAAAAACAAATTAAATGACATCATAATGTCACTATTTAGTCACAGAATAACTATGAGTTAGTATGAATTGACCATGATTTAAAACTTTGCAGTACAACTTTGCAGTTCAACTGAGATTGGAATACCCCTGCAGGCATAGAGAGATATTTTGTGGTTCAGGCGAGAAAGGTGCCACAAAACTAAAAAAAAAAGCAAATCACAAAAATGCATAATAAAATGACGTCAGTAGTTCTTCTTTTGTTAGGTTAAGTTCTAGCACTGGGGGTCAATTCTACTAACGAACTTGTCAGATGAAATGCAACTGGACCCTAGTTTTTCATTTGTTTTTAGGCTGTTTCGATCCAGCTGCAATAACGTTTCAGCTAAGCTGAAGAGCGATCGAAACATAGTTGGAACCGAATAGAACGTAAATTAGTAGAATACAACCCGTGTACACAAAGTCCGAGCTCCAAAATTCCATCCTGTCACCCACGCGACTCCTTGTGTTATTTTCCCACGTCGTCTATTTTATGCATTGGCATCCGATACATCTGTCCCACTCGTCGCGACTAGAAAGGAGAGGGACAGGTACAGGTTAGTGGGTAACGTGGCCCGCTTTCGTATGCGCGGTCATTCTGGACTTATTGCAAAGCGAGGCTAGCACTAGTTCGGTTTAATCAAGTTATTCCTGTTTCGGGCTATCGGCATCTCGTCCTACTGGGCCGAAACACCACCTTTCATTAATATTTCCATTCTAGCTTGGTCTCAAATATCACTTGTGAGTTCAGTCGTTTGGTAGAACAAACTGAATACATTTTATTTAGTAATAAATTACATCTAACCGGTTTACAACCTGAGGTTGTATTGTTTACATCGTCATAATTAGTTTGTCATAGTTTCAATTTAAACAAAAGTAAAGAATTGAATTCATAAATAAATAAATATTCATGGTCATTTCACACAACGCCCTCTAGTCCCAAATTAAGCAAAGCTTGTAGATAGAGAGATATTTAATAGACATTGAACTACCACTGCATCGTAAGTTATGTTTGTATGTTATTGCAATTCCTACTTAGTTATGCAATAAAATATTTTCTATCTTCTATCTTTATACAAGACATGTTTGTCATGCATTGCAGACTGGCTCTCTAAGAGTTCAAAGAGTTCAATGATCAAGAAATGTGCTCGCGCCATCGTTGATCACAATTCTACCGTTCCATTTTCAGAGCGCCAATGTAAAGTCCACTGTATAAAATGTCGTTGAGAATAAATAAAATACACAAGTGCTAGCGGTTTCGATTCTCATCGGTTTCAAAACTCGTGCTAAACTGTGCGAGTGCAGTCAGTTTCGACGATAATTTATGCAGCAAATTGGTATTTTCTTGTATGAAACCGCGTTTGGACGAATTAATATGCATTCCGCAGGTTAATGCCATTGGTGACCGTTTTATTATGACCAGACCTACATCAACAGCATTCATTGGACGTGTTCACACTGGCACAACCACTACACGATATCGACATGCTTGAAATAAATAACGTTGTCGTCGACGACATTAGTTTACAAACGTCTAGTCAAATAAACTGGAAATCTTTATCAGTTACCTGAGTTATCATAGTAGGTAGGTACCACTTTTGCTTAGCTTGGGGAAAATGGCGTTGTAAGGTTCTGTCCGCTTTTTCAAGGGTTTTTTACACCCTTAATTTTGCCAGTCAAGTAGGTCATCTAAGTACGTTGTTCCTACACTTATTCTCATAAAATCCTATCCTACTAATATTATAAATGCGAAAGTTTAGATGTTTAGATGTTTGGATGTTTAGATGTTTGGATGTTTGGATGTTTAGATGTTTTGGATGTTTAGATGTTTGGATGTTTGGATGTTTGTATTTCAATTACGTCGAAACTAAATTCAAATCTCCAATAAAAACTGCTGTTTCATTTAAACCGTTTTGTTTACAAGGTAAAAGGTACGGAACCTTGGATTAACGCGTGTCCGACACGCACTTGTTCGTTCTTTGGAATGGTCACGGGAATGACCATGATAATGATGGGGAGACTGAAGAAAATGATTTAAGGTGCTTTCACACAGCGAGTGACAATGCCCAGATAACACAAAGGACGGATGAGGGAGGGCCCAGGGGGGTGATTCTAGTCCGATAGACTTTTTTATCACGATAGATATATCTCCCAAAAACTGTCAAAAACTATGGAATTTTGACAGTTCTTGGGATATGTATCTATCGTGATAAAATGTCTATGGGTCTAGAATCGACCCCCAGGGGGTGATTCTCGGTATGGCAGAGATTTTACTCTAATAGAAATGACGTTGAAAACTCTTGTCACTAGTGGGTGAAACCTGTTTTCGACCGAGATTTGACGTAATCTCTATTAGAGTAAAATCTCTGCCATACCCAGAATCACCCCCTGGTCGGGTGCTTTAATCTGTAGGTACGGGTTTCGCCCGGGATAGTCTGAAAATCCCCACTGAGTTTTCCATCTTAAGGGGATTTTGAGACTTTTTGTCTCAAAATTTTTAAAATTTAGAATCATGGGGATCTTCTTGACCTGCGCACGCGGTTGTGTGTTATCATAATTAGGTGGATATTTCAAATCTTATGTTTCTGTTTTAATTAAGACATTATTACTACAAATTTAATCACTATTAAAATTCAAATAGTAAAATGAAAGAATTCTTAAAAATCTCCGGATTTTTTTTATAGCATAATAAAGTCATTATTTAAATTGTTATTTTATTTAACTCATTTATATAATTATACAATTCATAATGCTGGAAATCGAATAAAACTGATGTATTTAGAGCTGGATCTGACCTACTCCGAATAATGATATTCTTTATATTAAAATATTTCTGTCCTTGTTTTTGACAAGGATAAGGGAGAGACGGATAACATTTTAACTGACAGCTATCGTAAGTAAAAAAGTTATTGTACTTGTTTAGACAAAAAAGGCGATCCGAGTAAAGCATAATTTAATAAGTTTAAAAAGCTAGTTTCCAGTTATTTCTATTCATAAGCCAAACTACTGAACCGATTTTTATGAAAATTAAATGGAACCAACCTGGAAGTACATCCTTTCAGATAAAATCAAATCGGTCAATATATGACGGAGTTCGGAGGTAACATATAAAAAAACACAACCGAATTGAGAACCTCCTCTTTTTTTGAAGTCGGTTAAAAAATATCGTGGCTGGTAACTAATCCCCTAGTGTTAAAATACTTTTGCACAAACAATAGATAACTGGCTCTCATAGTCTCCTGAGAACCTAACTGAACAGACGATTAACTGGAATGACTCAATACCACCAAATGCCCGCCTTGTAAGGGTATGTTTCATGAGCAATTATGGACGACGCGCGACGGTACTTTCGTGCCGTGCCAAAAATGCAGACCTTTAAAAGGCCCTGTCGTAAAACTCAAGTCGTCATCATCATCATACCCAGTGTTAGCGACGCTCAAATTATTTATATGATGTCAATGTCAAATTAGGTTAAGAAATGTCACTGTCAAAATTGTTGTTGGAAAAATAAGAAAAACCAAAAATGTAGTCTAGGCCAAAAATCCATGCGTTTACGCCACCAAAGTTTGTAATAAAGTATTTTAGCTATCCATCGGTGTTTTGTGTTCTGATATACGATCCCCAGCTTCTACAAAGTCCTTCAGAGCCGGATCTTATGTTCAGAACACCGACCGCGCCGCGTAACATGGTGAAAACACGAAGTTCATCTCAACGAGAACGTGCTCGCAACGAGGCGGATAACCGCGCCCCAGTGGATGACTTGCCCAGTGAAAATCTCAAGGACCCAACGTCTTCGACTTTGATAACTACAAAAGAAAAAGATAGTGAGACGATCAAGTTTCCTATTTTGCATGGCGCAGTCGCTAGCAGTATCAAGTCGGAGCAGCCGCCGCCACCGCCACCCACATTGCATCATATTGAACGTCGGAGCTTGAAGTCCCGTAAAGGTTCCACTTCTTCAATGCGTGTAAAAAGGCAGCAGCTTATCCTTGAGGCAGAGAGGCAGAAGGCGCAAATACGCATGGAACTTATAGAAAGAAAGCTAGATGCAGATCTAGCTAGCCTAGATGAAGAATACAGTTCACACAATGGTAGCGAAAGCCGTAGCCGCGTTGAACAATGGATGGAACGTAGCTATCTGGACCTGAACAGAGGCTCGCTTGCCCCCGAAGATGGTATTTATACGGGTAAGCGGTGCCTACAAGCTGGACCGCCAGCGGCGCCCTTAGAACCGCCGCCGGCACCGGGTGCGCATGCGCCGTGTATAGCACCGCCTGCGTCGACCCCGGCAGGCCCGCCCGCGCCGCCCCCGGCGCCGGCCGCCGTCGCCGCCAGCACCGATGGTACAGTTCAGATGCTAGCCAGCGCGTTGAGAGACCTCGCCGCTGCCTCCACCAGTCGCGCGCCGGGCGCGAACCTACTCAGTCGCATTTGTACGCCCCGGGAGCTCCCCGAGTTCTCCGGCGACCCCATGGAATGGCTGCAGTTTAATCAAGCGTTCGAAGAGTCTACGGAACTGTGTAGTTTTACACCGAAGGAAAACATGTGGAGATTGAGGAAATGTCTTCGTGGAGCTGCTAAAGAGTCAGTCTCAGCTCTGCTGGTGAGTGCGACATCTCCTGAAATCATAATGTCAACATTAAAGTTAAGATTTGGTAATCCTGAGTACATCCTGTCGAAGCTTGTGTACGATATCAAAAGATTACAGCCTATGTCTTCAGATTACCACAAAGAAATTGTGCCCTTCTCGGTCAAAATACAGAACTTCATGGAAGCTGTGCGTACAGTTGGCCGGGAAGAATACCTACAAGGCATGAGCATTGTGTCCGATATATTATTGAAAATGCCTACGGTATTATTGTCTCGATGGACAGATTATAGTTTCACACAAATAACAGAGGGCAAGAAGTCACGCTTGGTCATATTATCTGATTTCTTGAAGGAAGAAGCTGTAAAAGTTTCCACAACATCAAATACCTACTTTGTGCCTACGCGCAGTGATAATCAACGCGACCGACACAAGCATAAAAATAGTGAGTACACTCAACCTCGCTCACAAACAGTAATGATGCACACAGCTGATCAAGATGGTACTACGTGCTTATTCTGTAAGACAAGCGCACACACCAAGATAACAGCTTGTAATAAATTCAAGAAAGCTCTTCGCAAACTTAGATGGCAATTTGTGAAACGCAGTGGCTTATGTTTTAAATGCCTACTTGCACGTCACGACCGAGGTACCTGCCCGGCCCCAGTCTGCGACCAGGATGGATGCGGCCAGGCGCACCACCCACTACTACACTACCCCGTGTCTGGCGAGCGGCGCAGCGAGTTCCAGGTTGCGCCGGCGCCCGCGCCGCAGGAGCGGCAGCCGGCGCCGGCGACGCCGCCGACGCCCAGCGTCGCCGCCGGCTCCAGTGCGGATATCGTGTCGCATATTAACGCGAGTGATAACGAGTGTATAGTATTATTGAAGGTCGTGCCTATACGTATACATAGTGCTAACGGTATTATAAACTCTAGTGCGTTACTCGACGACGGGTCGACGATTACGTTGATAAGCGAAGGACTAGCCGAGCGCGCGGGTCTTCGCGGCCAGCCCGAGATGTTAACCATCCGAGGTGCCTTGGAGGAGGAACTTTGCTGTGAGTCAATCGTCACGAACGTGGATATTTCTGGTTTGGACAATAAAATTTATTCTATAAGAGCTCGTACAATGAAAAAGTTAAACTTACCTGTGCATAGTATGTCTGTTGTTGATTGTGATAGGTATAAAAGTTTGTTTGATATGAAACATTTGTTATGTACCACTGATCTACAACCTGAGATTTTAATTGGTCAGGATAATTATCACCTGTTAATACCTTCTGAAATTAATATTGGTAGTTCTACTGAGCCGTTCGCTACACTTACCCCTCTAGGTTGGTGTGTCCATGGTAAGTGGCACGTGCCGCGGAGCGCCATCAGGTGCATGGTCGCCGCCCACTCGACGCATCTCGTGTCGGCTTCAGCAGCGCCCGCTCCCGCCGCGCCGCCCGCCGTACGCCAGCCGGACCAGCAGCTACAGGATCTCCACGAAGAGGTGAGGCGCTCCTTCGCCTTGGACTCGATGGGTGTATGCGGTAAGCCTCGTCAAAATAGAAACGACTTACTTGCAATAGCCAAGCTGGAGGAATCCGCCGAACTCGTAGATGGTCGCTGGTGGGTAGGGTTGCCGTGGAAGAACGAAGACTGCCGGATGCCGGATTCCTATCCGACTGCTCTGAAAAGGCTGAAAAGTATTGAAAGGAAGATGGAAAAGGACAAAGGATTTTCGGAAAGGTACAGGGATAGGGTTAAACATTTGTTAGATAATGATTTCGCTAGGGAACTTACAGATACTAGTACTACTACGAAGACGTGGTACTTACCTCATTTCGGGATTGATAATCCCAACAAGAAGAAGTTACGGCTGGTTTTCGACTCGGCTGCAAAGGTGAATGGGCTGTGTCTCAATGATTACCTACACACAGGCCCGGATTTGCTGTCATCACTACTAGGTATAATGCTGCGCTTCAGGGAGAATTTAATTGCAGTAACAGGTGACATCAAAGATTTTTTCTTAAAGGTTAAAATAAAGCCGGTTGACCAGCACGCGTTCAGGTTCCTATGGAGGGACAGCCCTAAGGAAGAGGTAAAAACCTACATTATGACTTCTCTCATATTCGGTGCTAATTGTTCGCCTTTTGTAAGTCAATTCATAAAAAATATGAATGCGACTCGCTATGAGTCATCGCTCCCCGCAGCTGTGAGCGCTATACATAGGTCGCACTACATAGATGACTACATAGAAAGCCTGCCCGATGAAGAGAGTGCTATTGAAATGGTAAAAAATATTTCTAATATTCACAGACAAGGTGGATTCGAGATTCGCAACTGGACCAGCAATAGTGTCCAGGTATTAAACTCTGTGCCTGAAGAAACTTTGGGTACCGCCGCGGTCAAGCTCAAAGGTGACCACGAGCCGGAAGGCGTCAAGTTCAAAATTGACCACGAGCTGGAAGGCGAGCGCACGCTCGGCCTAATATGGTTTCCCGGTACGGACGAATTAGGGTTCGACGTATCACTAAAGAAAATTCCTGAGAATGTTATTCAAGGTAAGGAAATACCTACGAAGCGAATCATGCTTCAAGTTGTTATGTCTATATTTGATGTCTTTGGGTTTTTAGCGCCATTTACGATTCAGGGTCGTATAATGCTGCAAGATACATGGCGGCTACGTATCGGCTGGGACGATATCATACCTAACGATATCTACGAGAAATGGTGCAAGTGGATCGATTTGTTGAAGGTTGTAGATCGCATACGCATACCTAGATGCTACCACATGACTGCGCGCGGTAGCGAGACCGAGAAAGAAGTGGCAGGTCCGGCGGTCACACCCCCCGCTCACCCGCCCTCCCCGCTGCCCGCTCCCAGTGCGTCATCGGTTGCGCGCGCGACAACTGCGAGTTCTCCTCCCTGTTATAGCCACCTACAGTTGCATGTTTATAGCGATGCTTCATCGAAAGCTATGAGCGCCGTAGCGTATTGGCGCTGGATAGATAACAATATTTTTCGTGTTTCTTTTATAGCTAGCAAATGCCGAGTGGTGCCTGTAAAACCGCTTACGATACCTCGTGCGGAACTACAAGCTGCGTTGCTAGCTGCTAGATTGGCAAGTACTATCATGAAGGAGCATAAACTTCCAGTCGAGCGACGGGTATTTTGGTGCGATTCGACCACGGTGTTGCAGTGGATTAGAAACAACACGCGTACTTACAAGGTATTTGAAGCTAACCGTCTAGGGGAAGTCGATGAGTTGACGCGCATAGATGAGTGGAGGTATGTACCTACAAAATTGAACGTTGCGGATTTAGCCACACGAGAGGAATTTGACCATGCCGTTTTTAAAAGTGAATGGTTTTGTGGACCTTCATTTCTTCACCAGGATGAGTCATTGTGGCCCGCTGATATCTGCCAACCTGAAACAAAGGACTCAAACGTTGAGAACGTTATGGTAACGCACGACTTACCTGTTCCGTGTAACTTACCGGTTCCGGATCCTCTTCGGTTTTCTTCGTGGTTGAGACTGCTGCGAAGCACGGCGGCTGTTCTGGTCTTTGTTGACAGATGTAGAGGCCGCACCTGCTTCTTGGACTGCCACACCCTAGAGAGGGCAGAGCGTCTTCTTCTGCGTCAAGCTCAGGCAGAGTCGTTCGCAGAGGAAATAGCTGCAATAAAAAACGGTAAATGTTTAAATAAGTCTAGCAAGCTACTTACCTTATCTCCATTCCTCGACGAGCACGGTGTTGTCCGCGCTGGTGGCCGCATCGATGCTGCATCCGACGTGGACCTGGAAGTGAAGAGACCGGTGATCCTCGACGGCAGAAACCCTATTGCTCACCTGATTGTCCGACATTATCATGTTAAGGCGGCTCATGGCAATCAGGAAACCGTGGTCAACGAGCTGAAACAAAAATATTGGTTAATTAGGCTTAGGCCTACAGTTAAGTATGTAGTATCTAAGTGCATGCTATGTAGGATACGCAAAGCTACACCACGAGTACCAAGGATGGGCGACTTACCAGAGGCTCGCATGGCGCATCATCAGCGCCCCTTTACCTTCTGTGGCCTTGATTTGTTCGGGCCCATGGAGGTCGCGGTGGGTCGTCGCAGAGAAAAAAGGTACGGTGCTCTGTTCACATGCCTTACCGTTCGTGCCGTACACGTAGAACTCGTGTCTTCGCTCACCACAGACTCACTTATCATGGCTCTGCGAAGAATGGCAGCCAGACGTGGTTGGCCACGCCATCTATACTCCGACAATGGAACCAACCTCCGCGGTGCTGATAAGGAGTTACAAAAGTCAATGCAAGAGCTGAACAATGAGGTGCTGAAGGCTGAAGCTGCAAACAATGGTATGGAATTTCATTTTATCCCACCGATGAGCCCACACTGGGGTGGGGCGTGGGAACGGCTCATTCGAAGTGTAAAAACTTCACTCAAGGTAATTTTAAAAGATCGTGCCCCACGGGAGGAAGTTCTGAGCACGTTGATGGCTGAGGTGGAAAACATAGTGAATAGCCGTCCTTTATCACACGTGTCCGTCGAACAAGGTACCATCGAGACTTTAACCCCTAACCATTTTCTCCTAGGTACAACCTCTAGCTTGCCAGTCATCGGCCAGTTCGATAACTCCGACCTGTTTTTAAAAAAACAATGGCGCAAGGCTCAGAGGTTGACCGACATGTTCTGGCGGAGATGGGTGAAGGAAATCCTGCCGGAACTCATACCTAGGAGAAAATGGAACAAGGAACAGGAGGCTTTGCAGGTGGGTGATCTCGTCTTGATAGTGGATCCAGACACTCCTCGAAACGTTTGGCCCAAAGGCGTTGTGCAGCGAGTCTACCACAGCAAAGATGGTCGCATCCGGCAGATGGACGTAAAGACCAAATCAGGTATCTGGCGGCGATCTGCGGCACGCGTCGCTCCTATTTCATTAGGAGATTAGTGCTGTGCCAGCACTAGGGGTGGGAGTGTTAGCGACGCTCAAATTATTTATATGATGTCAATGTCAAATTAGGTTAAGAAATGTCACTGTCAAAATTGTTGTTGGAAAAATAAGAAAAACCAAAAATGTAGTCTAGGCCAACATCCATGCGTTTACGCCACTAAAATTTTCGTAATAAACTTATTATATCTATCCATCGGTGTTTTGTGTTCTGATATACGATCCCCAGCTTCTACACCCAGCTTGTAGAAGTCATGTGCCTCCCTAGTAGTAAAACTCAAGTAGCTTACAAGAAAAAAAAACAACTGCAGTTGGGTGTAAACATAATATAGCTGCGAACTAAAATAACGCTTACCAATCAATAGATATGGTTGCGATTCGTGCAGTCAAAAGTCATAAATCTGTAATTCAATAAAATCTCAAGGATCATTTAGATTCGTCTTAGTCGTGATTCTAAGTGCCAGCTCCACACGACCAGAGCCTAAAAGAACGGGCAAGAAACTACGGCCTGCAGAGGTATTCCAATCTGAGTTGAACTTCAAAGTTGAACTGCAAAGTTTTAAATCATGGTCAGTTCATACTAACTCATAGTTATTCTGTGACTAAATAGTGACATGATTATGTCATTTAATTTGTTTTCGCGAATATTTTGCTGTCAAGTATCTAAAAAGAATGATTACGTGGTACAAAATTGTACCACGTGACCTGAAGAAATTACACTGGGCAGTGAAATATAACTTGACAGCAAAAGATTGGAATACGGAGGCTGGTTCCTAGAATTTTTTTGTATGAAAGAAATATATACATAAATGCTGAAAGTGTAAAATCAACTTCAACTTCTTGTTTTATGGCTTTTGCGATTTCTTAGTTTGCGCATTTCCTTGTTTGACAATTATTCTGTGTCAAATATCATTAGTTTTTGGCACCCTGTTTGTACATATATATTCACTAGCTAAAACTTTATTATATTAAGACGTTGCGCAAAAATTACTGAAACAGAACCGATAAACATCTTATATCGTAATTATGTTTCTGCCAGTTAATTACAAATTAGCATAGATAGTGGCGCAATGGAGTCTTCTAAGGCTGCTTTTGCATAGTTAGCCAGTAAGCTATGCTGTGTAGCACTGGCTGGTAGACGAGACGATTCTAAATAATCTTAACAATAAGAATGTCCAAATTTTTCCTTGTAAAGGCGCTGCGCCACACAAACTACTTTCGACTATTTTAATAAACCTTGTGAGGACTTTTTTCGTATACTACATTCATGTACACCATATTTTTGTGTGGAAAATCATCAGTTATGTCTTTGTATAGTATAGGACTAACACTGCTTTGTTTTAGCGCCGGCTTTGGTTCCCATAGCAAAATTTGATAAAATATTGCTGTGTCCACCAATAACATATTTATTCATAAGAAAAGTTGCCCCTTAATCACGTACAAAAAGTGAAGATTACTTGGTAACTGTAAAGTTGAGCGCAGGTCATCAATAGTGAGCTTAAGAGGACTGACACAAATGCGCTCAGGAAGTTGTTAGTATAATTTACAAAGAACTTAAGAGCCTGTGCACACGAAGAGTTTTACACGCGCGTAAGACGCGCGTTCAACACGCGTTCCACGCGTCTATCGTAATCGTTTACACGCGTAATCTTGAGTCAAAATCAAAACACATCTAAAAACATGTGTATGTGCCTGGGGTATTTACTCGTATTTACAAAAAAAAGTATTTGAGTATTCTATCAGCCATCTAGTTCCCATATCAAAAGCTTTGCTTAGTTTGGGACTAGAGGACGTGTGTAAAGTCCATGAATATTTATTTATTTTAACTTGGATAAAAACCAAAATATCTGTTACATTGAAACTGCAGTTATAACATCAGAAATTAAAGTACTTAGAAAGAAAGCATGAGACAAAAATAAATTTTTCTTCAGAACTTTTAGTAAATCTTGCCCAGATTTACTAAAGGGCCAGCTCTATGCAAACAAAGCTTGGAAAAACAAGCAAGAAATTCACGGCTTGGTTGGTACCTTGAATGATTATTATAATACCTGCGTTTTGAACGCGCGTTAAGAACGCGTAGTGTGCAAACGCCCTAAAATAAAATCATTTAAATCTGACGAATGATGCGAAAGTTTTTGTCAGTTTCGCGGGATAAATAATATGTTGTGGAAACGATGGTATTTTAAAAACGAAGATTGTAATCAGCCTTGTTGTCTGTCCATCAACGAGAATCTTTCCATCTGATGCTGACACCATAGCATTATAAAAAGAAACCCAACATACCCAAACTTACAATGCAGAGAATCGTTGGAACGAGATTAGGTGTAGGCAAGCAGCGCGTCTCGCAGAAAAACATAAATTCAGTCCCTCTTGCATGATTCGCAACGTTCAACTTCTAACTAGGTTGATCGTTGTGTGTAAAATTCACAGTTCTATGTCTCAGATGTCTCTTAAAAGTTAAGTATAATATAAACACTACAATTCCCACTCCTCACTTTCCTTATCCTCTTCTGGCCACGGGGTATGCAGAGCTACCTTTAAGTTTAGATAGATATGGTTCGAGTGTGACTATTGTTCGTAATGCATCATCTTGTTCCAAGCGTTAACTAGTTTAATAAACTAGAAGAACTTGCTTATTCAGAAGATACTTATTAACGAAACAAAAAAGTACATTATTAAGTCTAATTTGTCATTATAAATGATACGTACACCTAGTATGATGTATCACAGACATGACATCCCATTGTTGTTCGTTCTCATGAAACGTCTTTCTTGAATTCAAACCGGTAACTGAAAGACTTGCAAACATTCCGTGTAAAGGTAAACGTTAACTGGATCTACATCGTACACTTGGAGGGATAACGACGGATTTTAAACTTTATAGGGGAAAAAACGATACAAATGTGTTTGATAATGTTCACTGGTCCTATGCGGTGGCAGCGGTGATTCTGTCGCAAAATTTTGGTATTGTAGCCGCTTACCTTAACTTTTACAATTATACAGAAATAAGATTGTATACACCAACTTAGGCAATTAATAAGATAATGTAGCTGGCAGACACTGGATGAGAAGAGCCGAAGACCGAGCTCAATGGCGCGTCTTGGGAGAGACCTACGTCCAGCAGTGGACGAGTATAGGTTGATGAAGATGATGATGATGACACCAACTTAGGACCGTGCGCATGTTTCTTACGAGATTTCATATTGAGTGAAGCTGTCTTTACAATCACAGGTTTAATTTTAAATCTCAACTCCAGTGGACAGAGTTGAAAACTGTGTGCAACGTTGATCGGATTTTTGCAGCTATAAAGAATATCAAGTGATTGTTTTCAATGTATGAGTATAAAATGCAGGTTCCAGTTCTAAATATGAGGTCAATATTGAAAAAAAGTATAGTATTTACTCTATACTGCCTCTATTTTAACTTCTATTGTCAGTGGGCGATTTGAATTCTGCTCTAACTTACAAGTTTTATATTTTTAAAGTAAAATTGTAAACTCGATGAACAAAATATTTTTATCAGTATATTTTGCAATTCGCTAATTATTAAAAAACACGTCGTGCACGTCCATAAAAACACTCGCGTTTGAAAGCAGCGCGTGCGAATCCTACCGTTAGTCCAGCATTGAACCCACGACCTTGTCAATACGAATTGCTGGTGCAAGACTATCACTTACAGCGATTAAGGTTCTTAAGATACTCGGAGAAAAATTAAACAAAAGCTGTCCATAGGTTATGCCAAATAGGCTTAGGGCGGCTTGCACCAGAATCGCTAAACGCGTTTAACTATTAAATGGTATTTAGCGAGTTGTCAAGTCATATAAATACGTCAGATTTAAATCTATTTAGCTGTTAAACACGTTTAGTGATTCTGGTGCAAGCCGCCCCTAATGTTAAAAAGCTACAAAAAACCTTCTAGTCATACTTGGAGTTACTTACCTATTTACGTTAGTCGACTTCATTTTCCGACACACATATACCTCTTATCTTTTTATCCGCCTGTGACTTGTGTCAATCCTCGTTGTATACGTACAGTCATGGCCAATCTTGTTAGCACCGCACGCTCGCGTGGTGTGACGTGAAATCCTTTTGCCACCTTCGTTTGCGGTGAAAACCTATTTAGATAAGTAGATAGATTTACACTCTCATACGCGTAGAGCCAATTCTATCCTATCCTACTAATATTATAAATACGAAAGTTTAGATGTTTGGATGTTTGTGTTTCAATCACGTCGAAACTACTGAACCAACTTAGATAAAACTTGGCATATATGTAGTTCGTAACCTGAATTGACACATAAGCTACTTTTATTCCGAATAATTTACAGGATCTACAGGATAAAATGAACGAAAAGGATTAGCAGCGCCAATTGGCAAGAGGATTTCATTGTCATGTCATGTCACGTCAGTTTGACAGGGCGTAGTACTACCTCTTTGGTCTAACGACTAGCGTTTGACATTTCAGTAGGTACGAGTTCGGTGTAATGAGGTGTAATGTCAAGTTTCTCAAAGTATCCGCTCGGTACACGCACAGATAATATAATGTACACGGAAACTGTAGACGCGTACGAAGTCGCGGGTAGCTGCTAGTAGGTAATATAATCATTTGCCAGTGCAGCAAGTTACTTAGATACGGGGCGTCAAAACGCGACGCGTGGCGACTCAATCGCGGGCGCGTACCCACGCGCTGTGTAATTCTGCGGGTACTTAACATGTCGTGTACTTATGAGTGTGTAAATCGCAAGTACAGGTAGCGAAGTAGAGCTACACTGCGTGGCAATGACTACTATTCTACATTCCTACTACTCTACTTTTACAATTTGGATGTTTTCTAGAGGAGAGTGAATAGGTTTCTTCTAGGCAAATGTGCTACATCGTCGACCGCATCATCATTTACCATCAGGTGAGGTTGCGGTCAAACGTTTGTCTATAATGTATAAAAAAAACCATACAGCCAACTACACTGTATTTAGCTCCCCACTTAAGAGTGTGTAAATTATTACATACTAAACCGTCAGACCAAAAAAGCGACCAAAACTATCTGCGAAAAAAATATACATTTTCAGTTTTGTATTTATCGACTACTGAATAGGAAGATGAGTTATAGTGCTGTTGTTAATTGATAAGGATCACGTTGATAGGCTTTCATTGCGTCATCTAAGAGCTAAAATTATAAAGACGTGAGCTAGGCCCGGAAGTATGACCGCGCAATACGGAAAGTTTGAGGACTAAATGAGGTCTATGCATTCTGATCACACGCACCATAGGTAACAATTTTAACCCTTGTGCTGTGAATCATACGTCGTGGGTTTGTGTGTTCGTGCGATAAGTTTTTTTTTTCTTTGAAAAATTATATTATGCTCTACGCCAGCGCTCAAACAGTGCAGTAAGCTTTGTCAAACAGAAAATTACTTTGAAGAAATATTTAAAACTTCATAACACATTTAGTGCGGCTTGCACCAGAATCACTAAACGTGTTTAACAGTTAAATGAATTTAAATCTGACGTATTTGTATGACTTGACAACTCGCTAAATACTATTTAAGAGTTAAACGCGTTTAGCGATTCTGGAAGCCGCTCTTAGTAAAAGCTTTGCTTAGTTTGGGACTAGAGTGCGTTACGTGAAATAACCAGGAATATTTTTTTATTTATTATAACCTGGCCACATGTCTGGTAGTTAGATGAAATAAATAATAATAAATATTCATAGACATTTCACACAACGCCCTCTAGTCCCAAACTAAGCAAAACTTGTAAAATGGGAACTAGATAGAATACTTATATACTTTTTTTTTGTTAATATATACTTATAATACATAGTGACACCCAGACATAGAACAAACATCTACATATTGCCAAACACAAGTGTTTGTTCTTGGTGGGGATCGAACCCATGACCCACAGCACGGAAGGCAGATCCATTACCGACTGAGCTGTGACGCCTGTCACCGCAAGGAATTTTCCGAGACATCATAATATTAGTCAGTTATGAGACAAAAACAAGTTTAGAAAGACTACACAATAGCTAGGACGAGGTTAAGCTACGTTTATAAATACATCGTGTCCCTAAAGAAGCTACAATAGTTTGAAAGCAAAGCATTACAATAATGTTTTACATAACCGAGTAAAACATAGCACACTGATACATAAACTCACGCGCACACTTCTATGCGGCTCGTGTCGTCGTCAGTATTATGAAACAGTGACAATTTCGACCATTATTATTCAACGGAGATAGTGAATACTTCTGAACGGAATTCTTTCACGTACTGTGTCAATTCTGTGTGTGTGTGTGTGTGATTAAAAAACTTGAATTTTGCATTGATGTTTAAGTTAGTCTTAAGAACAGTTTACTAGAAATTATATAACAGATGAGGGATTAAAAACTCCTATTTTAGACCAAACCATCTCCCTACGGATTTATTATAAGTAGAGTACTATAAGATCTATATTTATTTATAATTGAAGGGAAATCGAAAACTATAAGACACTAGCTGTTACCTGTGATGTACGCATGTACCTTTTTTTTAGACATTTTACACCGTCTTTACAGACCAAAACTCGTACTAGGCCCTCTGAAGCAAATGACGAGATGTCGTCCTCGTGTCAAAGTATGTTATATTATTGCTGCTAATCCCGTTCGTTCATTTTACTTTGTAGGTCCTGTTGGTTATTCGGGATAAAAAGTAGGCCTTGTGTAAATCCAGGTAAATAACTATAATATAATCCAAGATTCATCCAAGTTGGTTCAGTAGTTTCGACTTGATTGAGACAAAAACATCCAAACATCTAAACTTTCACACCTATAATATTTGTGGGATATTCAATCAATCAACTATTTCCAGAAATCTGCGAAACACCATAGTGAATTGAATTAAAGTTTAACATTAAGAGGTAGTTAGAATAACCGATTATTTTCCATTACTCACATTAGAAGCTAATGGGAGAACAACCTTGCCTTCTGATCCTAAGGTCATGAGTGCTCGTGCTCCAATGGATTCTATTAGAAACTGTATAGAACTCTTAAACGGTAAAACAAAACTGATAGACTAGCACAAACATAAGCGCCTTTTGTCTCTACCCATAAGAAAGAAGTCCATCATCGGACCACCAGACATACGGAGACGCGGCACCCATAATGGTCGACATGCCACCTGTCCGCACCAAGCGCTTTGCCTCAACATTTATCCTGAGGACCGCCAAGGAGTGGAACTCTTTGCCGGCGTCTGTGTTTCCGAACGCTTACAATTTGAATGTTTTCAAGAGGAGAGTGAATAGGTTTCTTCTAGGCAAATGTGCTGCATCGTCGACCGCATCGTCACTTACCATCAGGTGAGATTGCGGTCAAACGTTTGTCTATAATGTATAAAAAAAAAGAAAGAGAGAGAAAAAGTTTCCGCTGTGATCCGTCAGTCGACCAAAATTATACTTTGTGACACGATGACATGCCTTCGTAGGGTCTATTCCACAAATCTTCATATAGAGGCAGTTCGGTACAATGAAAATACAAAATACACTCCGTTGGCGGGGTTGAAGACCCTTAGTGCCATCCATGGGGGGTAATAGGTTTGAATCTCTTTAGCAAGCCAAGGTTCTCTTCTTCTAGTTTCCTGATCCTAAAATGACTGCCATTCTTCAGTAGCACGGTGAATCCCGTTAAAGAACACTTAGTGTTCTTTGATACCACAAACAATCTAGTCTAGATTGTTTGTGGTGTCGAAAAAAAGGTGGAGAAATATGATAATGGTGCTCTTTTATTAATTTTGATGATATGAAAATTATAATATCTGTGATATTACGTACGAATGTACATTTACATGGAAGAAAAGTTTGACATCTGACATTTACTGTTGCCATAGATAATTGCCAGAGATATCTTAGGTTTGTTTACTAAACAAAAATTGTTGATGGTTATACTAACCATCCGTTATATCGGTTCACACTGGTTCTAATCTTTTTATTACACAAGCCCCTTTCGCCCGTATGCTAAACGGCTGACCCGTCACCTTGCCATCGTAAAAAAAAGTTAAATAGTCGATATCTTTAATAATGTGTGATAATAATGTTGTTCTTATAATGTGTGACGCAACTTTTTTATGTTCCGTTTATTTTTAACCCCCGATGCAAAAACGATGGGGTGTTATAAGTTTGACGTGTGTGTGTCTGTCTGAGGCAACGTAGCTCCCGATCGGATGAACCGATTTTGATTTTCTTTTTTTGTTTGAAAGGTGAATTAGTCGGGAGTGTTCTTAGCTATGTTTGATGAAAATCAGTCCAAGATGGCCACCGCCACATAATGGCGAATTACATTTTTTTTTTCTCTCAACTCCCTCAATATGGGTCAAATCAAAACCGGGGGGTTTCTTAAATTTTTAATTTAATTACTTGTACTGTTTTTTTTAAGATTGCTTTACTTTTTTTATTGTTTTTCAAAATACCTAATCATATCATAATCCTAGATTTCACAATCAAACCTAGGTATTTCCCGAGCACTAGTTATTAAGGAATCTTTCGAATGTCGAATTCAAAATAAAGTATAATTACTTTGTAACGCGTTGAAGTCTTTTATACGGAGAATATAAGTTACTAATTTTTGTACTGAAATGCTATCCTGCACTAAAAAAAAATCTTTGTTACGTCAAAACTTCGTATATTCAAATTAATGTTCCCCTATTCCAAAAAGTAAATAAATTAATTTCAAAAAACTTTTAGTAGTGTAGAGCTTTTTCTGAAAGAGTTAGTATCACCGTATCTATTTTTGCTGCCAAGCAGTGATGCTCATTGCTCGCATTGCTGTGTTCCTGTGTGAAGGGTAGTGTCAGTGCTATTACATGGACATGACACTTAACACCTTAATTACTTCTCAGATACTGACCGTAGTGTATTGTCTCACGTGGCACGTCCTCAATAAACTTACTCTATGAGGTGTGTTAAATAAGTACACTCGTTTTTTGTACTCAGACTAAGCATTACTGATCCAATTTCGATCAGTATTCTGAGTTCCGATTTGAGACGCGTGAGGCATGTCTTATTGCACAAGCGACCGCATTTGCCCGGTCACGTAACCAAGCCAGAATTAGAATAGAATATACAGGCTAATGACGCCGCGCCTGTCAAAATAATGGAACTTGTCGTAACGGGCACAATGCAGCCGATGCGGTGATAGATATCACGCTGAGATTTGTAACAGATGATAAATCAATGTAAATCTATCTATCCGTTACATACAACATTATAAGGGTGTGTGTATAGCAATACATACGGCATGACAGCTTAATCGGAAATATCATTGAAGGGAAGGTAGAAGGAATGAGAGGAAGAGGAAGACCACGTAGTCAAAGTCGCAGTCGCAGGTCACGGCAGAATAACAGCGCTGTCCTGTCTTCGGACAGGGAAGCATAGCGCTGAGCCGCGACCTTTTTGCTGCTGTAACACACAGCGCTGTTTATTAGGTATTTGCTACTTATTTTTGTAAAATATTCTTACTCACCTACTAGCTTTTATTCTTTTGTTTTGTACCAAGTATTTCCATTTATTTTTTAGTTGTGATTGTCATTGAAATCTAATTTTAATTTATTGTCAATTATTATTATTAAATATGAAATTATTATTTATTATTACCTACTTATAAGAATTATTTTCTTGAGAATTAATTAATTGTAATAATTATCTCCTATTGTATGCCTGCTTTACCTGTGCTGTTGTTTTTTGTGGCCAATAAATAACTGTCTATGTCTATGTCTAAAGTCAAAGTCAAAATTTCTTTATTCAATAAAATCACAAGGATCATTTAGAATCGTCTTATATAACTAAGTGATTCTAGGTGCCAGTTCCACGCGACGTATTAGCTATATGAGCCAAGTGAAGGCGAAGATAGATGTCATGTCGTATAAGGACGTCAAGGAAGCTGAAGAGAAGAACCTGGCGGGAAATGCATATGTTACGCCGACAAGAGCGTAGCTCTTAAATTAGAAGAAGTGTATAGCAAAAATTAACATCTCAGTCTAAGGTCCTCAGATGTCCGATTTCAAACTGCGGTCATAAGATCGTCGGAACAAGGTTTGAAATCGCACGTGCTTCGTGGTGGCGCTTACAATCGCCGCGACATGCGTGATGCAGTTTATTGATGATACATTGTAAACCAAAGATGATTTTGATAAAACAGATAAGGACGTCGCTCAAAGAACTGTTGGTACATTTATTTATCTAAATCCATAAAAAAGCGGGAAAAGTAGCCTATGTGATAATCCAGGTTACGAACTACAATATATTCCAAGCTTCATCCAAATCGGACCAGTAGTTACAGCGTAATTGAAACACAAACATCCAAACATCTAAACTTTGACATTTAAAATAGTAGTGAGATGCGTAAAAAAAACATTGTAATTTTTCTTTTTTTATAAATATTTATGGACATTTCACACAGCGTCATAGCGTCCCTAATTCCGAACTAAGCAAAGTTGTACTATAGTCGTTACCATAGTTAGATTGCTGATACAATACTTTTGTTTTTTTGTAAATACACAGCTACTTAAACATAGTAACACCCAGATACAGAACAAACCTCAATGTTTGTCACACAAACGTTCTTGGTGGGGATCAAACCTAAAGCACGGAAGGCAGAGCTATACCGACTGAGCGCATTGCAACGCTTGTCGTTTCAGTTACATGTTAGGGCCAACGCACATCTATCGACAAAACTGTTTTGTCGCGTACTTAGTGACGTGAAAATAAATTTTCTGTTATAACGAAAACAGCATATGATGAATGCTTCCTCGTCATATGCTGTTTTCGTTGTAACGAAACTCACATCAATTGACACGACAGACTTTTCTTAAGTATGTTTACCTATCTAATATAGCATTGTTTAATACCTACCTATTAAACATTGCTTTATACGCACATACCTAGAGAATGAACTGTGTTTTTTAATAAATAAGAATATAAAGTAATTATGTAGTGTACTTAATAATATTATTAAGTACTTAGGATGATTCTCATTAAATAAGCAAGTAACGAAAACAGCAAATAAAAAGAAGCATATCGTAACTAAAAAAGTTTTACTCTCCCTAAGGGAGAACGCAAACCAAAGACAAAACGTCTTGTCGAACAGTTAGTGATGTGAAACTTCTCAGTATAACTTTTTTCGTTACAATATGCTTCGTCTTATTTGCTGTTTTCGTTACTTGCTTATTTAATGAGAATCATGCTAAGTACTTGGTAATATTATTAAGTACATACATAATTACACTATATTCTTATTTATTAAAAAAGCACAGTTCATTCTCTAGGTATGTGCGTATAAAGCAATGTTTAATAGGTAGGTACTAAACAATGCTATAATAGATAGGTAAACATAATTTTATGCATGCGTCGTGTCAATTGATGTGAGTTTCGTTACAACGAAAACAGCATATGACGAGGAAGCATTCATCATATGCTGTTTTCGTTATAACAGAAAATTTATTTTCACGTCACTAAGTACGCGACAAAACAGTTTTGTCGATAGATGTGCGTTGGCCCTAAAGCTATCCAGCAGGGGTATGCCAATCAAAGTTGAACTGCAAAGTTATTCTGTGACTGTGACATTATGACGTCATTTGATGTGTTTTCGCGCATATTTTGCTGTCAAGTGTCTAAAAAGAATGATCACGTGGTACGAAATTGTACCACGGGACCTGCCCCCGTATGCCAATCTTTTGCTGTCAAGTTATATTTCACTGCCCAGTGTTATTTCTTCAGGTCACGTGGTACAAAATTGTACACTTTGTACAATTGTACAATTGTACACTGTAGACACTTGACAGCAAAATATGCGCGAAAACAAATTAAATGACGTCATAATGTCACTAAGTATTTAGTCACAGAATAACTATGAGTTAGTATGAACTGACCATGATTTAAAACTTTGCAGTTCAACTTTGATTGGCATACCAATGCTGAAGAAATTACACTGGGCAATGAAATATAACTTGACAGCAAAAGATTGGCATACGGGGGCAGGCTCCTAGTATAAAAACCGTGGGAACTTAATAATAATAATAATCGTACTACCTCTACACCTAGGATGACTCACGAGTCTCACGACTAAGCGTGATATCATCCTTGTAAAATTGAAAAATGACGAGATGTCTTAGGTATATTATATACTTTTACTCTGTTATAGTTCAAAAGAAATTAAAAAATACAAAACTGACTCGAGTAAGTAGTGTTTGAGAAAGGAGATTTATATATTCAGCACTGAGTAGTCTATGATGATGATGGTAGTTCAAAAATCCGTATTGCTTCACTTCATTGATAATTATTATCGTTAGGTACTTGCATAACCTCCAAAATGTAAACTAAATAAAGGTCCTCCTCTTTTCTTATAATAAATGGCCTCTGTCTGTCATGATGAGTCTTCGTCTTCTTATTCATGGCTTCTACTCGTCAAGAGAATTAATTCAAAGAGAATTATTTCAAATATAAGGTCACATCGAATCATTCGTCAAGTCAGTTTGTCATTTGTTTTGAAGGCAAGATGGCGGATTTTCCCTTCGATAAATCTAGTAAAAATGTTATTGCGATTTGGTTAGAATATCACACAAGTCATTATTAATTTGTGTCTGACATGCCAACAAAATTGCAACGATATTTTTTCTAAATTTTAAAAAGAGAACTAATTGCTCTTTGTTAGGTATGAACCCAGATGACAGGTATGAACCTTTTTGATTAGATGTAAGTACCTACTTTTAACACAAAAAAATGAAGTATTTTTTTGGTTTAAGTACTTACATTTGATAATACCAGTGTTTGCTATGGCAGTGTTACTCAATATCTTCCGCGTCCCCAAGTCAAGGTTGAGTCGTAGCGTGGAGAATCGCAGGCGCGCGCTCAGGTCGTTGACCCTGGTTTCCTGGTTGCTCTCTCTTTGTGCCACTAGTTCTTTCTTGGCTAACCTTAGCTACTTCACTAATATTGATAGTTCAATAAGCTTTGAAACTTTACTCTGTAGGTACCTTCAGCTTTTTATAAGAATAAGTAAGCAAGCCTACTTAACCTTTGCCTATATCAATGCATTGTTTCACTGACCACGTCCACAGAGATCATGGCCTGTGAGGAATCGCACTGCGTCCCTCGCTTAAAGGTGATAAATAACCGTCATGTGCTTGTAATTTCAGCGGCACCTAATTATATAGGTAATTTAAACTGGAACACAGTAATTCGAGTATTAGATGTACAATGTAAGTAGGTATACAGAATTTTCACGTTTACGTCGACATCCAAGAAGAAGAACTGGGTGCAGAAAGCCTTGCTTGGCATCGCAGAGCGATACAAAAACCTCTACATACATATTCTGTGCCCTGTATGTCTACAATTTATTTCATAATGAAAATTAATATTGTAAACCAAGAACAATACCATTAAAATAAACATTCAAACTGATCTAGTCTGAACGGTGTGAGACATACGCATCCAGAGATCAAAAACTATTGCTACAAGATGGGTCAAATTCAAAGTCAAAGTCACAATTTCTTTATTCAATAAAATCACAAGGATCATCCTATCCTATCCTACTAATATTATAAATGCGAAAGTTTAGATGTTTGGATGTTTAGATGTTTAGATGTTTGGATGTTTGTGTTTCAATCACGGCAAAACTACTGAACCAACTTGGATAAAACTTGGCATATATATAGTTCGTAACCTGGATTGACATATAGGCTACTTTTTATCCCGAATAATTAACAGGATCTACAGGATAAAATGAACGAAAAGGATTAGCAGCGCCAATTGGCAAGAGGATTTCATTGTCATGTCACGTCAGTTTGACAGGGCGTAGTACTACCTCTTTGGTCTAACGACTAACATTTGACATTCCAGTAGGTACGAGTTCGGTGTAATGAGGTGTAATGTCAAGTTTCTCAAAGAAGTATCCGCTCGGTACACGCACAGATAATATAATGTACACGGAAACTGTAGACGCGTACGAAGTCGCGGGCAACTGCTAGTTTAGAATAGTCTTAAATAACTAGGTGATTCTAGGTGCCAGTTCCACGCGACCAGAGCCTAGAAGAACGGGCCAGAAACTACGGCCTGGGTCCTAGCGTTTTTTTGTATGATCCTTTTTTGTTGTGGTTTCCATTGAATTGCTAGATATACTTACTTAATTGATCTGATAGAACAATCAAGAAGGTATACGCTGTACCACGAGCGCTACTAGTTGATCCGTGATGGTATCATAGAACCATTAATTTTTTTGCATTCCGTTGTTTCTGCCTATTCGCCCTCATTGTATCAAACAATAGACTTAACTCGATCAATTTAGTTCGGAAAAAATGCGGTCTATGGATCCGCATGGCTGAACCCGAGGTATGGTCTAACCACTGAGACGAGTCACAGAAGCTTCTACCTACATTCCTGACCTTTTGAAATTTTTGTTTTGTCTATGGATCGCAAGTCACGCCATATATTAAATTGCAAAGGCACATCCCTACTTACATAATCTACCAAACAAAAAAATAAGAACTCCAAAAATTGTTTATTTCATCTACTTAAGTAGGTACCTTACAGTCTTCGCTGACACTTTTCATAATTTATGCTCAGCTGAGAAAACTATTACCACAACTATTACTCAACTTCAACCTTGCACCACATCTGTACGTGTACCAGTACCTGGATAAACACATCACAAGAATAGAACATTGAATCAGGTTCAACGTTTACTTTAGCATCTCTTGTATTTATGTTTCGAATGACGTAGGAATCGAGAAATACCGTTACGAAAACCATTCGATAATCAAACGTAGCTCGTTAGTGTTCCAAAAACTTAAAACCACATCCTCGCTGGAAAAAAAACCTAATCAAAACATCTTGCACGCTTATCGTAAACGAGCAATCGGGCGAAAACGTGTAGTGTGGTCATACCGCACGCATGACAGGCCAGTCGATCCGCGATAGCACACAACACTGGCCGAAAGACACAAAATAAAAAAATTTTGAAAACTGGCGCGCTAAGTTCAAAATTCGAATGTGTTCAATTTTTTTTCTTTTCAGTTGTTTAGTGTAAAATGTGATTGGACTGTGATTTAAATTATAAAAAAATAGTTTTTAAAATGTTTGAACTGTTGAAAGTGAGTGAGAATCGCGTGAATGGGACTATGAGAGATCCCGGTGCAGTTTCATTCGTGTGTCGCGTTCAGTACCTGAATGATTTGGATCCGTTTTTGGAGTACAACGTGAGGGAACCTCCGCGGGCCCTTTACCACACGTTCAATACTACAATCCCGTTGTCGTATCAGATCGCTGCTGTGCACCGCCTTCTTCAGGCCCCGCATCGGGTGAGTTTCTTAATTTTCTTAGTTTTTATTATCTGTGGTTTTGTAAAGATCAATGATGAACAGATATGCTATTATCTTACTTAGATCACTGTTTTGTAAGATTAGTGCCAGAAGAAAAAAGATTTCGGTTTCTCGTAGATTTACTTAGGTCGACTTGTCTAAACTTTTTTAACAGTTAATTTTTATTTAGCGAGTTGTCAGGGGTGAGCATGAGCACGAACCAATTTGACAGTTGCCGCGTTACGTAAACCTAACGTATTCAAATCATATTGCGCGTCAAGCGTCAGCTTGATAACCAAACATTGTAGCGTCACCGCGCAGTGTATCTCAGATACGATAGGTTTACGATTGCCATATTTATTCGTGATGAAGGCACTAAACACGTTTTGCAATCCAATTCAAAGTATTTCAAACGAAAAAAGCAAAAATCCTAGTACCCACAGATAGGTTCTTTCACAAATATGTTTTCTGGATCAAATGGTTCCGTAAATCTTTGGTACTTACTTACATATAACTCAGCCGCCAACAGCACGTTCAGCAATCTTCAGAATAACATCTACAATACCTTAATTCATAGTACTTAATTTAATTGAGATTAGTTCAGGGGTTTGGCTGGGAAGCGTAACAAACAGACACGCAGCATTGTGGGAATGCAATCCTATTGTTATTCAATTCTAAGGCCAAAACACACGGAAGACGGATGCGGGTCGGGCGCGTGTGTATTCCGTTCTTCTTCTTCTTCAATGGTATGAAACACTAGACGAAGTTCGAGTAGAACTTCGCCACCTTTACCCCCTCGTCTGTGGCATCCATGAGGTCATCCCTTGTGCAGGTTAGGGCACAAGGGGCAAACGAGCACATGGGACACCGTATGGATAGGGACCCCGCAGTCACATTGACTGAGAGCAGGGTCGCAATAGCTTCATCTACACATGCTCTCCCTAGAGCGACTGACTTGGGTTCGGAGCCGGTTGATGGATCTCCACACTGGCCATGGAAGATATTCCGATTGTCTAGATGTATTCCGTTGCGTTTACATTAAAACTGTGTAAAATAGATCTTAAAAATGGAAAGTTTCAACAGTCTGCCCATTTGGGGGGTACTAACAATACACTTAATTTATAGAACACAGAACGGGCGGGTGCGCTAAGCTGGTCGGGTGATTTCCATACACGTTCCCGCGCCCGACACGCACTGTACCGTCTGTGTGTTTATGCCTTTAATAGCATTGCTTTTCGTGTTTATGCAAGATTGAGAACGACATTGAAAAACCGGCAAGATAGGACGACGAGCGAAATGAAGCTGGCAAACACTGGATGAGAAGACCCGAAGACCTCGGTGGCGCGTTTTGAGAGAGACCTACGTCCAGCAGTGAACTGATATAGTCTGATGATGAACGATATTGCATCAAAAAATATACAGCAAATTAATTTAGTATCCAATTACTTATTGTAAGTAAATGGATCTATCACATCGTATTAATACGAGTGTAGGGTGCTTCCATTCTAAATATTTGTAAAAGAATATGCCTATTATCGAACACTGGTAGAGTCTTAAGAGCCCTAGTTGTAGAATTTCTTTATTAACTTCTCATTAGGTATAACTAGCTTCTGCCCGCGACTTCGTCTGCGTCCCGTTTTATCCTGTTGCCTAGCAGTGGGACAATATAGTTTAAAAAAAATTATTAATGACTTAGCGCATATTGGCGCACTTCCTCCACGTTGATCCGATTTTTCTTCACACGTGATACTAAACTTACACAAATTATTTGCATTAGCGACATTTCCACAGAGTTTACTTATGTTGAGATTCACACTGCATCGTAACAATAACAAAGAGTTCGGAACAGCATAGCACCACTTCTAAATTTAGCGGTCGAGTGGTTTACATACGCTCATTTTTACCAAGAAACAGTGACTTTCATTAACTAGCCGACATAGCTTTTAAATATCTATTACTAATACTTGCGTTACTCACCATGGTATCTGGCTAAAATTATCTGTTCTAAATATTTCTGCCGATCTCAGGTGCGACTAGTGACATAATCCCGCTGGGTATTATTATGATACGTGTATATTCCGGCGAGATGGTGCGACGATCTGCGAAATGTAGCTGGCAAACACTGGATGAGAAGAGACGAAGACGGAGCTCAGTGGCGCGTCTTAGGAGACACCTACGTCCAGCAGTGGACCAATATAGGTTGATGATGATGATGTTATTCAGCCCCCTTGTACTCAGTCCATTTCAGACCGATTCTGAATGTAAAAGTACTCATTTTTAGACAGAACAGCGATGCCATAATTACAGCCAGAGTAATGTTTTTATAATCCTAGCAGACCAAAAGAATTGCGCAATAAAAGTCTTTAAATTATGGTTTATACACAAAAACGCCAATATTTTTATTATGTCGTAATCTTCAATTCTTATATAAAATACTAGTAGTTACCCGCGACTTCGTACGCGTCTTCAGTTTCCGTGTACATTATATTATCTGTGTATTATTTATTACCTGTGCGTGTACCGAGCGGATACTTTGAGAAACTTGACATTACACCTCATTACACCGAACTCGTACTGGGATGTCAAATGCTAGTCGTTAGACCAAAGAGGTAGTACTACGCCCTGTCAAACTGACGTGACATGACATGACAATGAAATCCTCTTGCCAATTGGCACTGCTAATCCTTTTCGTTCATTTTATCCTGTAGATCCTGTTAATTATTCGGGATAAAAAGTAGCCTATGTGTCAATCCAGGTTACGAACTATATATATGCCAAGTTTCATCCAAGTTGGTTCAGTAGTTTTGACGTGATTGAAACACAAACATCCAAACATCCAAACATCTAAACATCCAAACATCTAAACTTTCGCATTTATAATATTAGTAGGATAGTAGGATAGGATAGGATAGTAGGATTAATAGGATAGGATAGGATAGGATAGGATCAGTAGGATAGGATGTTTGTAACAACAATAAAAACACGATCAACTAAAACTACTGCAATTATCATTAACATCTGATATTACCATACAATCTGATGCGTCACATTTATCTAACAATGCAGAGATGCTTCACTGATAAAAAAGATAAAAATAGATTTAATTGATTATACTTTACGCATACGCGTAGGTTTACACGTAGTGTAGTCTAGTGGTAGCGATAGCGATCCCCGGTTTCGGTCCTACGTCCGCGGGTTCAAATCTGGTCGTGCACCTATGGATTTTTCTAGAAATTTATGTGCGCAATACCAGTGCTCAGAACCACTGCCTAAGGTCAAGGGTCTGATGATGGCGATGTTTTTCTGACAATTAAAGAAATCTAAAATTCATTTACTTTATGATCTTTTTTGAACAAAATATAATTCATAATTTCTTTATTCAGTAAATCTAACCTATTTAACCTGTACCTAACGGATGAAGAAATCAGAGATAATAAAATAAATCAAATGTGTAAACCTTTCTTACATGTAAGTAAAGCATTTTTTATCACTTCGAGTATTTTAAAATAAATGTAAACATTTTACATTTGAGATGGAAACGGAACAATAAAAGAACTATAAAAAAATACGTTCTTATTTTTAGCAAATTACCTATTCACCTTCATGGATAAAATGTCTATAAATCAATGTAGAGAGGACGTAAGTACGTCATTTAGCATTTCACACCTACTCATAGTGGTGTCATCTCGTCCATTTTGACCTCAGAGCCAATCGTGAGTTTTTTGTTGATATGCTTTTTTGTCCCAACTGTCCTTCAATAAATACAAACTTGAAGACTCATAAAAATTAAAATTGAGTTTTATTCTAGTTTTATTCTGATTTGTAAGTTCAGTCGTTTCAGTAATAAAACACAATACTACTAAGCTACCTACCTACCTTGTGCTACCTACTTGATACTTGTGCGAAAATATCAGCGCCATCTTTTTTTTTACAACTTTACTGCAATGCGAACTATGGTAACCAACCTTTCATGACTGATACTTAGCCTAACAAAACTGGTATCGTAGTTCATAGCACGAGACATAGATGGCACTTTTATGCACTATTCCATCAGTACGCGATGAAAAACCATTCATCTCAGTTTGTTGACTTTTATAGGTTGTTTTGTGCATATTACGAGTAAGATTTTATTTATTTGGCTTCTTTTGACATGTTGGCATTATTGTACCACGTCTGTTGTAAACTAAAACTCATAGCCTGAGATAAGGTAGGTACCTACTTACTAGGTACATGTTTGTTTACTTACCTCTGATTTGGTTTGATAGCTGTACCTACCTACCCTTTCCTGTTGGTTTGTTAAGAGGTTATTGATTACTTGGTTAGGTTATTCCCGGGATGTGCTCAGGCAAACTGCGATAGGGGTCCCGGCGTAGGTCTTTAGAGGACCCGGGGCCCCTTGACATGCAGAGAGGCCGGCCACCGGGGTGGTTTTAGTGAGTCGGCGAATGTTGGCTATCCTCACACTACCTTGCCGCATCCCTGAGTGCGGTAAGGTGTCTGTGTGCAGATTTCCCCCCGAAAACAAAAAAAAAAGGTACCTAAGTAGGTAAGCACTAGGTACAGTCAACACCATTAGTAAATAATGATGAGGCAAAGTTTCAAAAACGTTTGATGACTGAAAACCAGAGATATTTCATTGTCTTTTTCAAATGTGTGGGCGCAGTGCAATTCATCACAGGGCACGTCCTCAGTGGACATGCTCAGTGAGGCAATGCACTGATATAGGCAGAGGTAACTACTTAACATTAGGTGGACCATCGGCTTATTTCCTCATTTAATTGTACCAATAAAAAAAACAGCTGTGAAGCCCATTCTTCACCGTATCACTTTTTTTTTTCATCAGTGGTAATAATCTGTGGTAATAATAATAATCAATACGTATTTGTTACAGCTGGATGATGCAACTCTGCAGGTGTTCAAGGATGGTGACTACGGGCCCTATTTGGACCTGGATTCAACACTTGGCGAGCAAGACGAAGAGCTTGAAGGACTTCAAGAAAGGTAAGTACCTACCTACTTAAATACCTTATACGGAATACCTTACGAATACCTTATACCGAATACCTTATACCGAATTACCGAAAATACCTTAAGGCTTAAGGGTTAGTAATAGGAATGGTTGATAGAAAATTACTTCGTCGTCGATAAGTAAAGAGCCACATTGGCTTCCATGTCACCATCATTCTGAGGTAAGCCCTGGAAAGAACGGGATGAAAACCACTTATCAAAATCACGGCTGTGTTTCAATTCAAGACATATATGACACTAGTAGTTACCCGCGACTTCGTACGCGTCTACAGTTTCCGTGTACATTATATTATTATCTGTGCGTGTACCGAGCGGATACTTTGAGAAACTTGACATTACACCTCATTACACCAAACTCGTACCTACTGGAATGTCAAACGCTAGTTGTTAGGCCAAAGAGGTAGTACTACGCCCTGTCAAAATAACGTGACATGACATGACAATGAAATCCTCTTGCCAATTGGCGCTGCTAATCCTTTTCGTTCATTTTATCCTGTAGATCCTGTTAATTATTCGGGATAAAAAGTAGCCTATGTGTCAATCCAGGTTACGAACTATATACATATATGCCAACTTTCATCCAAGTTGGTTCAGTAGTTTAGACGTGATTGAAACACAAACATCCAAACATCTAAACATCCAAACATCTAAATTTTACATTTATAATATTAGTAGGATAGGATAGGATAGGATTCTCTCAAGAATTCAACGAAGGCTTTCTCCAGAGGTAATTTGAAACGTACCATCAGCAAAAGTTCTACCTTACCACCTTAAGGGTGCATTTTCTGTAAACCGACTAGCCGTTAATTTTTGAATACCAATAGAAGCAAATTATTTCGGGTGTAAAAGTTATGAAAACAATGGGCCGTCATGAAAATAAATAGATGTTTAGATCTCTGGTTGGTCAAAATAACAGGACAAAAGAAAAAGGCGGGGTCAGGTAGCTAACTGCTTGCAAGCGAAACAGTTTCAAAAGTGGTAAGGCGGAAATTTTGCCGATAGCTACACGTATTTCAATTTACCTCTTTTCTAAATCCAAAAATAACTGTTTCAGACCACTAACATACCTAACTAACAAGACATAGATATTTATTTACTTCTGTACTACATAGCACACAAAAAGAAGTACAAAAACCAAGATACCAATGAAGAATTATAAAAAAAACAGCTGGTAAAGTGTCGTTTTTTAACCGACTTCAATAAAGGACGAGGGTCTCAATTAGTTTTTTTTTAATGTTTGTTACCTTACCTCAGAACTCCGTCATTGATGAACCGATTTCCAAAATTATTTTTTATCTGAAAGGATATACTTCCAGGTTAGTCCCAGCTAATTTTCATCAAAATCGGTTCAGCAGTTTGGGTTATAAGTAGAAATACTTAAGGGGATAGTCTATCTGTGCAAAACAGAAAAATCGAGTTGTCATGACATGCGCGGAAAGCAATTCGTAAATTTTATCGAATACTAAACTAAACTGAAAAATGCTTTACTGCGATCTTTATATTTATTTATTTAGTTAGTTACACCAATGGCATATTCACAATTGTTATTTAGGAGAAAAATATTACTGATAACATTCTACAGTGTGATATACCATTACAGGCATAAACAGATTGATGTAGGTAAAATATGTCTTAAAAAATTTAGTATATTTTTTAAGGAAAAAAAAAGCAACAACTTATAACTAAGTGTGTGATTGGATTCCAATATACGAGTAATACTTAAGTGCTCATGATAACAAAATTAAAGGAACGCTATTGTTTGTGTCAAATAGTCAGTTAATTGGATAAAATCTGCCAAGATTGGTTTTAAATCATACAGGAATGAAAGTATTTATTGGTTTTTTGTTACTTTTGAATAATCAACTTTTTTGAAAATATGTGTGGCATATTTTTACCCTTTTAACATTTTTTGTATCATTACATTTATATCATACATTAATTATAATATCTAATGCAGGGTGATGAGGATCTAACTTACTGAGGGGTAGTTTATTTTCACACTCCGTTACACCACTAAAATTGCTTATCACTAAATCTACAGTTCTTTGAACAGTATTTTATAAACTACATAATATTTACTATTATTAGGGTTTGAATTTTTGTGTCCTTCACTAGAGGTAAACCGGTCAAAATTAAAATCTGCAACAAATTATAGTCTCTACTTATATCACTTGACTGTGTCACTTTATCTACTGATATTATCCATGACGAGAAACAAAGTCTGTATAGTCACTGGGGTTTGTTTGTATACTGCACATATCTAAATATTCTTGGCAGAGTATTATTGAGTTTTAGTGAGATCTATACTTCTTCATTTTTACTTCGCAGAGCCTGGTTTCATATCAGTATGGAGTTCATATCAGCCAGTGCCTCATAGTTTTTGACTTGCTTTGCAGGAGATTGGTCATCTCTGCGGATGAATATGCGACCATTCCTAGTCCACACATATTTTTGCGACGAGAAGACTTGACGGAGTTTCCCAAACGCAGCCCAGCCCAGCTGGATTCTCCGGTTTAGCTCTTTCTCAAAGTTGTGTCTACCCAAACGCAGGGTCTGCCCGAGGTAGACATACTCCTGCACAACTTCGAGAGGCATTCCGGCGACAGTGATTGGCTCTGGGGTTATACGATCATTGATCATAATTTTCGACATAGCTCAGAGGATTAGCAGGCTGAAGTGGCAGTGGGCCGGCCATGTTTGCCATAGAACCGACAATCGTTGGAGCAAACTAATACTCGAGTGGAGACCACGTTTAGGCAAGCGTAGTGTAGGACGCCCTCCGGCGAGATGGGGCGACGATCTGCGAAATGTAGCTGGCAGACACTGGATGAGAAGAGCCGAAGACCGAGCTCAATGGCGCGTCTTGGGAGAGACCTACGTCCAGCAGTGGACGAGTATAGGTTGATGATGATGATGATGATGGTTGTTAGACTCATCCATCTTTCTGACTCTGGAGCATGAAAGTATGTCCGCATTATCAATAGGGAGTTATATGACTGTGTCTAGTTGTTTAATTGTGTTCAGTAGATTTTCGGTCTCGCTTTCTGACACTCCATTTATCTCCAAATTGTATCAAATTTAAATTTATTTATCAAATTGTATCTTCAAATTATATCCCGTCTTGTGAATCCAAAGTAGCTGGGCGTAGACATAAGTACATTAAGTGGGTATGTTTGTTAATATTTAGGTCATAGTAAATTCTACGGAAACTCTCAAATCGATAAATAGTAGATAAGCTTAAAAACTAAAACCTTAGGTACTACTGAAAAATAACTCTCTAAATAATATGAAAAAGGATAGGGAGGGTACTGCTCCAAACTCACCTTTAACATTAACATATTGCGGAGAGTTTAACACAAATTGTGAGAGACAGATACAGATCATTGATACAGAATTGGATGTAAGTAGGTAATTTCAGAAGAAATAAGTATTCCAAAATATACGTGCAATAAAAACCAGCAGTATTTATTTTAGTTTTTTTGCATAAATATTGTTAACTGGCAGTTACCCGCGACTCCGTAAGCGGGTACAGTTTCCATGTACATTGTATTATCTGTGTTGTATTATTATATGTGCGTGTACCGCGCGGATACTTTGTGAAACTTGACATTACACCGAACCCGTACTTGAATGTCAAACGCTAGTCGTTAGACCAAAGATGTAGTATTACGCCCGGTCAAACTGACGTGACATGACATGACAATGAAATCCTCTTGCCAATTGGCGCTGCTAATCTTGTTCGTTCATTTTATCCTGTAGATCCTGATAATTATTCGGGATAAAAAGTAGCCTATGTGCCTACTGGATTGGATTGAGTTTTAGGAAACTTGGCATATATGCCAAATTTCATCCAAGTTGGTTCAGTAGTTTAGACGTGATTGAAACACCTAAACATCTAAACTTTCGCATTTATAATATTAGTAGGATAGGATAGGATGTGGTTCTTTGCGTTCTGGCAAGATAAAATGGTAGATTTTGTCTTGCCAGAAGGCAATGTCTCTCTCTATGTATTCTACTTTCATCAAATGTTCCTCTCCGGTCCATGTTAGATCCTTCTTTAGAATAAATAAGGTTGTTCACAAAAAGGTTTTTACAAAAGCAATAAAATAGGTTGAATTAAATGCAATACAAGTATGAGCAGTAGCAAGATAATAATTAGGTACTTACTTATCCTAATTTAATTGGAATTAGGATAGAAAAATCTATTTTCCGTGTAAACAAATAACAGCTACTGACTGATTGGCGGAGTTGACTTAAAAGAAATAAAAACTAAGTTTACATTGGTATGGTTATTGTTGGATATTGTCATGTATACAAGAGAAAAAAGTAAAGCCACTTTCAATGCGTATTAATTGGCAAACCAGGAGTTCTACTCGATAAAATTTTATTGTGACTGTTCGTAAATGTCAAATGAGCTTATTACGCGGTCTGCTTACGCGTTACGCGCAGCCGCGAGAAAAACTGCCATGTTGCTACGTAGTGTACTCAAATGATACAATAGAACCATGATTTGTAGACTTTTGTCGAGTAGACGTTTGCGTGTTCTTCATTTAAAAATCCTGAGAAATTTGGCGTGGGCCCGACGTCCGATTGTTTCGGCCGCCTAGAGGCCACTGAAGAATTTTCTTGCGATATTTGGTTAAAAACTAGTCTCAGCGATTATTAAATATTAAAAAAAATAAAACTATTTAAGTAAAGATTTTACACTTTTTATATACTTAAATATTTGGCCTATACGTAAGTTTAGTTGTTTTGTAGATAAAACAAGGGAATATTGTGGAATAGACCATTTAAAATCCAAAATTTCGAAGATCTTCTGCCACCTGGATTAAGGAAATGAAAACAAAATCGCAAAATGTATTCAGGGCGTTTTGGAGACAAGGATATGTACATCAAGACGCGCTGGGTACTTTTTGCGATTTTGTTTTCATTTCCTTAATCCGAGTGCACAAACTTGACTCGAAACGGTTTGGGCGCGAGAGAGCTGTGTTTGATCCCAGATTTATCTATTATAAACCAGCTAAATGAAGCTAAATTAAATATGTAATTGTTACACATATCCTGAATATTGATTTGCAACCAAAATAAATGAAGTTACTATCTTACTTTTCTTTTAAACACACTTTGAACTTCGCTAGTTTTGGCAATTTGGCAGATCCCCAGCCTTAACTGAAAAAAAATATGCCAACCATATTTTAGTCATTCTGAATAGAGTCGGAAGATGGTTTATTATTTCTAGATTTTAAAATGTTGCCTAGCCTTACAAGCTAGGAGCATCTAGAATCACTTAGATATAAGACGATTCTAAAATGATTCTTGTGATTTTATTGAATAAACTTTTTTTGACTTTGGCTTGGGGGAGAACGATAAGATTGCACTATTTGCACTCGATTCTCAATTTAATTTATTTATTTGTGATTGTGACAATTTATTTTATTTCTCGCTCCTATCCCATCCCACCGCGTACCGTCAGAGTTCTATCGTGATTAATAAATTGCAGCATAGGTCACAGGGGTCTGCACTGTTAGTGTAATAAAGGCATCAAAGGGGTGACGTGCGGCTATACAATCAATGGTCGGCAACATTTCAGAATTAACTTGGTGTATCATCTAAAGCAGGGATTCTCAAAGTGGTCGATAATCGACCCCTTTATCGGTTTCCCAGGGGTTTTTCCTGATTTTGGGGGTCGACAAGTTCTAAAAATTGACCCCTATTAATTAATACAAGTTCTTATTTGAAACAATCAAGATACTGTATAAGTTGTGTTACGTATACCAACTTGTAACAACTTGTAAGTTTACTCACTTAACCAAACGCAAATTTTGTATATTGGTAAGTATTTATTTTGTATCAATAGGAAAAAAACTGGAGATACGATTTTAAAGTTATTTGGCTATGGAGATCTGAGGTATCAGTTCCTTTTGGAAAGGGGCCTCTTGCCTAAAATAGTTGGGGAATCCCTGATCTAGAGAAATGCCTACCTAGGTATATCAAATGTTTTGAAATCGTAGTTCTTTTTGTAAAATATTGGGAGTTTGTGACTCGTTGTTTCGTTCATTCGTTCGTATAGTATGATAGGTAAATTCTAAATAAATCGGGAATGAAAGGTATTTTTTTATTTCGGTTTAGTAATCACAAATAGGACAAAACCAACTATGCTTTCTGCATATTTTATTTCTCTAGCAAAAAAAACATAAGTAATAATATGAAGGTGTTGATCAGATAGTTTTGCAACGCATCTAGTTAGGAACTAGTCCCAAAGGTCGTCGCACCGCTTCCCATGAGTTTTAAAAATAAACCAAAACCGGATTCGGCACAGTATTTATTTGGGTTACTGTTACACAAGTAACCGGATTAAACATCTGTTTAGCGGTTTATTTTCCCTATAAAAAGATTTTCAATCAAAATATTAGATACGTATTAGAAATCACAGTAACGAGCGAAATCGTGAGTGTTACAGTGTTTTTTGATGCTGATTTCAATGGCGATGAAGTCGAATGTGTGCAAAAAAACTGTGACTGTATAAAACAATGAACTTGCACTGCGCAGATCCACAGGTTGTTTCACTTACACATCTACCTATAAACGGCACCTATCCTATACCAATGCATTGAGTTAGGGTCCAGAGAGGATATGTCAATTGAGCGCATATTTTTTCGCACTTGCTATATGATTGGGAAAATTGTCATGAATATACCGGCTAGAGTTGTAAATCATATTCATACTATAATATTATAAACGCGAATATATAATATTATAAGTAGATGCCTATGTATGTAGTGTAAAGTAGTAATCAAATCATTTATTGTAAGTGGGTAGACGGCTCGCGGCCGGCGAGGCGTTCGCGCTTGCGAGACAACAAGGTACCTAGGCATGATTCATTTCGACCACAAAATAGTTTTCCAATGCAAGTACAGTATTTTTGATTCTGTTTATCTCGGGCCCATCGTCCTAGGTCGATTTAGAGGTCTCCCTAGGTAAAAACTTGTGTTGTTTTATAGTACCGTCCCGTAAAAGAAAGACACATGTCTCTTATTTCAAAAAAAAAATCAAAACACCAACCCCAGTAGCCAATAAACTCCTACCTAAAATCCTAATATAGTTATTTTCTATGATATGTTTTTGACAAAACGTAAGTGTACCAAGTAAATCGAGATAAAAACCAGTTTAAGTTTCCGAAAAAGATTAAAAGTAAGCACATAAAGACAGTATAATAAACAGTGGATGTTTTTGTATAGGTATACGTCAATTATTTTGATTTCTCCTCAGAATACGGAAATTTAGGTTTTTCATTACGGCAACCCTAAATTAATCAGGGACACCACTGGCCGTCATCGTGGGTGCAATGATCAGTCCGTAGTAGAAATTGACGGGACGCGCAGGCGCGGTGTCGATCTATCTCGAAACTGAATCAACGTTATATTTTTTGAAAGTAAAGCAGTGATGAATCCGATTATACCGCCAGACGCTCAGCGTGTATTTATAAAAGTTTACAACGTGATCAAAGAAACATTTACCGGATAGATGGGTGATATTCTCATGTATCCTAGATTGTAAAAGCTACCTGCGGCACAACCTTACGTACATTAAGTGATTTGAATAAATGACGCGATTTTAATTTTAAATTTACTAAAGTAAGAAGAACGGAAACAGCCTGTATAAAGTCATCGGGGAAAATGAATTGCAACGAGATGTCTCCCGATAGTTTCACACGCTCGGCCTCAGTCGAGAGAAGCGAACACACACATTTGATATCAGAAGTGTCTCGGCAAATATCGATTGATTCCGGAATAGCAGATTACGAAGAAGAATCCCTTAAGAATAACAGGAACCTGGATTCAGAAAATGACACGTCAGAGGAGGAGGACTGTGCACATGCGGAAAATTCTGACGAGTGAGTTAGAGCATTTAGATAAAACTGAAGCTAATCTGTCTATCTTATAACAAGTAATCAAATAAAAAATTTAAAATACCCTCAAATCTTGGACCGATTTTTTATCAAATATAGCTAAGTCATCTAATGGACTGCTGTAACCAGTCGTCTATTCTTATGGCGCCTGAACCCATAATTTGAGTATATTTCTTAATTTTAATTTGTATTGTTTATTAGTTCCTAAATTGTGCTAATAAATTATAAGTACTTACGGATCTTGCGTTGTAGTGCACATTGCCTGTTGTTTATTTATTGTTGTTGTTTTTGGGTACACTTTTTCTGTTAATTTTCTTGCTTTTTTCCCGAATTTCCATGTAGTTATATAGTTAGTTAGATTTTCCGGGAAATCACCGAACGGCCCTGGCGGAAGACCAGCGTTGGTTGCCAGTCAACCAACCTATGCTGAGCCAGGGTACGTGTTACGGCACCTATGTATCTCTATTTAGTATAAGTTTTTTGTTTAGTTTTAACATTCGTGTCGTAATAAATGCTTTTTATTCTTTTATTCTTATTCTAAGAACACTGCCGACTCATTCACTTTTCAAACAAAAAAAAAACAAAAACAAAATCGGTTCATTCATTCGGGAACTACGTTGCCTCAGACACACACACACAGACACGTCAAACTTATAACACTCCGTCGTTTTTGCGGTTGGTGCAGTTTTTGTTATTTTATCGCATAAGTGGTGAAGTAGGTATAAGTACCTACAAATGTCTATGCTAAAGTTAAAATCATGAGGCCCCTATTCGCTTTAACGGTAATGCTACGCAGATTTAAGTTACGTTTACGCTACGTAACGCGTAATGGCGTCAATGGCACCCAAAACGTCATAACAATTTCGTTCGTTCGGTCTGTCTGAGTTAGTAACCAACTCCGAGTTTTTAGGCCGATTTATTTTTTCAATAACAATTTACAATTGTGCCTGAACTACTTTACCTGAGAAATACATTATTAAATATCCTATTTGTCCTATCCTACTTCCCTGTAATTTTTTTCACATAACATACGAACCATTTACCTTGGGTCGTACCTAACAAACTATTCGAATTTTAATTTTCTACCTTGTATAGTTTAGCATGGAGGTGACAGACAGACGGACAGACACACACCGGAGTGAGACCATATGTCTTCCGTTTTTTCAACTAGACCCGGCACTATAAAAATGTACGACGCATTTAGTAGGTACTATCGGCAAAATTTCCGCCTTACCACTTTTGAAACTGTTTCACTTGCAAGCAGTTAGCTACCTGACTCCGTCTTTGTCTTTTGTCTTCTTATTTTGACCAACCAGAGATCTAAACATCTATTTATTTTTATGACGGTCCATTGTTTTCATAACTTTTACACCCGAAATATTTTGCTTCTATTGGTATTCAAAAATTAACTGCTAGTGGTTTTACAGGAAATGCACCGTTAAGGTGGTAAGGTAGAACTTTTGCTGATGGTACTATCAGCAAAATTTCCGCCTTACCACTTTTGAAACTGTTTCGCTTGCAAGCAGTTAGCTACCTGAACCCGCCTCTTTCTTTTGTCTTCTTATTTTGACCAACCAGAGACCTAAACATCAATTTATTTTTATGACGGCCCGTTGTTTTCATAACTTTTACACCCGAAATATTTTGCTTCTATTGGGGTTCAAAAATTAACGGCTAGTCAGTTCACAGAAAATGCACCCTTAAGGTGGTAAGGCAGAACTTTTGCTGATGGTACTTACATGTGGGTTGGTATTATAGTAACCCCATAAAAATAGCTAAAGCTATGTACCATGTACCTACTAAAATATGATTTTCTCTCTTTCCAGCCGCAAAAATGCCCTCGTCCTGCGCACCCAACTGTCTGTCCGAGTGCATGCTATGATTGGTAAGTATCGTTTAATTATTTATGAACAAACTACCTTCAGTCCGCGACTTCGTCTGCGTCCCGTTTTATCCTGTTGGTTTTCCGGAATAAACAGTAGCCTATGTATTAATCCAAGTTACGAACTAAATATATTCCAAGTTTCATCCAAATAACACCAGTTTACAGCGTGATTGAAACAAAAACATCTAAACTTTGACATTTATAATATACCTAGTGGGATCGTTATTTACCTACTTTTTTTTTAAATAAACCGGAAACCGCTGCAACCCCCTTTCGAGCAGACAAAAAGAAAACAGTTGGATTGTGAACTCGATACGGACAATATGTTTACGCGCGATCGATCGATTTCTCCAAGAAACTTCCTATTTCTGCTTCTAAGCAGTATGTTTGCTATGTTCCGGTTTGAAGGGTACGGGTGCCGGTGCAATTACAGGCACATGAGACTTAACACCTTTATGTCTCAGAGTGATGGGCGCGGTGCAATGCATCACAGGACACGTCTTCAGTGGACGTGCTCAGTGAGACAATGCATTGTTATAGGCAGTGAGCCACTTAACACCAGGTGGGCCATCGGCTTGTTCCATCAATAAATTGTATAAAAAAACTTTTTAACTTTTGTTTTAAGAACTATCCTTACCATTCCATGCTTCTATCATTTGAAGCAGGTAAATTAAAAATTAAGTCAGGAAACTTTTAATTTAATTAATTTAACTTTTCAGAGAGATTACTCCTTTGTCAAGGCCGGGAGTTACGCAGAGCTCTCTTCTCCCTTAAGCAGATTCTGCAGTCTGACAAAGATCTGGTTCACGAGTTTGTCGCCAACAAAGGTCTTGATTGTCTGATGCAGGTCGGCAGCATGACCGACCACAACTACTTGGACTATATCCTTCGAGCGTTGGGCCAGGTAATCCCTCTCAAACAAACTAGTCATAGTCATAATTTCTTTATAAAATAAAACCACAGGGATCATTTAGAATCGTCTTAAATAACTAGGTGAATCTAGGTGCCAGTTCTAGCTTCTCAATGAATCCGCTCAATCTCTCCATACCAATCAGCGTACACTGGTGTGCTGGGCGTCACAGCCCAGCCAGTCACAGCCAGGGCGTCACAGCCGACTTACCTTCACAATAGACTTTATACACTGTAAACTCGTACTAGGCTCTCAGCTCACAAATTTTCCACAGATACTGTTATACGTCGACGGCATGCATGGTGTTATGGACCACAAGCGTTGCATCCAATGGCTCTACTCCTTGATCTCAAACAAGTTCAGACACGTCGTTAAAACTGCTCTCAAACTCCTTCTGGTCTTCGTCGAATACACCGATAAGAACTCCCTACTTCTCATCGATGCTATCATTACTGTTGACGGCTCAAATAGGAGACAGCCATGGTACAACGTTATGAAGATCTTACAAGACTTTGATGCTTCAGACACTGAGCTACTCATTTATGCAACAACTCTTATAAACAGATGTCTGAATAATGTTCCCGATAGAGATTCGTACTATGATCAAGTAGATTCATTACAAGATCAAGGAATAGATGATATTATTCAATTGTACATGTCAAAGCAAGGGACGGATTTGGATCTGCTGAGACAGTTGCAGATTTTTGAGGCGGTGCTGTTGTTTGAAGATGGTGACGAGAGCGGAACCGCTTTGAAGTAAGTACCTACACACAAGTTACCTATTGAATCGGATTGCTTACCTAACACAAGAAACATGACCGATCAAGTGCGAATTTATATAGATACATAATAAATAAAAATAAATATATTTTTTACAGGCAATTAGATGATTCTGTGATAAACTCCGTGCGGAGACGTAGCCTCAACATCAGCTCAACAGAAAAGCGGAAATCTAAGAAACATCAGATGAAAGAAAAAGGTAAAAACAATTGTTTAACTAAGGTATTTAGATCTGAAGTAAATAGTAATTGTGGTTTTTGCTTCTTTGCTGCACAAGTGTTTGCACGAGTATTTAGTGCCCTTAACTAAACTACAACTGAATTAAGTCAAAGATTGGTATTCACAAACTTTTTACTCATGTTTATGTTATGTTAGATATACCTTAGATTGCTGCAACAGCGTGAAACTCAAGTTAAATAAATTAAAGTTTACAAAACTATTCTAACGCCTCATTACCATTTCATAAATAGTACGGAATCCCGTGTCAATAATATTTGTTTTTGCCTTAGCTGATTTAATTTCATCGCATCGCATTTCACTAACAACAGCAAAACTGCCCGTTATTATTGTCCCCGAGCCGGAAATTAAGCCGACAACAGTAATACGATCTCAATTTCTGCCTTCACTAATGGATAATAAGGAAAATAAAGAACTAAGTACTTCTGTAAGGAAAAGACGCGATAGATTTGCAAGACAAGCCACGCATATACAACAGCAAGAATTGCTGAACAATTCTAGCAACGGCCTCTACACTGGTGTTTACGGTAGTGCCAATGGTGTCGCAACTAATGGAACGCACACAAACGGCACTTACTCTCCCAAATCATATTCGAACCTGAATAGTGTTGTCAACGGAATAAATGGGATCAATGGAATTGTCAACGGAATTAATGGAGTTAATGGAATGAACGGTGCAAATGGACATCAAGCCGAAGATGAACTAGAAAAACACGCGAACCGAACAGCAAGCAATCTGATTCTACCAGACGTTTTAAATAATGGTTTGTTTGAACTCTAACACACTAATTATTCATTCATTACTGCTTTACGTTTTTGTTTGAGCTAACATGTAACTACTTTGATTCCGTTACTTTAAAACTAGCTGATTAGTTTACAATAATGAATTTCAAGCATTGGGTAACAATATTTCTTCTCATTTCAGGAAACCAAAGATACACAAGTGGTCTTAAACAGAGAATCCAAAACGGAACACTAGGACACAGTGTGACAGCTGTAGATGCTCTAACAGTCATGAGGCAGAAGCAGCAAGACATTGTTACAGAGACCAATAAGGACGAGCTAGGGTTGATCCTGAATAGAGAACACAGCATCAAAGACCTGGCCCAAAGATTGTCCATCCCTGTAAGCCCAACGACTGAGGAGAAGCCATTGAGGGTATCTGATATGACAGGCATAGTTTCAAAGGCCAAAGAAGAATTAGCTAAATCACAGTCAAAAGGTCAGTTTTCCGTTAGATTTTTTTTTTAAATAGAGCTGTGCTGAAGTTTGTCTGTTAATAGTAGTAGGGTCCTTCTTTGTGAAAGAGTTCGGAGAAGTACAACTGAAGAAAAAGTGTTTTAGTTTGAAGGGTGACGGTGCAATTACAGACACATGAGATATAATACCTTTAATGTCTCAGAGTGATGAGTGAGTTCAGAGAGAGCAGTGAAATGCTTCAGAAGGCATGTCCTCAATGGACGTGTTCGGTGTATTGTTATATGCAGAGGTAATCGCTTATCATCAGGTGGGCCATCGGCTTGCTCCAGCTTTTAGTTGTACAAAAAAGTGAACTGTTAAAATTCCAAAAAAAAATTAGCAATAGGTTTTAACAAAAAGCTTACTTAATACCTTTTTAATTTACATTTCAGAAGTAATCAAAAGTCCTACAATAGAGAAACCAAAAATACATGGAATAAAAGTCTCTGAAAACGACTTACATTGGGAAGAACTGAAGAAAGGTTGCCTCGACCGAGAGTTTCACCTTTGCGATCTCGACTTCTCCGATCTTCGTCAGGATTCTGACGATGATACGCTATACCAGGCTGTGAACACAGCAAACGGACCACCTCCACCGCCCCCTGGTATATTCCCCTTTTTCAATGCTCCACCCCCATTACCTGGATGTGTTCCTCCACTCCCCAAAACAAATGTACCTGCACCACCTAAGCACATTCCCTCAACGGAGCTGTCAAACGATTCCGACAGTTCCACGATAAAGAAGAACAAGAAGACTGTGAAGTTGTTCTGGAAAGAGATTTCAGAAAATCCAGCGTCTCCACCGCTCAGAATAAAAGTTGGAGGGTTTATATGGGACGACCTTCCCGATGTTAAGCTGGACACAGCAATGTTGGAACACCTCTTCGAGTCAAGGACCAATGATTTGATAATTAAAGTGAGATATTTAATATTATTTGTATCTTGATAGTAGATTTGACAGGCGTCACAGCTCAGTCGGTAATCGCTCGGCCTTCCGTGCTGTGGGTCGTGGGTTCGATCCCCACCAAACTGGGTGTTAATGTGTATAATAAGTATGTATTTACAAAAAAAGAGTTTCATTATTCATGGTCATAATAATATTATGATGTGTTCTTCAATTAATATTTTGTTTTTTTTTGTTCCATGTTTGTTTGGTGATGGCATATTGAATGCATTAGGAAGTAAGTATTTAATTTTACTATTACTATATAGCAAACAATTTATTTGCATGCACAGTCAATGGTAGAAGTACATTACAAATGAATTATCAGGACAATCCAATTAAAAAAAATTATGTAGTTTGGTATCTTGGAGCTGATCTGCTGATGAAACCAAGAGGTGGATTGTGGCACTCCTCGAGTATAGGCTCATAGTTTTGACGAGTTCATTTGAGAGATTGAGTTTGGTTACGAGGGCTTGCTGATGAAGCCAGGAGGTAGATAGTGGAACTCTTCAGTGGCTACTATTAGTAAAAACAAATTATAAATCATATGAGCCCAAGCACCCTTCAGTTTGAGCATCGGGGCTTGGCTCTTGACGGCTATCATCTAAATTAGATGCAAAGGCCTGTTTAGTATTATAATATAACCAATACAATTTTAAAAAAAAGCTTCAAAAATTTTGTAACAAAAGTATGTAAGTAAATTAAACAAAAGTAGCTAAGCTAAAACCAGTTTTCTAAATTTCAAAAAAAACTCTTTCAGAAACTGATGGAACCAAAGAGAAATATGATCTTAGACGCAAAAAGATCCAACGCCATAAACATAGCCATGAAACGGCTGCCAACTCCTCAGACAATAAAAGCAGCAATCATGAAAATGGACGCCACTGTAATCGGCAGGGAAGGTATTGAGAAACTTCTGACTATGCTTCCCACTGAAGAAGAGAAAGTAAAGATTCAGGAAGCGCAGGTAAATACAACTATTATTTTGAAATATAAATTCGAGGATTATTTTTAGCTTCCAGGTCTAGCTTGCTACACTAAACTGTAAATTGCATATTAAGAATAAATTGAGTATGAGTCGGTAAATAGCTGATGCACATGGGCCTAAGCCAAATGTACAGTCGGCTACACATCAACCTATCAACGGTTTGAACTTTGAACTATTATAATTTGAATGTTGCGAATCATGCGAGAGGGACGATAATTATGTTTTTATGTGAGACTCGCTGCTTGCGCGCCACGCGCACACCTATTGCGAACCCTGATTCGCAACATTCAAATAATAATACCTAGTTCAAAGTTCATACAGTGGATAGGTTGATGTTTAGCCGACTGTACATCAGTGTTTAGGGTTAATAGAACAATTCCAATTTACTGCCATCATCATCTGACGATGAGGCTGGAGGGTGGTCAAAAAGAAGCCGGTTTTTATAGTTTTTTTAAACTCATAAATTAATTATTGGATAAGATGGTGCCTACTATCGAACTCTATTGTAAACTATCTACTGGTTTTCTTGCAGTACGCCAACCCAGATTTACCACTTGGAAGCGCAGAACAGTTCCTCCTTACACTGGCATCAATAAACGAACTATCATCACGACTAAGACTTTGGGTCTTCAAATTGGATTTTGATAATCTTGAGGTACACTTTATTCTTTTTCTTTTCTTATTTATGGTCTCTGTCCGTCATTTCAACAGACAATTTTGCCAGTGTCAAGTGAATAAACTCAACTTAATTTCTTGGTTCACGGCTGAAATAGTATTTAGTCAAGTCGGCTGTCATTTGTTTTGAAAGCAAAATGGTGGATTTTTCTATCAACTAATACAAATTTTATTCCAATGGCTCACAGTTTATGCTACGACTTCAAGTGTTATTGGTTAAAATTCCACCAAAATTAAACACTTAGAATAACACCAAGAAAAACCATTAAAATTAATGCACTATGTTGTTTTTACAAATAACAAAACTCGAATCGAGGTATGCTTTCACGAGCAAGAACAAATAGTGCATTATCTTTCAAGTTGCCACAATCTGTACTGGATATTTTCAAATTACAGAAAGAAGCAGCAGAACCACTTATGGACCTAAAGCAGGGAATAGAGCTGCTGAAAATGAATAAGACATTCAAAGTGATCCTCTCAACCCTAAGGTCTGTGGGCAGCTTTTTGAACGGAAGTCACGTGAAAGGATTCAGACTAGAATACCTGTCTAAAGTCATGGAGGTTAAAGACACTGTTCACAAACATCCACTGTTATACCACATCTGCGAAATGATAATTGAAAAATTCCCAGATACCACCGACTTCTTCAGTGAAGTGAGTACTTTTTCATCGATAGGAGATCGAAACACAATTGTATTAAATACTTACCATCATCCCTCATCATCAGATGTGGCCCAACTTAATGCCAATAATGTTCAGTTTCTCAAAAATTTGTAGCAGTTTTTTTAACAGCCTAAAACTAAGTGCCTATTTCACCATATTCTGATTACACTAAAAATCCCACTAATAATTACCTGTAAATGTCAAAGTTTAGATGTTTGGATGTTTGTGTTTCAATCACGCTGTAGCTACTGGTCCTATTTGAATGAAACTTGGAATACAGGGATTTCTGGAAAAAACCCTTTAATTCAACTTTACAAATCGAATGTTCCAGGTTGGTCCCGTGATCAGGGCATCCAAAGTGGACTTCGACAACATCAATGCTAATGTCCAGAAGTTGGAATCTGACTGTAAGGCATCTTGGGACCACATGAAACGAGTCGCCAAACACGACAGCGCGCAAATGTTCAAGACTAAGATAAATGAGTTTCTGACAGATGCTGCTGAGAGGATTATCCTACTGTCGGTTATCCAAAAGAGGGTTATGAGCAGGTAAATAATCTAAGGGTCTGTTTCAACATACCTGAGTTACGCTATCCGTCAAATAAAATTATACAATAAAAAAAATTTATTAGGTGTCTTCTAGACTGTTCTACTCCATCGTCGGCCTCATCATCACTTACCATCAGGTGAGATTGTGGCCAAAGAACATACTATATTATAAAAAAAAACATCTTTCGTCTAAGATACGTAGATATTTATAACTGACGAATAGCGTAATTATGAGATGGTGAAATAGGCCCTAAATGACACTCACACGAAGTTAACATTCAATCACAATTATCATACATACATTTTACACATTATAATAGTTTTTATATAATTTCAATTTATTTCTCAGATATCCTTAAGTTGTTAGTATAAATTCTTGGTACATGTCGAACGGGTTAATATAATTTTGCAGAGATTTTCAGTGTATGATAATGTGTTAATGCGATGTTCCATTGGTCTTTGCGATTACTTTTTCATTTTTGCCTTGCGAATATTTTCTTGACATTGTAGCTGTTGTTTTGGAAGCCATGGCGATTGCTTGATACTCCTGATGAAGTAGGGAAAGATTTAAATAATACAGAAAAGTTGTTTCCAATTTTCAATGATTAAGTAAGGCATATGGTGTGGAAATATTTTGGACAAAGCTAAATAGATACTTCATCGTCAAAAAAATAATGCTCCTTGAGAAACATTTTTTCCTGATCTTTTATTATAGAAAATTTTGGTTGTAACATATTCCAGATATTTTGCCATCAAGTCATTATTTTTAGTATTAGTAGAGCTTCTTGGGAAAGAGCTCATCCGAGGAAGTACCTATTTCTACTGTATCTACGTATCTATTTCTGCCGCCAAGCAGTGATGCTCGCATTGCTGTGTTCCAGTGCAATTCAGGCACATGAGACACATCTTTATGCCTCAAAGTGATGTACGTAGTTCAATGCACCACAGGGCACGTTTTCAGTGGACGTGCTCGGTGAGACTATACAAACGGTAGTGCAATCTTCGATCAACTATACCTCGTGCAAGCGACGCTGATAGAACAACGTAGTTCTCATTTTGTTTCAGATACAGTAAGTTCCTCATGTTCCTCGGAGTACCAGCTCAAGACATTCCCAAGACGAAACCTTCGGAATTCCTGAAGGTCATAGCGGAATTCGCGTTGGAATACAGAACCACCCGGGAAAGAGTACTTCAGCAGTTGGAGAAAAGAGCCAACCATAGAGAGAGAAACAAGACCAGGGGGAAGATGATAATTGATGTAAGTTGTGTACATAAAGCACCGGTGTTATAGTGGATCGTAAGGCCGTAGGTTCAAATCCTTCCACTTGTTACTGGCAAAACTGTTTGTCGAAATGACGGACAGAGGCCATATACAGGATAGAATATTTTAACGCCACCTTAAGGGAAAGTACTTTAAATATTGGATATAGAACATTTTACTCAAAGGAAACAATTCCTTTATTTGTATAAAGAAAACTGCATTCAATGATTTTTAGAAATTTCAATAACAATACAATACAAAATATTTATTTGCAACAACAACACAAAAAACACATACAATAAAAAACACAAACTATAATTAAAACACGTCACACGTTAATTAAAACACACAAATTTCACTTGCCACACCCGGGAATCGAACCGACTAAAAATTGAAAAATTACATCCTGTAGGTACTTTTATGACATCGATCGTTATGGTCAATCATAAGGATCAAATCCCTCTACCAAACTTAAATGAAATGAAAGGAAAACTATCTACACAGAAAAACTACACTATCAAACGGTGTGACAGAACAGTAGTATCAACCTTTATTTATAGATCTAGGGTTAAGTGAAATGGTGCATATTTCAGATAGGGAAATACACAACTAAAAACGGTGAGCACACTGCGGACAGAGCACTCAAAGAGCTACTGAAAACTGCCGATACCGACATCCTCAACAAAGGCAGGAAGAAACCACAGATCTCAACCAAGAGGAGCATGTTCATCAGGTATATATTTATTAGCACAGTCGATATGCAATGCATCCGAGCTTCAACTTCCTTGTCACCTTATTAACAGGCGTCACAGCTCAGTCGGTATAGCTCTGCCATGCTGTGGGTCGTGGGTTCGATCCCCACTGAGAATTAACATTTTGTGTGTGATAAACAATATATGTTGGTTCTATGTCTGGGTGTTAGCGTTATAAGTATGTATTTATATAAAAATATTAATAAGTATGTAAATTAGAATATTGAGTAGATACCTAAAGAATATAAAATGTTATTTAATTAAAATGTTGTTAGTAATATGGTTAAAATACCTAGTGACCATTTTTAAATTGTCGTGCCCTAACTATGGGCTCATGTTGGTAGCATACATTTAAGACCCTTTTGTACAACATGAACGCAATAAAGTATTGAGTAAAAATAAATTGCTTAGTTAGAGACTAGACGGCGTTGTGTAAAATATGACCATATACATTAAAATGTATTTGAAATAGCTATGTTTCGAAGGGCATACACCGTCGGTCCCGGCTCTAGCAGTCGTTAAGCGACGGCGGAAGCCTTAAGGCGGCCTAAAACTCCGTCACCAGAGTTGGCTACTAACTCATACGAACAAATCTAAACAGTGAAACAATTCTGAAAAATAAACAATTTTTTCTGTATTGTAGTGGGGAGTTGTCAGGTGATGATGAGATCATCGAAAGTCTGGTGCGGGCTGCTACCTCAAAGCGACGAGCCGTGCCAAGAGAAAGAAGAAAGAATCGGATCTCTGACAAGAAAAACTGTAAGGAAATTTTATATTTAAACAAACAATTTTTGTGTCGAATTAATGCTTGTACCATGTCTGGGTGATATACAGGTAAATATTTACAAAGATCTTATAACTCAATTTAATTTTAACTTTTAAACGTGCATAGCCAAAGGACACCTTTAGATTTGAGTACATAGTCTGACCATATTGAAGAGTCGTCTGAATTTAACTTAATAGGTACTACATTAGACATGTATTAAATTGAAAAAAAAAACACATCGACCAGCTTAAAATAGAGCTAGCCAGATTTACGTATGTCCTAAATATAATAACATGTAATACGGATTATCAAACTGCTTTGTCAGCGTACCAAGGCATTTTGTTGGTTTAATTTTTCAATTGTTTTAGGGGGAGATAGTGTAGACTTTTATGACATTTTTATCAAACAAAAGAAACTTGTGAGAATACTTCCTAACATAGGTAAAGCAAAGACAAAACTGTAGACCCCACTTTAAAACCATGATAATATTGATATTACCATCTTTAGGCATTTTATTGATCAAAACAATAACTATATACAAATACTTAAGAAAATAGCATTTTTAACAAAAAAAAATTATTAAAATGAACTCTGAATTCTAAATGCTAGAGATAGAAAACAGAGTTCAAATCACCGACTGCAGGCAGGGTGCCCAAAAGGCTGGCAACGTTAGCTTTGAAACTCATTGTCTCAAGATCCCCTTGATTTCAAATAATTTTTTTTTAAGGGGGAAAACTCAAGGGGGATTTTGAGACTAACCCGTTTCAATAGAAATAAGTAATACTTTGAACTCAAACCTTCTTTTTTGTTAATTTTTTTTATGAACTGAATGCCCCTTTTCACTATTATGCGTGCTTATACTTTGTTAAACTTATAAAGTGTTTAAAAGACTATTTAGTAAAAGCTTTTCAAACCATTTCGACAACAAATGCCACTGGTATCATTTTAACATGGGGTCACAAGTAACAGAATTCTATTCACAAAGATGAACTAGTCTTACAAGTTTTACGTCTTTGTGTGCAGAAATTAGGGTGCTCCAAGGTCAAGGGGGTTGCTATGGAGCCCTAGTCAAGGTCAAAAATCGATTACCGTTATTATAACGATATTCTACCAAATGTTAAGTTATGACCCTTGATGCCAACGTTTTCGACTAATATTTTGTCCGCATATATGTAATTTTATTTTTCAACTATAGTATAATATTTATGTTGTCTATGCAGTATTTACAATAATCATTTTACAAAAACATTAAAACTCCCTATTGCCTAGAAAATCTCCTTAGATCCTTTTCATCATGGCTGGTCATCAGACTTTGGAGAATAGAAATAGAAATTATTTATTTTACGCAACATGCAATAAGGTACATATTTACTTAATACTAAAACAATAACATGCGTAAAAAAGGAACTCACTCAGCAAATGCTAAAGGTGCACGGTGGCTTCTTTAGCGCTGGTTTTCAGGGGTGCCGAGAGTATAGCTCCAGTTCATCAAATCTCAAGCTTTTATCTTCAAAAATGTTGAAATGAGCGAGCGAGAAGGAAGGAGGAAGAGATATTTAACACTCTTCGTGTAACATCTTTGAGTGTGGCTGTTAGCTCTTTGCGATTTTTTTTAGTCATACAAAAAGCTGTGCGAAGTTATGCATATGTCGCTAAAATGTAATTCTTCTTTGCAGTGAATAGAACTTTGGATGGACACGACTCTTGGCCCGGAAGAGAAACCAGTTCAGGGTAAGTTATTAAGGTTGACTAGCTGTTACCAGCGACTTCGTCCACGAAAAAAATATATAACCTCAAAAAAAGCGGGAAAAGTAGCCTATGTTAATCCAGGTTACCAACTATAATATATTTCAAGTTTCATCGAAGTCGGACCAGTAGTTACAGCGTGATTGAAACACAAACATCCAAACATCTAATCTTTGACATTTAAAATACTAGTGGGATACCATGTTGGAACAAAAGATCAAAAGTTATCAAGTTATAATAAACAAGTTTTGTTAGAAAAGCAACTACGACTAAGCTGCCGGTTTCCTCACGATGTTTTCCTTCACCGCTTGAGAGCACGGGCATCGCGTACCTACATAGGAAAAACCATTGGTACACGACGGGATTTGAACCCACGATCTTAGGATCGGAAAAACTCCCTACCACTAGACCACCGGTGCTCAAATAATATGCAATGTAAAACTAATAGTAAAGTCACACGATTCAAAAACTATGTTTATGCAATTTTTCTTTAATTTCAGATCGACTACAGAAATACAACAAAGATAGTCAACATCAACACTTTAACACTATTAATTAAATAGAATTAGTTATAATAATTATTGAGAAATTGTAAATCAGTGAATCTCAGTTTAAGTGACTATATAATTCATATATACTTTAATACTTTGTATAAATTATAATTTTAACCTATAATAATGTTTTTTGTATATTTAGTGCAATGAGTAGGTACGGTGTATCTTTCATAATTATACTTATATCATTTTTGAACTTTTATACAAACTATCTGTGAAATGTAGACAGATCATTGCCTTATCTATGCTTTTTTTCTTTATATCATTGAACCTCTTTTTTTCTTCTTTTCTTTTAGTATACTTAAAATGTATTCTGTATCCTATTATAGTTTCTTATCTCACTAATTTGATTAGAGATTCCAGTTTCTTATTTCAATATTGTTATTAAAGCTATGCACCGTATATTATTATGTATTTACCGTATTATGTATATGCTTATGTGTTGTATCAGTCCCCTAGTGTGTACGTTTGACATGATTTTACGTATACTAAAATCTCGTAAAGTAACGTAAAGAAACTATATTTTTGTATGAAGAGCCTTAGTTTCCCGCTAGGAGAGCTGCTCAAGTATCTGCAATATATATTTTCCGTGAACTTTTAATATACGTAAAACGTAAACACTAATACGCATGCAGGTCTCATGTGATTTCAATATAATACTTTGTTTTGTCGTAAAGACACCAATTTCTTCAATACTTTTTTACGTTATAATAATTATTGCACGTCTTCTTTTATATTATTTGTCATTTTTTAAATAGTAATAAAAGAAACGTTTTTCAATAAAAATAAACGCGACTATTTACAAAATACACTGTTGTTTTTTTATGTCTTTTGATCACAATCTTGAGGTATGTGACTATGAGGCCGACGATGGAGCACATGACGATGGACAGTCTAAACTCTAAAAGATAATAATTATTTAACCAACATATTATAATATGTTAATTAAAAAATATTTTTTTATCAAGTATCTAACCACGTAGTATATTAAATACAAAGATTACTAACAACCGGGTATATCAAACTTAGGTACACACGGCCACAGGTCAGGTTATACCACAGGTTATACACCCAATACAACCATAACTACGCTATATATAATGCAAAGAATCGTTGGAAAGGGAGCGCAATAGGCTAGGGCGCGCGCCACTCGCACCCCGTCCTACACAAACACACTGTCGTCCCTCTCGCACGATTTGCAACGTTCAACTTCTAATAGTTCAAAGTCCAAACAGCATTATGTGGATGTCTTCGTCTTCGCGCGTCTTCATACAGTACCAGGACCACTCTCTAAATTATTACACCCAGAATAATTTATATTCAGCCCCCGTATGCCAATCTTTTGCTGTCAAGTTATATTTCACTGCCCAGTGTAATTTCTTCAGGTCACGTGGTACAATTTTGTACCACGTGATCATTCTTTATAGACACTTGACAGCAAAATATGCACGAAAACACATCAAATGACGTCATAATGTCACTATTTAGTCACAGAATAACTATGAGTTAGTATGAACTGACCATGATTTAAAACTTTGCAGTTCAACTTTGATTGGCATACCCCTGCAGGGTGATCGCTCACCTTATGTTGGTAACCTCTGCATTATCTATCTAATCTTAGACGAAGAAAACTTACAATCGGACTGAGAGACGTAAGTACCTTAAAAGATAATCAACGCTTATCTATGACATCTCTTACCGACGAGTAGAAACGAACAGAGACACTACTAATTTTGAGTAATACTTATTTTTAAGTAACGTCTCTGATTGCGGCAGCCACATACCATAAGTTGGTAACATTTTATAAATATTTATTGTCTACCTGTTTGATAAGTATTTTATTATACGATTAATGCATGCTGTGGCATCCTCTAATTGAAGGAACACAATAGTTTTAAGCCCATTGCCATCACATTTCTTTTGTTATCGTGTCACCTTTGTTGGATGTCCTATAAATAAAAATAAAATAAAAAATACACTGGTTTAAATACTTAAGATCAGTTTCCGGTTCTCAAAAAGTAGACTAAAATCATTACAACGAATTATTTCTTGCGATCCGTTGTTCATAACTTAAGTTAAAAAAAAATTAAGCATGTTGCTATGCTGAAGGGTTGGTAAAAGCTAAACACCCACCTAGTGATACAGGGGAGATTGGCGCATGCGCGTAACTGCCTCCTCTCAATCAAAGCCATTATAGTTCTGTTCATTCGACTCGAAGATCGTGCTACACGCCGTTTTCTTTGTGAAAAACTCAGGTGAGTCTTATCTAGTACATTTTACACCAAAAACGTAATAACAACAAGAAACTGATCTAGAAATACTATGCAAGATAGGTACTTACAATAAGTTATATCGTATACCTGTTTTTCAAAGCGCCATAGGGCTGGGTACGAGATTCAAAAAATATTGATTTTCAACCATTTTGTGATCGCCGTAGTCTAAATGTAGAAATAGACAAACCCGCGATGCGTTTGTTTTCAACATATTGTTTACCCTAGCTTTTTCATTTAATGGGAAATTAGTTTAGAATAAGTACATAGGTAGGTAAATAAGTTTACTCCTTTGTGTAACCAAATGCTTGTATTCTGAACTGTGCTCCATTTTGATTTCGATTTTACGTGTTATACCAAGCGTTTGTTCTGCAATTGGAATAAGCTTGTAATAGGTACACAATATAACTCATAGGAGTCATAGGGCTGGTTTACTTAGATAAAAGAATTTATCGTGTGTTTTTTCCGAGGGTGTGGTCCTATTGATTTCTGTTGTGTGAAATATTCCAACCTCAATGCCTACTTCGATTTTAATGGATGTGAAAAACTTAAGAATCCGAGTCGGATGCTATCCACGCTCATCATTACAATGGAAGTAGCGTTAAATAATAAAATCCCTTCCTGCTACTTAAATAAACTTAGTAGGTACTTATCATAAAATGTATTATTGCTTGAAACGAACAAGTGCATTTTAAAGAAAGAAAGAAAGAAAAACTTTTATTCGACAACACACCAGGACGTAATACAAACTAAAAAACAAAAGTACATAAAACTATATGTTACATAATTTATAAGTTTAAAAAAACTAGAAAAATCGACTTCAATTTGACTACCTTTTGGCATCATCATCAGATGATGATGGCAGTTCATTAAGAATTGACCGTAATAACTACAAAAAAGTCAAAGAAAAGCAAAATCCGCAACTTTGTGTAGGTACGTGGTTGGCATATTTTATCCAGTTATTTCGGTAAAAACTTAATAAAAAAATTCAATTCTATATTAAAGTAAAACCAGTAGTAAAACTATAGGTTTAACTTAACTTAAAGTTGTTGGTAAGTAAAAAGACGGGAAGTCAATTTACAGCTTCGTGTTTACGGTGTGCACACTAATATTTTAAATCTTTTAATTTCAGTTCAGAGCTGATAAGTGAGAAGTTGCGAAAAAAATGGCCGGCCGTAAACATAAAAATCGAAGCCACAAAAAAAATTCACGTGCAACTAAACCTCTCAAAAATACAGCACGCAATAGCAAGCCAGCACCAGCTAACATAGCTAGCTCAGAAGTAGCACCAGAAGTAAGCGCACCAATAGTGCCGGGAGCCTCTACATCAGGCGTGGCTAATGCTTCAACACCAAACAAACAAGCTCCCAAGACAAAAACCAGCTTCCCAGAAGGTCAAGCACCTAGTAACGCATCTGATGAAAATGCCTGCAAAGATCCAAAACTACATGTTTTGAACATGGACCATGAGAATCCGAATAATGCGAACAGGCCAGAGCGCCATGTTCACTATGATGTTGAGGAAGACTTGAAGAGACTTAGGGCTGGGTATGGCCTCATATGCAATAGAAAGGGTAGCGACGAGCTGGCAGCCTACTGCCTTAAAAACAGTACCAAAGGAAAAGGTCGTGGTAAAAGGCTCAATAGTTCACCTAACGGAGAAAATAAATTCACTGCAGAAATTTCAACAGAGGATGCCATTGGAGCAGCATATGAAGAAAACGCTGGAGGTAGTAGTATGACTGTCGATGCTGAAGAAATGGTTGATAATGCCGCTGATGTGCCAAAGAGTGACCCAAAACCTATAAAAGGAAAAGGCGTAGGTAAAAAATCAAAACCCAAAGCAGGTACTTCACACGATCAGGACACGAACATAACTGCCCAAGCAACAAATGAGCAGGCTCCAATTGCTCCACAAATTTTTAGCAACGATAGTTCCTTGGAGTGCGATAATAACGGAAATTTTGAAGAAGCTGCAGAGAGCAGCGTTGATGATCAACAACCCTACACAGCCACAGAGAGAGATCCTGTTGATCCTACTGTTGATGATATCGATCCCAGTACTAATGAGTTTGAGAACTTTGACTTGGAACTTGGCTCAAATAGATCTGATGCCGGCAGCCTCATAATACCCTTACACGTCGAGTGGAGTCCTTTGCAGGATTTCAGTGGGGCTAATGATATAAACGGTTCCCGTTATCTTCACTTCAATATCTTCATGCGTGGCACGCATGGGAATGCCGGGCGCAGTACTCATCTCAGATACGGTGCAAGGGCTGCATCTAGCAGCCGAGGCACACCGCGATCATTTAACCGTGGCGCGCGTGCCAGAGATTACAATCCGCAAGGAAACTTCATTCCGGTCAACGTTATAAATAACCTTACCACAAATTTTATGAATCCAGCATCAAATGCTGCTCAAAACAATGATAACTGAACTGGCCCTTTTGTTAACTTTCACATAATAATTATCGAATTTACTTTTCTTTTTTAACCCCCATGCAGAAACGACGGGGTGTTATAAGTTTGACTCTCTCAAGGAATGACTTGCCAAAATACAATATGTGTTAAAGTGTAGTTAAGATTGGTATGTATCATTATCAACATCTTATGTAAACTTAATCAAAATAAAGTTAATTAATTAAATACTTGCCAAAATACAATATGTGTTAAAGTGTAGTTAAGATTGGTATTCATTTATTCATTTAATTAATTAACACGGTGTTAAAACCAATTACATTAATTAATACTAATAGTGGTATGTATGATTATCAACATCTTATGTAAACTTAATCAAAATAAAGTTCCATATCAATGTCGTTTCTTTTAAGGTTTCCATGTAGATATTGCATTTGTGTGGTATTAAACTTTGGCCCAAAATCGTGCGTAGTTAGGTACTACCAAGTATAATTTGTTTTTTGACTTAAACATAAGGATATTTTGCAGTATTATTTGATCATAGATACAGTTTCTAATTAAAAATCTATGCCATTTGCGACCCTTGTTATATGACTAAAAACTGTTTAGTAGCTAAACTATCATTTTTTGCTACTAAACTATCATTTTGATTGCAATTTGTTCGATTTTGATGGTATCAAAAGGTCAAGTTCAGGGGTAGGTTTCTAAATCTAAATAAGCCATAACTCACTAACTAAACTAACTAAATCAAATAAACGGAAGCCAGAAAACATCAAGCCTAATATTCAGCGCTTCCCGTCGTCATAGATCACATAGTAGTATTAGTAGTCAGATTAAGCCTGAAACCAGAAAGAAAGAAGTAACTTTGGCAAATAAACTGATAAACCTGCAGATAATAGGTACCTATGCTTACGATAAAAAGTACCAGGAGAACTGAACCAATTAGGATGTTCGGATAAATATCAAAACCTTTAACCAAGAAGGCGCAAAAAAAATGGTGAGCTAAGTAACTTTTACATAGCAAATAGGTAAACTCTGATCAGGGTTAAGCTCGCCTATGTATAAGACCTCTGTGTAAAAACTGTATTTATATATTATATGTGTATGTACAATGAAAAAAAAATAAAAAAAAAGTGCAAATCCTACAAAAGCCACGAGTGAAACGCTCGTTGAAATCTTTTGTATGGAAAAGTAGACAAACTATCCGATTCTTTAGTTTTTCGTTCATTCATGCCAGTTACACTATCATTACACGATAATATTGACAGTATCTACTGACTGATCGCAATACCGATGGATCGTGTGATAATATTCATAGTGTAAATCTTATTCTTCTTTTATTATTTATGGCCTCTGTCCGTCTTTCCACAGACAATATTGTCAGTGTCAAGTGAATAACTTGAAATAGTATTTAGTCATCACTATCAACCTCAACTTCTTGATTTATGGCTTTTGCATCTATGGCTCTTGTCTGTTATTTTGACAGATAATGTTACCAGTGTCCACCTGTTTACCGGACTCTCTGGTCTGGGAGTTTGCAACTTCACACGACCAAACAAGACATGACAGACCATCCGACAGACAAAACTACACACGTGACACTGACGTCACAGTAGTTAGTATCATAAAGCAACTAACTGACTTGACGAATTGACTGAGTTGACTACTTCAACTTCTTGGTTGATATTAAGTACTTCAAATATTTAGCTAACTCTAGCAAAATAATAATTTTGTGTCTAAATAACAGAAGCCGTAAATAAAAAAAGAAGAACTCAACCCCTTTGTTTATGGTGCCATAAAGGTAAACACGAATCTGTGCCTTCCGTGCTGTGGGTCGTGGGTTCGATCCCCACCAAGGGCAAACATTTGTGTGTGCCAAACATAGATGTTTGTTCTGTCTGGGTGTTACTATTTATTATAAGTATGTATTTACAAAAAAAAGTATACAAGTATTATCAGCATCTAGTTCCCATATTACAAGCTTTGCTTAGTTTGGGACTAGAGGGTGTCGTTCGAAAATGTCCATGATTTTTTTTATATCTTTCCACTTTTAATTATGAATCTTTCTGTTATTTTGCCCATTTATGGTGGCCACACACCGTCAAATAAACTTGCGACAAGCCTGGCTTGTTCAAATTGGCATGACGCCCATACTGCCAACACACGGTTCAAACGTTTTCAGTTTGCAGTACCATCTATTGCGTCATAGCCACAAAATACCTAAGAACTACTATATAAATGAGCAGCTGTGGCTAGTTCAAAATTCAAATTTTATACATTTTGCCGCAAACTTTTTGGCAACCGCACACGTTCAGATAAAGCGACAAACTTTGACTGTGTCAAATTAACATTACAACCTAAACTGTAAAGTATTGAATATCGTATTATCAGATAATTCGGCATAACGCCAGGCTTGTTGCAAACTTGGAATCAAAAAATGAAACTAGGTACTTTTCAGGCTTGACAAGCCATCAAGTTTGAAGCGATTTACCTACACACGTTCAAACAAACTTGTCAAACGCAGACTTGTTGCATTAGGGCCATTAGTGTAGCGAAAGTATATTTTTGTAAGTTGAGATGATTCTAGTCATAGCATATACCTATTCTACCTACTCAACCTAAGTTTGCAATGAAATAGCAAAAAAAAAATATTGTCATGGTATCTCAGTACTTTTCGTAGACATAGGTTATCATTTATTTTTGCGGTAGTTACAGACGGTGTTTTCTACTACAGATTTCCAAGCGCAACAATCTTGGCGTCAGGTCAGTAACAATCGTCGATAGAAACATTGTAAGTAACAGTGTAAATAAATTGTAAGAAATCCATAGGCGACGCATTTCAGGTTGCAGGTTAAGAGTTCTTTATTTGTAATCAGTAACAGAACACTAACGAATAAACACAAGGACCGCGTCATTGTAGTGTGAGAAATTAGCGCGTGAAATAATTTGTGTAAAAGTGGGTGTGTGCGGTCTTTTTAGATTAGTACATGAGCGGTTCGGTTCTCATCGTTAAAAACTTATAAAAATCGCAGATATTTGCAATCGTACATCACATCACCAATCAGCGTTATAAACAAGAGTGTGAATAGCTACGTAAGTAGAAAAAGACCTAAGAAAACTATAAGATTGTGTGAAAGATGGTAAAGAATGCGAGAGATCGATACAAAGTTGAATGACCTGCAATCGCAAAACATAAAACGGCACGCGTTGCAGGCATCCTTTTATATTTTATATATTTTCAGGGTTCATATCGCTTCCTGATACTGACATCAATAATTACCATCGTTGAATCAACTTTAAGGAGCAAAACAAGTAAGTATCTATTACGTCAGTTATTGATTTTTTCACCCTAAAGAAATCCTGACTTAGGGTGTGGATACGGTAATAACCTACTAGAGAATAAGTTTTTGACAAACAGAATACAGAGGAGGTTCTCAATTCGGTTGTATGTTTTGTTCAATGTGTGTTACCTCAGAACGCCGTCATTTATAAACCGATTTAAAAAATTATTCTTTTATCTAAAAAGATGTACTTTCAGGTTAGTTTCATTTAATTTTCATTAAAATCGGTTCAGTAGTTTGGTTTATAAATAGAAATAACTGGAAAAAAATATGCCATCCACGTGCACGAAATTGCGTATTTTGCTTTCCTGTGACTTTTTAGTGGTGTTTATGGTCACTAGAACATTCCCAATGAACTGCCATCATCGTCATCATTTGAAGATGAAGCCGGCAGTCGAATTGAAGTCGGTTTTTCTAGTTTTTAAAACTTATAAACTATTTCAGATTAGTACGAGTATTTCCATTACCTCGAAATACAGAAAAGTTCAACGTTTATTGTGTTGATTGTGCTGCGAACAAGATGGCTACAGGATTAGTATTTTACAATCGTAAATACCGGGTAAAACGGGTAAAGCCGAAGCTTCTGTTTTTATGTAACTTACAAGGTCAACGCATCATGAAAAAACTGTCAATGATACGAGACGATTATGAAATTTCAGTCAATTTGCTATATGACGCAACAACAGATGATTTACTCGTCGGCATTTCGAAGAAAACTAGACATTTCACTAAAATGGATTGCGTTATAATAATGTGTGGCGTTCATGACTACGGTATCAATTCCGTTGATAAAGTTGTGTGGCATTTAGATAATGCCGCGAAGCGTCTTAAACACACGAACTTCATTATATGCAATGTTCCAGCCAACAGTGATATTTCTACTCCAAGTTACAAAACTTTTTTCAAAAAGCTGAATACTAAGCTATTTCGCAAATACAATGGCATTCAAAACGTTATTTTCCGTGATATAGAACATGAAATGCATGCAACTGACTTCGGTCGTACTGGATATACATTCACCAAAAAGGGATTGACGAAAATTACATTCGCTATAAACAGAGCACTCATTGTAGTCAATGAAAACTATTACAATGGGTTGAAATATCCAATCATCCATTAAAATCAGAACCATTAAAAACTTATTCATTTCTAACATAAATTTTATGTACTTCATGAGCAGGAAGTTCACCTGTTACAATGCCATAAGTATGTTTGTGTGTAAAAAGTGAATAACTCTCCAATATATATTTTGCAATATATACAATAGTGTATAAATATTAATATTTCAACTAAGTAGATAGTATAATCCGATGTCAATATAATTAAAATGTTTGGTTGTACGAATATAAATAAGTTCAAATAAGTTTCGGGATCGGCAACGCTGTATGATAGTCTTCTTTATATATATAGGTAATGTAAATATTGAAAATCGGTGGTGTCTATGAAAAAAAGACCCTAGGTTCTAGTATCTTAGGTCTTTTTATATCAATTATCTAAGTATTTTGTTTAAGTTATAATCACAGCTAAGTTAACTGTCGTATACCTACCTAATGTACAACAATGTTATAACAATGTCCTGGAATTAGGTATGTTAAGACTGAACACAGTTTTTCAGACATGAATATGAGCAGTTAAAGAATCTTTGGTTAGTGAAGTAAAATTTCAAATTTAGATTACTTATTCTTTTTGCATTTTATAACTTTCTTTATAAATACCTAATGCAAAGAGACAACCCACATTTTTCAACATGTTCTTTTTTTAGCATTTTGTCTCAGAGTGATGCATACAAGGCACGTCTTCAGTTTTCCATTCTGTTTAAAAGCATTGGCATTGCGCATATACATTTTTTGATTGGATAAATTGATTGACACTGCCAGGGTTGAACCCACGACCTTATGGTTGGAAGGCAAGGTTGCTACTACTTAACCACCGGTGCTCTCTGTATTCTGTATTATTTTATTCTTATTCTTATAAAAGTTTACCCTTGGGATAATCATCCTATACAGGGTGTAACATTTTAATCGGTCAGTATAGCAAAGTTTGAAACTATAAGACATACGAAGATCTGTTCTTAGGAACCATGTCATCGATTTTAGTAACAAGAAAAACTGCATTCATACATTAAAAAAAACTTGTACTCAGCTCGGGAATCGAACCCGGACGTTTTGAAAAATAAAACTAACACTATTTCTATTTGGATATTGATTGTGTAGGTCATAAGCACTAAATGTTACTATGAAACATAATGTCTATAATTAATAAAATGTATTGTTTTCATATACTTTTATTTATTTTAGCATGTGTTTAAAATTACTACCATTTTTTTCAATACAATATTCAACTCGTACTAAAATAAATTTAAAGGATATGAAAACAATATTTTTTATTAAATTTAGACATCATGTTTCATAGAAACATTTACTGCTTGACCTACACCGATATCCAAATAGAAATAGTGTTCTTTTTATTTTTCAAAACGTCCGGGTTCGATTCTCGAGCTGAGTACAAGTTTTTTTTAATGTATGAATGCAGTTTTTCTTGTTACTAAAATCGATGACATGGTTCCTAAGAACAGATCTTCGTATGTCTTATAGTTTCAAACTTTACTATACTGACCGCTTTAAATGTTACACCCAGTATAGTTATGGACACCCAGTATAATAAAATAGCATTATTATAGTTTGTTGATACACCATCATGTACTTTGAATCAATGAAGTGTATAGATAATGATGTTGTCTGCAGTGTGAAATCTACTCGTAAAATCGGATTGAAAAGTCTCCCTATATTATAGTATGTGCAAAACCTGTTTTAGATACCTAATATTGTTAAAGCAAATAGACTTAAGAGTGTTACAGTTAATCTTACCTACTAGTTGAGGGGTCGATTGAAATAAAAATTATGATCACTACCTGTTTATTTCCATACTAAGACAAAAACTACATTTTTCCACACACATGGTTAGACACTTAAATCTGCAGTATGCAGGATGGCAAAAAGAAGACCACTTCAACTCCCAGATTGTTCTTCAGTTCCTCGTCCTCAGAGATGGAGATCAACCTTAATATGTGTCTATAGCGTCTTTGAATGCGCTGTTCCACAGTCTCGTAAGGGTCGATTGACTCTATGCTAAGGTCTTCGGAAAGCCGCACAAAAAGCTTGTTGCCGATTAGGTACATCTTCAAATTCATGTCAGACATCTTGAGAGATTTACAGCTGATTTTCTCGCAGAAGTTAACACGTCCTTCACCACAGCACCGGAAAAAGCAATGACTCATGAATTTCTTTGTGATAACAGATCGAGCGATTTACTATAACCAATCATAAAAGTATGTAATTATTGTACTTACTTTATAACATGTAAAAAATAACGATAGACCAGTCCAACAAACACTTTTACACGAAGATGACTTTCTATATGTTTATGCTACTATACATTTTGAGATGAAATCTACAATGTTGCCGCTGAAACCGTTCGTTTTCCCTAGCCATCTAGTACTTATTATGTTTTATTAGGGAGAAGCTCGTTTTAGAAGATTACAGATTAGAGATCTTAAAAGTTGACATAAAACTATTTAAGTATTGATAAAAGAAAACTCATTAGCCTACGTCAGTTTTTCATAGCTAAAAGTGGAGTAAAACCTCGCAAAAGACTGCTTTTAATAAGCGATTAGTTCATCAAAACCAATGTTATAGCGAGTAATTAAAAAAAGAGCCATATCTCGCCTACCTGACCCTTACTTAAACCAGAAAGCGTTTGTAATACACAGAACAATCCAAATATCTGTTAACCCACAATATTATAAACGTCAAAGTTTAGATATTTGTGTTTCAATCACGCTGTAACTACTGGCCCAATTTGTATGAAACTTGGAAGACATATAGTTCGTAGCCTGGATTAACACATAAGCTTTTTATCACGGAAAATCAACAGGATAAAACGGGATGCGGACGAAGTCGCAAGCGGAAGCTAGTTGGAAATATTTAAACCGAATCCAACGGTTCTACTCACGCAAAAGTAAGCCTTACGGTTGACTAATATTATGTAAGAATGCATAAGTTTTTTTTAATTTAATTGGCTTTTTAAAAGAATATATAATTATCACTTACCAAATTAAAATCCACTGTTTCACGCTGATAACATCTGACGTTCTGGTTCATCTTGGTAGCACAAACCAACCTCTGGCTCATGACAAACGAAGTAAGAATGGTTGATCTTTGAAAAGAAAATCAAGCTACATTTACTTACACAGGTAAATTACATTTTGAAAATTGTAAAATAAAATTATAAAAATTATGAACGCGTTACACCAGTTACGAGTAAATATGTTCGCCAAGCTTGCATTTTAATTCTCATTAGCAGAATGTACTTATAATTACCTATTTGTACTTGACAAGCATCATAGTTCAGTTGGTATAGCTCTGTTTAGCGTGCTGCGGGTCGTGGGTTCGATCCCCATTGAGAACTTTGCGTGTGGCAAACATAGACATTTGTTTTTGTCTGAGTATAAGCATTTACAAAAACTGTATAAGTATTGTATCAGCAATCTAGTTCCCATAGTACAAACTTTACTTAGTTTGGGACTAGAGGACGTTGTGTGAAATATCCCTCGAATTCGTGGATTACGTAACGCGGTGACTGTCAGATTTGTTCGTGTTTAGCGCCAACTAGCTGGTAATCGAATACCACGATTATTTGGTTTATATAGTTTTTTGAGCAGAAAACCTCATTCTAAGTTTAAATACCTACGCCTTTATAATTCACCAAGCTACTTTATACACTGAATTGCACTTTGCCACAACACTTTATCACAGGTTGTAAAGCCTACTTTATTGTCTATGCTCAAACGTACTCAAATACATTGGTACTAAGCCATGCCAAATCATTGTCAACGCGAATCACTGTGGGTAAAGCTTTATATTATTCTATTTGTCACTAAGCATTATGTAAGTAGTTTTTTCCATTTGTTTTCTACAGTTACACCTAATACATTTTGAATAGGAAAAGAAAACGCAAAGAATTATACGAACGAAGTGTAGTGAAGTGGAAGTGAAGTGGTTCTATACGAAGTGAGAAAACGCGACGAAAACGTAACATTCTAAACTGACATTTTCAAACTGTCATTTGAAATATTTTATTCTCTTTCAAGAAGGATTCATTCTGCTTGATGAGGTCGAACACAAAGAGGTAGAAGAATCATAAGATATTTAGCTGCAGTCATGGATTGTGACAAACGGTCAATTGGGCGAAATGATCATCTCTCAAAGTCATCTGGGTACCTTTGGTGAGAATCGTTTGAATAGAACCCGTTTTGTATCGTCATAATCATCATTTTACTGCCTTTTTTCATTGGTCTCTCTCTTCCTCTCTCCTCTCCCTCTTTCCCTTTCATCAACCATCATCAGTCATCACCGTATTCACTCCTCAGCATAACATCTTTCACATAGGTAATCTAGTCGCATTCTTTTTGCAATAACAGATTTATCATAAAAAAATATGAAAAAAAAGTGGTGTTGTATGTCTGTTTATCTATGGGCCAAAAGTAGGGCTCCAATTTGAATGTAGTTTCTTCGCAAGAAAACTAATTGTTCTGGGATGGTTTTTAGCTATGTTTGGCAAAAATCGGTGTAGCCGTTTCCAAGTTATGATGAGTTACGGTTTGACGAACCGAAGTCCATACGCTTTTTAATAACAAAGAGGATAAATAAATAAATATTCATGGACTTTTCACACAACGCTTTCTAGTACTAAACTAAGCAAAGTTTGTAATATCTTATTACTTTTAAATCCTGTTATCGTAGGATCTTCTTATTTTAGTAAAACCTTATCTAGGTTTATGTTACCAACAAAAATGGGAGTTTTTATTTAATGGCAACACTACGGGAACTGTACTGCGCATGTGCCGCCGCTGACGCTGCTCTTTATCCTATTGATCCATCTTTGGAAAAGAGCTCTGGAGGCGTAGTGATGACAACCCTGCCTCTCAGTTTTGAGGTCGTGGAATCCCGCATTATAATTATTCTATCATAATTGTATCAAATATTACCTATGTAAAAACTATGTAAGTATTATGAGTGCTTCCAAAAAGTAAAGGAAGTTATTGTCATTTTGACCATAATTTTCCTTTTAACTATACTAGGCTGTTGCTGTTAACAATGGTGTTTTGGGCAACCTAAACCAAATACACCACAAACCAGTAGGTGTAACGAAACACGGCCCTAGATGGTCATCAAAAAAAAATAGCTCGAAGTAAGTAATTTAGTTCATAAACAAAAAAGCCATCTCGGCTCTAAAAAAGTTTATTATCTAATAAACCCTTCAGTAACTAGTCGTGTACAAATATTGTATTGCTTCTCAAGTAGAGATCTAATGGAAAACTTTGACAAAACACTTTTTATTCCCATCTGTCATCCTGGGGAGACACATGGTACAAAAAAAGTCCGTTCTGTCACCTCGCAGAGCGGGGCGACACACGTTTAAAAATTGGAAAAGTCTCCCTGTCTCTAACAAGGGAACATACAGAACTATTTATTCCTAACTGTTATACTGTCAAGTAGGTAGATAAGCTTACGGCCAGATGGTAACCGCTTACCATCGCTTAGCTTATGCCTGCAACACACAGAGGTTTCAGAAGCGGGCTGCCGACCCAAGGTAAGTACATAAGTATTTCAATTCACAACAACGCATCCTAGTCCGTAAACTGAAAACTAATTTGAAACTAGACCTAGGTCACAGAATAGATATAGCACTTCATTTTCTGGTTCTAGTATTGACACAGTCCTCTCACGCCCACGTGCGCCTGAAACCGAGATAGTTTGACTTTCACTTCATAGATGGCCGTTTCAGCCAACTTTATAACTAGCCTTTAGCTGGATTTAGTAAGTACTAGATATATTTAGAGTATTCTGTACTGATTTTAGCGTAATACACCCAATTGTGGCCTATTTCCTACAAATTGAACCTTCATTTTCGAAGTTGACACCATAAAGGCTATCTATGATTCATTGTTAGTACCTACTTGTAGACCTAGAAAAAGCTCTGTGCTTTGATCACGAATAAATATGACAATCGTAAACGTATACGAGATACACTGCGCGGTGACGCTGCAACGTTCGGCAGTCGAGCTGGCGTTGACGCGCAATACGATTGGAATACGTCAGGTTTACGTAACGCGGCGACTGTCAGATTTGTTCGTGATTACCCCTCTGATCTATTTGTTTCGGTCGTGGTCGACATTCATGTTTTGTAGTGAGAGAACACACTGTGTTCAATACAGCTTACCATTTTAGTGCAAGATTAAAAAAATATGAGTAGCTACGACGATGGGTATGCCATCTGTAGATCCTTGTCAAAGCTTAGCTGCACCAGCCAGTCTGACCCCCAAGTGTAATGAGAGTTGAAAAAAATTCTGACGTAGTTTTTACAACAGCATGACCCAAATCATTTAGATTTAAAACAAAGGATAGTTATGAGCGGGTATTTTTAACGTTCCATTACACTTGGTGGTCAGACCGCCGGCCCGGTAACTCGTGATCTCCAAAGCATGAAATCGCTAAGGTGAAAATGCCACTAGTAATCCATCCATCGTAGACGACGAGGCAGACCACCCGCCCGATGGTCCAATGACATTACACAACGAGCTGGGAATCAATGGTTGAGACTCGCAAGGGACAGGAAAGAATGGCGTAATAAAGAGGAGGCTAATACTCAGCAGTGGGTGCAGGCGGGCTGAGATTATGATGATGATGATGATCCATCTAAATGATAGCATAGCGTATAAACTGAACTGGAAGAGTGGATGCCGGCGTCAGTTTTTCCGACTTCATATAATTTGGATGTTTTCAAGAGACGAGTGAATAGGTATCTTCTAGATAAGCGTGCTACATTGTCGACCGCATCGTCACTTACATCAGGTGAGATCGCGGTCAAACACTTGCCTATAACCCGCTTTACACTAGGCTAAGCTGCACTGCGAGAAATATAACTTGGAATTACTTGACTTACTAGTGAACTTTACTGTAAATAGTGCAGTTTAGTCAGCTGTTTTTGGTGGAAATTCAAGCTGTATCTAAAAATGTACGTCCTTGATTTCAACGAAACAAAGCCTACGTATAAATCCGAAAGCAAGGCTTCTAAACCCTATAAGTTTCATTGAAATCTGTTCAGTGATTTTGGTCCGATCTTCGAACCTACAAACAGACAAATTCGATTTTTGGAATCAGAATCGTTTAATTAGTGGATCTGTATTACTTTTTCCATATCTTCGATTGGCTTTTCTACAGTTTAATAATAAAAGATAGAAAACTTTCACAAATTCTGAGATACTTATATTATTTCAAAATACCAAATCGCATATTGTACATTCTTAACTAAGCAATGCTGTACAGCCAGCGACAATAAGATGTATACAAATCATTATTTTCATAAATATTTCACGGTTCTCCTTAAAAGAGCGGCAAAAATATTTCACTAAATTAACACAATAAGGGCGTCTTGCACCAGAATCACTAAACGTATTTAACAGCTAAATTGATTTAAAGCTGACGTATTTGTATGACTTGACAACTCGCTAAATACTATTTAAGAGTTAAACGCGTTTAGCGATTCTGGTGCAAGCCGCCCTAAGTAGACTAGTTTCATTAGAGCACTCATCTGGATACATTTTCATGAAACTTTCTACCGTAATATATGACTTAGAAAATTGTAAATTGTATAAGTTTTATTGTTGCTGACTGTAGCTACTAGTAAATGTTAGGGTACGTTCACATAGAGGCTCCGTTTTTACAATACCATCCATTCATATAAACATTTTTCCATGGTAAGTATTTTAATTTTTTACTCAATCATTAGTCTGTTTTACAGGTCCGTTTTATCAGAATACATTTTTATTCGGTGACAGCCTAAAAGTAAAGATGTGATACCTATATTAAATAAATGTATTTCTTTGAACGAGTTCACATACGACATCATTCACACAATAAAAATACTGATCCGACAAAATATACAGAGGTCGTTTTACAAGTCTTTTTTATCGGATAAGTTAACAACACATTTTATTCAAATAAACATGAATTAAATGTGTTGTTAAGTTAAAGGTTAGGTTTATAGACATTTATTCTCAAAAAAGACATGATATGCCACTTACATGAGAAAAGATCTTATAAGTATAAAATTAGGTAAGTATAGCTAGGTATTCTTCGTTCTAGTAGATTTAGTAGGTACGTAGCTTTAGTGATAAGGTTATGAATAGCACCCATTCAATTCATTCTAGGCTAAAGCTAGGCAATATTAATTTAATGTTTAGTATAATATTAATTTATTCTAATTTAACATAAAATGATGCTAGTTTTCTAAAATACAACATAAAAATCATATTATTTAACATAATAATCACAAAACTACATTAAAAAATACAAAGCAACATTAAATTAGAGGGGAAAGTTTAAATTGTTTGCGGGATTAAAAAAAAATAATGCTTAGCTAATACCTATAATGAGCTGTATCTACCGTAAAAACGAACCGTAGATATCGTCATTCAAACGACGTTATTCAATGACAATACTAACGGTTTTTTTGTTATAATAAATATAAAATCAATTCTACTTGACTTTATATTAGGCCAGTATTAGCTATATTTAAAACTAGCAGTTACCCGCGACATCGTCTACGAAAAAATATAAGTAACCTAAAAAAACCCAAATTTTTACATTTATAAATAAAAGTGGGATTGCAATATGCAATTCAGATCAAGCAGGACAATTTAAAGTGTATATAAATAGATATCTACATAGCTATAGATACAATACATTATACTTACTTACAAGTCTTACAACATTTCAGACTAAATGATCGCTGCTAAAATAAAAGAACGCATAATTTTATTTAATCTAAGAATCTATGAACTAAATTATTCTATTTATACTTAATTAATAAAACTATATAAAATCGCCAAGTACAGATAAAACAGCGCATAACCTATTGGAATGTTAAAATACAAGATAGGTACGTAGTAAGATAAGAAACAACACGCAAGCAAACCCAGTATGGAATAGGACATGTACAAACTGCAACCCTTACTAAACTTCATTCACCCCCCCACTAACTATTACTCTAAGCTGTAGTATAGCCATAGTAACTGTTAGACTAATCTGGGTCTGAAGCGTATCGATTTACGTGGGGTAGCAAGTATAAGCACAATATAAAAACGGCGAAAGTTTAGTTTATTAAACAAAACCGCCTTTTTGACGCTTAGTTAAAAACTAAAAAATGCAAATCAAGACTTTTATAAGTAATAAACTTGAAAATACTACAAAATAAATACATACATTTATAGTTATATCCACTACAAAGTTACCCCCAAACTTTAACGGACACAATTTACACAAGTCGTACCAGACGGGGCTTAAACTTAGGAACTTATCCGCTCGAGAACTGGCCTCGCGGTTCTTGAGGGGGCTAGATGGCCCAGTAGTTCCATGGACACTGCAGATATACTCTACCAGCTTGGCATGGATCCAAGGTTGTGCAGGAATTCGCGCAAGCGTTGTGCCTTTTTGTCGGTTTTACTAGGTTCGTCGGACGAATAATGGTTTTAAACAGAATAAGTACATAGCAATTGTCAACCTTAAATACCTACTAGAAATTGACCGCATTTAACGGTGACATGTTTGGGCAATGTGAGCTTGCATGGGGACTAACGGTGCAAACGTAGTGTCTCGGATCTTGGCAAAGCAGACGTCGCGAGGCGATCGCCGCCCCCTCGCCTCTCATCTGTTGGTTACGTAATAACGCTTACATATACAATAACTTAATATCATCTTAAATTTCATCACATTTTTTATTCAAAAATTTTTTTTTGATTTGTATTTTATATATACAATAATTCAAAATAATTATTTAATATTGTGTGTTACTCAGGTAACTTATACAAAGCCAATTTAAGTTGAGCCAGCAAGATATCAAGGGATAAATAATTGATAAGTTTTACTTTCTTTCAAACTACCCTCAATGTCGCTTGGCCTGCAATAAATCAGAACTGGCGACGTTAGCGATAATTTATGTGCAGCTTGCAACCCCAACTGCCTCCCCACACTCTTCCACTCTTGGTGCAAGCGAGTGCATAGACAGTGCGTCCTTATCATTCATAGTTTGCCGTAGGGTCGGACCCCATATCACAACCCCTAAAAGATAAAGCACATTTTCGATTTAATTGTCGACATAATAATAACCGGTTTCAAATCAAAGACCGGTTTAGTTTTAGTTAGGTTTGTAGAAAAATACGTAGTTACTAACAGAGTTTTATTCTTATTGGTGCTTGAGATAAATATAGTATTTTTTCTGAGAAATCAGCGTTGTATCAAAATTATATTAGTAGTCATCTCGTTCTATCATACACACAAACATATTCCATGGTCATACAAGCATCGCACATGCATTTTCATTGTAAAGCCCAAACAGTTTTTCTACTTGCCTAGTAAAAAAGCCAAACGACCAGCAGACAGCGTATGGAGTTTAACCCATAATGCGGCAAAACTGACCTTAATCAGAAGTTGCCGCTACAAATTTTACCGCAGTGAGGGCGCTACTGTGCTGCGGATTCTATACACCTCTCTTTCTAACCAAAGTATTGATTTTCTCTCGCAAATTTGAACCCCCCCCCCAACGTCCCCCTGGTGCTAAAAATAGCCTCGACCCTAGGATACCGTTTGGTTTACAGTATGAGCGATAGCGATTTGATGGAACTTTCGAGAACGAATCGGTTTTTTTATATTGAAAAATTATAGTGTGTATCGGTTTTTATTATGCTATTGTAACAACTAAGATTTAAGCTATCTGGCAAGCTATTTTTTCTTTTTAAATAAGGCCGTTTATTAAGAAAATCGAAATCTTAAAAAAATAAAGCATGGAATTAATAATTTACATGAAAAAATTCAGTGCAATAATAGTGGACAATAAAATGATTGTTTTTATTTGTTATAAATTATTATTTTTAACCCAAGTGTGTCTTGTAACAAACTATTATTATTACGTCTACTATGTAACCTATGTTAAAGCCAATTTTATTTTTCCTAAATAATATCTAACAAACTTGTATAGCCATTTTTTTCTAGATTATTTAGCCAAGGCGACATTCTAAATCCACTTGTCAAAAATGCATAGAAGAAAAAGTTAGTTTTATTTTCTTTATCTATCTTAGAATTTCAAATGACTATTTTAATTGTAATAATTTATTAATAATTTATGTGACAGGCGTCACAGCTCAGTCGGTAATGGCTCTGCCTTCCGTGATGTGGCTCGTGGGTTCGATCCCCACCAAGAATAAACATTTGTGTGTGGCAAACATAGATGTTTGTGTTATGTCTGGGTGTTATTATGTATTATAAGTATGTGTTTACAAAAAAAGTATATAAGTATTCTATCAGCATCTAGTTCCCATATTACTAGCTTTGCTTATTTTGGGACTAGACAGCGTCGTGTGAAAATGTCCATAAATATTTATTTCATAAATAAAATAAAAATAATACTAAATTGCGTCGCCAATAAAACCGCTTTGTGAATAAAAATAACTTGCAAGCTATAATATAAAAAAACAATCGCTAGTGACAATAAATTCAACAGTAACTGTAGGCGGGGCTAATCCCACAGTTTACAATTTTATCACTAACACAACAATGCGCTTAGAAGCCGTACTGGTGCAATACGCATGTGTGGGTTATACACCAACACAGTGCCTTTTTGTTCAACACCTTCACAATAGTACACACAATGATGGTATAACTATATTGTTTAGTATAGCTATTGTTATATGGTGTGAGGGCGGAGCCGAAATACGCTGCGTTAGCACTTTTTCACCTTGTGTATTCAACAGTCAAGTTGCAATTTACACTATAAGTATTTTTTTTCTTTTTTTTTTTAAGTTTCACTGTGAGTAGGTACTATGCATTTTTTGACTGTGGAGTATTATTTTCTTAGAACTATTAATTTTAGATAAAAGCTAGGTATTATAGTTTAACCTAACTGTAGGTATCTCTTTCGTAATATCGTTCTGTAAATAATAACAACTGTATAAATGAGCCTTTTCTAGGTATTTTTTTGTATATAATAATCCTCGTTCAGGTTACATTGTTTTGGATCATCCTGTATAGTAGTCACAACGGATCTTTGTCCCTCTGAAGTATCTGCGCAGAACCCATTTTTGGGTAATTGGAGGTAAGTAATTTTTCCCGCACAACAGTTAGGTACTGCCCCCGTATTCCAATCTTTTGCTGTCAAGTTACATTTCACTGCCCAGTGTAATTTCTTCAGGTCACGTGGTACAATTTTGTACCACGTGATCATTCTTTTTAGAAACTTGACAACAAAATATGCGCGAAAACACATCAAATGACGTCATAATGTCACTATTTAGTCACAGAATAACTATGAGTTAGTATGAACTGACCATGATTTAAAACTTTGCAGTTCAACTTTGCAGTTCAACTGAGTTTGCGACAGATAGATGTATCATGTACTGCAGAACTTTGCAGTACATACGCAATCGTTTGTTGCACCTAACTTTAGAAAGATCCGTTGTACGTACTGTTCGTAACTTTACAAAATAAATTGATCATCCTATAGATTTCTTACGCTCAGCTTTTTTGAAATTAATGGTCATTTCTAATAATCCACTAAAAGTGTTTTACTCATCTTAAGATACTCGTAAGTATAAAAACAATGGGAGTAGAATATTTTTAAAATGTTTAAATAACTCAAGTTTTCTTATAGAGGTGTCTAGGTAAATTTTGTTGGTCATGATCTATAAACCTTAAAGGAATAAGTAAACTAGTATCAACAAAGAAATAATAAACTGGGCAAGGCGCAAGTTTTATTTGCGCATGGTAGTGTTCCGAGTGAAAGATTCGCTTTAAAACCAACTTTTCACATTGAAATAAAGCCAGGTAATAAGAGCTCCCATTTGTAGGATTTTTAATGACGATACGGTTCAGGTGAAGCTGGACAGCTAATAATTCTGGTTATTATTGAATTTTTTGAATTAAGTTAACTTTTAGAAGTTGCCTATAGTTTTCCTTTCATGAGACCATTATGTTACAGGTTTTCTGAAAAAATCACCCATTTTTGCTTTAAGAGAAAACCCGTCTGGAATGAAATATTTCGCACTAAATAAATTTTTCTTCATCAAAGTTTTTTTAATAAAAAATCTAAATATGAGGTTCTTTTAGTTAAGTTCTAAGCTTTCATTAGATACCCCACTCAATGGGGTAAAAAAATATTTTTGCTTTCATATCCCGTTTGACCCCCCTTAATAGTCCCTAATTTTCAGAATATTTTTTCCGCATACAAACCCTCATATTGGGTTGTGATAAACTATTACTATTCCAAATTTCAACTCTCTAGCTTCTACGGTTCAGCTCTGGTAGCATGTGACAGACAGACGGACAGACGGCCAGACGGACAGACGGACACTGGAGTGAGGCCATAAGTGTTGCGTTTTTCCAAAACAGGACCGGAACACTAAAAATAGGTGGCAAAAAATAGTTTTATTGTACTTTGTATAACTTTAATTATTGTAATGTAAATCCTTTAGTGCAAACCTAAGATAACTGATATTAATACTAATGGAAAAGATAACTAATATTCTTAAATAGTAGGTAGGTATAGTTTTAGTAATTTTGCAGAGAGCTACGCCGTAGCAAAGTGCTACGAAATAGTCTTAGTGGGAGTGTAGCCACAATGATTATTTTCTTTTTTGATGATAAGTAACCCTAATCGTGTCAATGAATGTTTTTTTTTTATTTAAACAAATTAAAATATTTATTCACAAAGAAAATTATGACTAATACAGTATTTACAATATTTATAATATGTACAAAATACACATGAAGCAGTTGAGCTATCTACACACCGTTGCAAACGATTTATAGATAGCTCAACTGATCCAAATCAGTTTATTATATATGTTTATTGTACTTATAAGTATAACCTAAGAGTTTTCTTCTCATAACACTCCTGGGTTAACCTAATTACCAAGTGAAATACCAATTACTAGACCAAAATTAACTGATTAAATCCACTTACTCTAAACTTTTGCTTAATACCATTTTATATATCAATAAAATTGAGAGTAAGAATCAAACCGCTTATCACTTAGCTCACAGAAATCAACCCTTGTGCTCCCCGCACCGCATCCCTCCCCAGGTTTCCCGAGCGAATCTAGATTCGTTCCTTTTCGCTGCGGCTCTCCAGACGGGACAGACGTGTCGGTCTGCGTCTGTCCCAGCGCAACTCCTGGAAGCTCCTGAGCTTCTGAGCTCGGTTCGTACTTGCAGAATATTAAAACTAAAGCCAGTGCTCAACCTTGCCGTGCCTGCTGCCGCCTTTCAGCTTAGCCGAGACCTACCTTCGTGCAGAAATAACAAGTAAGTTAAATCCTTCGCTTTTACCCTCTTTGCGAGCATTTTCAGCGTTTTTTGTGCCAGTCTGCGAGATTTCGGTTGTTTTGCTGTCTAAATTACACGTATAATGCAAAGCGAAACCCACAAAATTGTAATTTTCTTAATGTTCTGATTGTGGTGCAGTGTACAGCGCATGCGCGATGCGCAATGCGACACGGCGAAAGACGCCATTTTCCGCGATTTTCCGGTTATGCTATTTTAATCCGTTTCCATCCTTGAAATCATTGATGATTTTGTGTTTTTGATTCATAAGTTTGAAAAATACTAAAAAGTGCTACAGAAATAACCTAATATTATTATTTTACACGGACACAACCATAGTGTTCATATAGTAAATAATAACTTTATTATGAAAATAAAATTTATTTGTGATACCTTATTTCAAGTTGCTTTATCAAGTTTTCTCTAACAGACACAGTAACGGGAACCATTATCATTAAATAATGGTTCCCGTTAGAAAAACGCAATACGTTGCGTTATACGCATGCGCATTTCTCAATGCGTCATTCCGACGCCATTTTGTTTTCGTGATTCTAACGATCACTAAAAATTTTAGTATGGGCGTATGGATCTATAAGTGAATGTGTGTATGGGTGTATAGGTGTAACGGTGTATAGGTGTTTAAAAGAATGGGTACATGGGAGGGTGGGTGTATGGGCGTATGGTTGTTAGTAAGAGTGGTTGTAAAAGCGTATGAGTGTAAGGGTGTTTGTGTAGGTGTATGAGATTGTGGGCGTATGTGTACGGATGTAAGTTTGTATGAGAGGGTGGGTGTATGGATGTGTTGGTGTAGGGGTGTATGGCCAATGGGCGTATAGGTAAATGGACGTATGAACGTATGGTTGTTTTGGAGGGTGGGTGTATGGGTGTGTAGGTCTATGGGATAATTTGTGTGTATGTGTGTGTGTGAGGGTGTGTGTGTACAAAGGTGTAAAAATAGGTATATGGAAGAATGGATGGTATATGGATGTATGAATGTTTGGGTGAAAGGGCTAATATTTATGTGGGAGGGTGAAGCTAGGGTGTATAGGGGGGTGGGTATGAACCTACACACCCATATTAGTAAGTAGGTGTATGGGATTATAGACGTATGTGTGTGCGGGTGTGTAGGTGTGCAGATGTATGGGATTATGGGCGTGTGGGTGTGGTCTAAGATTACATGGGAAGGTGGGTGTATGGATGGTGGGTGCATTGGAATTTGGGTGTATGGCCGATGGGCGTATGAATGAATGGGCGTATGGGTGAATGGCCTTACGTGTGTATGGGTGGATAGGTGTATGAGTGAATGGGCGTATGTGTATATGGGTGTATGGGCGTTTGATTGTATGGGACGGTGGGTGTTTTTTTTTATACATTATATACAAACGTTTGACCGCAATCTCACCTGATGGTAAGTGACGATGCGGTCGACGATGTAGCACGATTGCCTAGAAGAAACCTATTCACTCTCCTCTTGAAAACATTCGAATTGTAAGTGTTCGGGTGTACGGGAGAGTGAATGTTTAGTTGTATGGGTGTACGGCAGGGCAGATATAATTATATTGGCCAATGGGCGTATGGGTTTATAATCATATGGGTTGATGGGGGTATCGGTGGATGGGTGTATGGGACTTTGGGTATATAGGTGAATGGGATGGTGGGTGTATAGATGTATGAGAGGGTGGGTGTGTGAATGTATGGGTGTATGGAAGGGTGGGTGAATGGGTGTATAGGAAGGTGGGTGTATGGGAGTGTGGCTGTTTTAATGTATGGGTGTACGGGAGTGTGGGTATTAGGCCAATGAGAGTATGGATGGATGGGTGTATGAGTGAATGGGTGTATGTGTGTATGGGAGTTTGAGTGTATGGGATGGTGGGTGTATGGAAGAGTGACTGTATAGATGTATGGGTGTACGAGTGGGTGGATATATGGTCAATGGGCGTATGACGTTTATGTTCATATGGGTGGATGGGGGTATTTGTATGGGACGGTGGGTGTATGGGTGAATGGGACGGTGGGTGTATGGGTGAATGGGACGGTGGGTGTATGGGTGAATGGGACGATGGGTGAATGGGTGTACGGATGTATGGGAGGGTGGGTTTATGGGCATATGGGTGTATGAGAGGGTGGGTGTATGGATGGATTATTTTTTTTCATATTGTGGAAACTCAGACTGTTATTATGGGCCCGGTTTTTCAAAAGTACAATAAAATAGCATATTTTATTTTGCTTTATTATTTTTATCGTAGGGGACTAAAGCTTCACTGAAGGAGTTCCTGCAAAATTAAATGAAAAGAAAGTGAAGAATATGCAGTAAACAGTGCAGCGGAGTATATAACTACAGAACAGAGCTGTTCTGTGTATATAGGTAACCATTAAATAAATACGCAGTGAAGGAAAGGTGAATGATTAGGTACAATAAAACGAACTATGGATAATTATAATTATGTCAAATTTTCTTTTTTTAATTGTCTGTCCCACTACTGGGCATAAATGCAATATTTATTGTTTTATTTTGTTACTATAGGTATGAAAGTAAACTTGTGATTATTAATAATAATAAAAAAATGTGACTGTTTGTATTATTATTTTATATCCTAATAATGTAAATGAACATAAGATAAGGTTTAACAGTGTATTTATAAGTAACCTTTTTATTAATAAATACAATACATAATGCAATGTACTGAAAAAATTATGGATATTATGAAGTTTTCAATAAATTCACCATTATTAATATAAAAATGTTTTATTTTATTAGTGTAATCATACTTATAATGAAACACACAAAGACAATTACGACTAATACAGTACAATATTTATAATATTTACAAAATACACAATGACATGAACCAGTTGAGCTATCTACAAACCGTTGCAAACGATTTATAGATAGCTCAACTGATCCAAATCAGTACAAATCGGAAGCGTGCCGACACTGGCTGCATTGCCGTGCTTTTTTGTATCATAAGTAGGAAGGTGAATCTTAGGTAACACCAAATCAGGTTGCAAAGGATGGAAATGGATAATATAATTAAAAAAAATCTAAGCCAAGCACATTCACACCACAATCCAGAAAGACAACCGATATCCGTAGACTAAAATTCTTGTTGCAAATGCGGGTTGAAAGTTGAAACGATTTAAAGGTTCTCTGCCTTTAGCGCTGTGGGTTGTGGGTTCGATTCTCACCGAGAATTTTTTTTTATTAAAATTTTTTTGTTCTTTTTTGTATAGGTATAAGTCATATGTATCATTTGTTTATACGTTTTTCTACGTCTGAGAGGAGATTCTAAGGTCGAAAATGTTCAACTTGACATAAGTGAAGTGGTTAGTGGTGGTCTACGAAGATAACAAGAAAATCTCTTAAGTCAAAAGGCGTTTATTCAATAACATCACAAGGTTCATATTTTAATAAGTTACTCCACTATAAATAAATAAATATTCATGGACTTTACACATAACGCCCTCTAGTCCCAAACTAAGCAAAGCTTGTGATATGGGAACTAGATGGCTGATAGAATACTTATATACTTTTTTAGTAAATACATACTTATAATACATAGTAACACCCAGCCATAGAACAAACATCTATGTTTTCCACGCACAAATGTTTGTTCTCAGTGGGGATCGAACCCACGACCCACAGCACGGTAGGCAGAGCCATTACCGACTGAGCTGTGACACCTGTCAAAACATAAAACATTTTAAGTGATAAGAAAAGGTAAGCTTATTTTCTGTTAATAATATATTTATTTTATTAAGTACTAGCAGTTACCCGCGACTTCGTACGCGTCTACAGTTTCCGTGTACATTATATTATCTGTGCGTGTACCGAGCGGATACTTTGAGAAACTTGACATTACACCTCATTACACCGAACTCGTACCTACTGGAATGTCAAACGCTAGTTGTTAGACCAAAGAGGTAGTACTACGCCCTGTCAAACTGACGTGACATGACATGACAATGAAATCCTCTTGCCAATTGGCGCTGCTAATCCTTTTCGTTCATTTTATCCTGTAGATCCTGTTAATTATTCGGGATAAAAAGTAGCCTATATGTCAATCCAGGTTACGAACTATATATATGCCAAGTTTCATCCAAGTTGGTTCAGTGGTTTTGACGTGATTGAAACACAAACATCCAAACATCTAAACATCCAAACATCTAAACATTCGCATTTATAATATTAGTAGGATAATAAATAAGTCTTAGCATATCATTAACAGTTCTTATACAGGGTTTACTTAAGACTTTACCCACACTACGTGACCCGTTTAGTGGGGGAAGGGAGGTCTTCAAAATACCACGTTTGGTCACGGGGACGGAGAGGCTTAGGTTTACGTCCTCTAGAGAAATCTTGTTTTTTTTTTCAAGCTATTAAAACAAATATAAGTCAAATTTTGAATTAAAACCATATTTATGACTATAACATGAAACTAGGGGCAGGGGTCTTGGCATATACCACGGGTGGTCACCGAGGGGGGAGAGGGGGTTCTAAAATTGTAAAGCTTGGGTCACGTAGTACCTATGGCTACGTTTCCTTCACTGATGTACTATCAGCAAAATTTCCGCCTTACCACTTTTGAAACTGTTTCGCTTGCAAGCAGTTAGCTACCTGACACCGCCTTTTTCTTTTGTCTTCTTATTTTGACCAACCAGAGATCTAAACATCTATTTATTTTTATGACGGCCCATTGTTTTCATAACTTTTACACCCGAAATAATTTGCTTCTATTGGCATTCAAAAATTAACGGCTAGTCGGCTTACAGAAAATGCACCCTTAAGGTGGTAAGGTAGAACTTTTGCTGATAGTATATCTACAAGAAAGCCTAGGGAAGCTGTGAGAAAAGTTTCTTGCAATTTTTCAATACTCAATACATTTATTGCTTTCACATAGTATTATAGTTGTTACATTGTAGGTATTTTTAAGACTTCTAATACTCTGACAATCAGTGTTTATCATTCTTTATGAGAAATAAGACTGATTAATATCATAAAATGTTTCAAAATTCTACTCTGTCTAATACATAATAGAATCTACTTAAAATGTTTACCAAATAAATAAGTAAGTATATTGATTTTAGTTAGATAAAACGTCATAAAATAACTATAATAAAATGAGTTTTATGTAATATAAATACGTTATTATTTTTCATATTAGCATTTTGTTTCAGATTATGACATAGTTAAATTGCATTTGGATTTGGAAGTGTAAATCTGAGCGTGTTGGCTGCTGTCACACTACACACACAGAATTCAGTGTTGGAGTGGAGCATGATAACTGCGCCTACGCCTACGTCTAGGCAACCGTATTACTAGCTTTTTGCGGCTATGATATCACTGCGACCTTCTGGCCTATTGTGATCGCCACTAGGCAACCGTTGGGAACTAGTGAAAGACGCCCTCCGACTAGATGGGGCGACGATCTTCGAAATGTAGCTGCCAAACACTCGATGAAAAGAGCCGAAGACGGAAATTAATAGCGTTTAATATTCCCCTACTAAAATTGAAATTATATTTATACCTAAGCTTGTGTAAAAATCATTTATTGTACTACAATATATTCCAACCAAGTTGTTATTACTAACCAATTTGTTTGTGTTAATTACCTAGCTGTACTTACTTCACTTTATGTAATAGAATGCAAAATTAAAGAATTTCCAAATCACGTTTATGTTTTACAATAATAATGATAATAAAGTTTATTACTTTATAAATAAATAAATTAATTTAAAATAAATAAATTGTCAGGCATCATCTTTCTAAAAGTCAACATTGCAAATTAAGTACCTATGTTTCTATTAACTTCTACTTAGAATTTCTAGCGCATGTCAATTTGCTTTACAATGTTATACAAAAAAACATTTTTTGACAACGAATTTCATAGCAAAAGATATTTCGGTATTTCAAACCCTCGATCAAAAAATTATTGATGGCAATATAAAATAAAGTCATTCTGATAATTTGGCATTAATGTTATTGTCAAATGATACTTCTGTAAAGTGTATTTTCGGGATTATGAAATTAGGTCAACAAACAACATCTGGCAGACGAACGATGTTAAACGTTTTCGGCATACCTAAATAATATCGGTATTAAAGTTTGAACTTGTATTATAGGTTACTCCCAACGACCCATCGACCCAACGACCTATCGACCCATCGACCCAACGACCCATCGACCCAACGACCTATCGACCCATCGACCCAACGACCCATCGACCCAACGACCTATCGACCATAGACCCAGCGATCTATCGACCCGTCATCAACTCAGCGACCGATCGACCAAAATACCTACTCACCGACCCATCGACTCGTTAACTGACAAACCATTACCTCATCAACTAGTCGACCTAACTACTGATTGAAAATTAATACATCGAGGTATCCTGGATACAGACATCAAAATCCAATTGACCCATCCACCCATCGACGCATAGACCAATCGACCCATCGATCTATTGACAGATCGACGCATTGATTTTTTGACCCAACTCCTTATCGAGACATCAAGGCTGCAAAGCATTAGAGCATCGAGACGTCGTCCATCGGATGACCTATCGACCCATGGATCAATCGACCCATTAAACCATAGATCCGTCGACTAATCAACCTATAGACCCATCGACTCATTGACGTATCCACCCATCGACCTTTTGACCCATCGATCTCACCAATCCGAAACTCTCTCCATCACCATCTCATCGTATTTTCTTGATCAGTAGTTTCGTGCATTTCTCTGTAATTTATTTGTTTATCGGGGTATAGTTTTGCCCGGGCCGAGCCCTCCTGGCGCACCTTTCAACATTTCTCTTCCCCTACCTCGTGGCATTAAACTACACATGCGCTATGCAATGCCAAGGTCTCTGCGCATCTTCCCCATTCCCCGCGTAAGCAGCCTCGCGCATCTGCAGGACATAGACATTAGTCCCCGGGATCGCGTATAGATCAAATGTATATCCAACGTTCGGTTTGATCGTTATTAATTATTGACGGTGCAGTGAAACATATCTCTTGCGTTTAAATTTTTATGATCAGTAATTAATAAGTTAAAAATTTGCAAGATGGTTTATCTAAATAAAAAAAAATTTAAACGCAAACTGTCCAAAAAACTACACTATTTTGGTAAGATTTCTTTACAATTCAAAATTAAGATAAGTCAGAACAATAATAAGTTGCAAAGTAATTTTTACCCTTGAGAACATACAATTTAGTAAATTTCTGCACCCTCAAACTCATTAATCTGCAATGCAAAATATTGGGGTGAGGCCTATGCTCAGGTTGAGTCCTCTATCAGCCACACGCAGTCTCTGCAATCCTAACTTTCACCAGCCACTCCAACGTGGCGCCAAACTACACATGCGCTGTGCAATGCAGGGGTCCCCGCGCATCTTCCGCTTGTACAGCCTTACGCATCTGCAGTCCAGATCCTAATCAATAGTTCTTGGGCCCACGTACAGATCGAACGTACTCGTACTACTTACTCATCAGTCTAGTTATATAACCTATAGGCTCGGTATCCAAGCTTACTCGGTATAGACAGTGCAGTTAGTCAATAGATAGTGATTCAGTGTATCCTAAACAAATTGTGAAGAGATAACAAGTTCATGAGATGGTTGATCAAGGTATTAATAAACTCATAGATACCATAGAAAGTTTACAAGCTTTACAACATTAGTATTTTACTACAATTCTAGAATGCCCTATACAAATGAAAGAACAATTCTACATTCTATGGTTTTCATCAGCATTATTATCGCTTTATACTCATACATAACATAACACATGTCTCAAAAGAGCACGAATCGATATCCGCAATGCATCAATCAGGGCGTGGCTATGCCTGGGCCGAGTGCCACTCTCCTCCCCTCGCAGCCCCTGCAACTTCAACATTACCCCGTCCACCCCACCCCGTGTCGTCTGACTACACATGCCCTGTGCAATGCAAGGGTTCTCGAGCATCTCTCTCTTTCATCTCTCTTGAAGATCTATAACTTATCTATAACGTTTTATAACCTATCAACGGTGCAGTTAAGTAATAGTGATTTGGGTGTCCATAATAAACTTTATGAGATGATCGATCAAGGTATTACTAAATTTGTACACGAACAGTTAAAAAAGCTTCACAAGTTGTGCATAATTTTACTGCTATTTTGGGTTAGGTTCAATAAATTAGAAAAACAATAAGATATCTATGTGGTATAGATGCTGATGGAGATGATGTTTGCCCGTAGCTCACCCTTCGCGGTTTTTAAGTAGGTTTCTCGAAAAAGCATCGATCAATATCTGCAATGCGCAAATCGAGGTGTGGCTATGTCTACCCGACTCACTCCCTCTCGTAGCCCCTGCAACCCCAACATTAGCCCTCCCCTCTCCTCTCTTCTGACTGCAGATGCGCTGTGCGATGCAAGAGTTTTTGCGCATCTCCGCAGCCTCATTGTCATTAGTTCTCGGGCCCGCACACAGATTGCACGTAGTACCTATTTGTACAGGTTAACCATCAGTTCTGTATCCAAAATTACTCGGTACTGACAGTGCAGATAGCCAATATTCAGTGTCTCCCAAATCAACTGTGAAGAGAAATCAAGAAGTTTATGAGATGGTTGACCAAGGTGACCAAGGTACTACATTCGTACCATCAGCAAAATTTCCGCCTTACCACTTTTGAAACTGTTTCGCTTACAAGCAGTTAGCTACCTGACCCCGCCTTTTTCTTTTGTCTTCTTATTTTGACCAACCAGAAACCTAAATATTTATTTTTATTACGGCTCATTGTTATCAAAACATTTACACCCGAAATAATTTGTTTCTATTGGTATTCAAAAATTAACAGCTAGTCGGTTTACAGGAAATGCACCCTTAAGGTGGTAAGGTAAAACTTTTGCTGATAGTAGGTACATAAACAGTTAAAACAGCTTCACAATTTTACTGCTATTTTGAGTTATCCTTTTACAACTTACTAAAACAATAAACTATACCTACCTAAGTCCTTACTTTTACCTTTGAGAGAGTAAATTGTTTTCATACATAAGTTTTTAGGCCACAATATTCCCCATCAGCATATCACCTCAACTTTAAGTAGGTTTCTCAAAAAAGCATCAATCGATATCCGCAATGCGCAAATGAGGGTGCGGCTATGTCCCTTTCTCTCCCTCTTGCAGCCCCTGCAACCCCAAAATGACCCCCCTGACTCCCCACTCCGTGGCGTCAGCCAGCACATGCGCTACACAATGCAGAGCTCTCGCTCATCTACCGCAACCCCCCACCCTTTGCTGCCTCACGCATCTGCACTGTCGATCTTAGTCATTAATCCTCGGGCCCGCATTCAGATCACACGTACCAGTTCGGTATCCAAGCTTATTCAGTATAGACAGTGCAGCCATCTAACAGTGATTCAGTGTATCTTAAATCATGAAGAGAAACTAAAGACTTCATGAGATGGTTGATCAAGGTATTAATAAATTCATACCGCTTCAAAAGCTTCTCAACTTTCTATCTATTTAGTCTGTATGCATCTACTGCTGGCTGTAGGTCTCTTTTTTAGTACGTCAGTCTCATTGGACCTGTGCAAGTTTTCTCCACTGCTTCCCAACCATAACTTTAGTATTAATTCACTACAATTCAAGTTAGTCCTCTATTAAGAGGCCGTGTTTTGATTTTGTCCTATATAGGCCGTTTTTCGATATCGATTTTTATTATACTTGGTTAACGTTTTACGATTACAAATATATATGAAAATTAAAGTTTGGTTCTTTGTAAATAGAATGCTTTAAGAACATTTTATATTAGGCAATACACAACCGAGAAATAAATTAATTTGTAACGTGTCTGGTTGTAACCAAAGAACAATCACACTTTATGATTGTCTATGCTGACAAAAGCATCTGCATTATCAATGCTTTGTACTAATAAAACATTTCTCGAAAGAGCACGAATCGATATCCGCAATGCATCAATCAGGGCGTGGCTATGCCTGGGCTGAGTGCCTCTCTCTTCCTCTCGCAGCCCCTGCAACTTCAATATTACCCCCCGTCCACCTCACCCCTTGTCATCTGACTGCACATGCGCTGTGCAATGCAAGGGTTCTCGCGCATCTCCTGCAACCCCCACCTCCACAGCCTCACGCATCTACACTGCAGATTCTAGTCATTAGTTCCCGGGCTCGCGTACAAATTACACGTACTATCGGCAAAATTTCCGCCTTACCACTTTTTGAAATTGTTTCGCTTGCAAGCAGTTAGCTACCTGACCCCGCCTTTTTCTTTTGTCTTCTTATTTTGACCAACCAGAAACCTAAACATCTATTTATTTTTATGACGGCCCATTGTTTTCATAACTTTTACACCCGAAATAATTTGCTTCTATTGGCATTCAAAAATTAACGGCTAGTCGTTTTACAAGAAATGCACCCTTAAGGTGGTAAGGTAGAACTTTTGCTGATGGTACCTAGTTGTCAAGGTTTATAACCTATCAGCTGGTTATTCAAGCTTATCGGTATCGACAGTGCAGTTAGCCAATAGTGATTCAGTGTGTCCTAAATACATTTTGAAGAGAAATCAAAGACTTCATGAGATGGTTGATCAAGGTATTGATAAATTCATACCTTAGATAATTAAAAAGCTTAAATAAAATTAGTTATACTTTACGACGAGCCCCAGACAAATAAAAAAATAATATGGTTTTTTTATACTGAGGAAAGCAACAACATTATCCATCGTTTTGTACTCACTAAACGTTTCTCGAAAGAGTACGAATCGATATCCGCAATGCATCAATCAGGTTGTGGCTATTCCTGGACCGAGTGCCTCTCTTTTCCTCTCGCAGCCCCTGTAACTTCAACATTACCCCCCGTTCACCCCACCCCTTGTCGTTTAATTGCACATGCGCTGTGCGATGCAAGGGTTCTCATCTCACACATCTCTCGCAATCCCCCACCTTCACAGCCTTACTGTCATTAGTTCCCGGGCCGGCGTACAGATCGCACGTAGCTAATGTATCTAATTATTTAGTTTAATCAGTCTAGTGTTATAACCTATCAGCTCGGTATTGAAGCTTACTTGGTATCGACAGTGCAGTTAGCCAATTAGTAATTCAGTGTGTCCCAAATAAATTTTGAAGAGAAATCAAGGACTTCATGCGATGGTTGATCAAGGTATTGATAAATTTATACCATAGATAATTAAAAAGTTTCACAAAATTAGTTATACTTTACGACGAGCACCAGACAAATAAAAAAATAAATAAAGTAGGATGGTTTTTTATACTGAGAAAAGCAACAACATTATCCATCGTTTTGTACTCATTAAACGTTTCTCGAAAGAACACGAATCGATATCCGCAATGCATCAATCAGGGTGTGGCTATTCCTGGGCCCAGTGCCTCTCTCTTCCTCTCGCAGCCCCTGCAACTTCAACATTACCCCCCGTCCACCCCACCCCGTGTCATCTGACTGCACATGCGCTGTGCGATGCAAGGGTTCTCGCACATCTCTCGCAATCCCCCACCTCTGCATCATTGTCATTAGTCTCGGGCCCGCGTACTTACATATCGCACGTACTATCTATCCAGATTTATAGTCTACCAACTGAGTATCCAATATTACTCTGTATTAACGGTGCAGTTTAAATAAATTGTGAACAGAAATCAAGGACCTCATGAGATGGTTGATCAAGGTATTCATAAATTCATACTAAGTATAAACAGTTAAAAAGCTTCACAATTTTGATATTGGCGTGACAGGCGTGACAGGCGTCACAGTTCAGTCGGTAACAGCTCTGCCTTCCGTGCTGTGGGTCGTGGGTTCGATCCCCACTGAGAACAAACATTTGTGCGTGGAAAACATAGATGTTTGTTCTATGTCTGGGTGTTACTATGTATTATAAGAATGTATTAAAAAAAAAAGTATATAAGTATTCTATCAGCCATCTAGTTCCCATATTACAAGCTTTGCTTAGTTTGGGACTAGAGGGCGTTGTGTATAAAGTCCACAAATATTTATTAACACGAATATTTATTTATATTACTTTACTACGATTTGAGTTAGTTCAATCAATAAAATAAAATTGTATGGTTTCTAGGCTGTCGAAACCATCACCATTATCATCACTATGTACTAATAAAAAGAGCCCGAATCGATATCCACGATGCATCAATGAGGGCGTGGCTATGCCCGGGCTAAGTCTCTCTTTCTCCCTCACGCAGCCCCTGCAACTCCAACTTTAGATTCGAGTTAGCCCCTTACAAATCATAGAACAATAAAACATCATTATTATCGCTCTGTACTTAGAAAAAGTTTCTCGAAAGAGCTCTGATTTATATGCGCCAGATGAAGGCAGTATAGTTTCCCCGAGATAAGTAATAATACTAACCTGTCCCTTTCATTCTTTTTACATCACTAGTGCATTAGGTAGGTACTAGCTCTTTCTCTGTCGCCCGCACAGGTCAAGCTTGTTTTTAGTGTTCCGATCCAGTTTTTTTTTTTCAGGGCGTTATCAAACAGGACCGTCTTCTGATAGGATCGAAACCAGGTTCAGCCTGCCACCATATTCTTCATAGGTCGGCTTCCAGCCAGCCAAACTCGTTTACTTATTAAAATTATAAGTGGTTTAATCATACGCTTTGTTTGGAGGAGAATGGCCATCTCTGAAATCTCGGATTATTCCACGAAACCTAATAACGAATCTTAGAATATAGAAATAATCTGAGCAACGAATATAAATAATACTACAGGTGACAGATGTGACTTTTAAAAATTTAAAAAGTTTAATTTGTCTCTTTGTTAGTAACAGGGGGAATCGGACTTTTTTCACCAATTATCAAATAAGGTTAAAACTTAGGTTAGAATGGAACCTAGAGGCAAAACAAGGTTTTGTATTTATTTTTGTCAGTAAAGTGATGCGAAGATGCATACCGAAGGCGTATGCTTTGCATTTTTAGAAATTTTTAGGTGGTTAAATGGGTAGCTACATAGTTACTTATAAAACTGCGCTTATATATGCGCGATACCGATGCAATTTGCAAAGTTTATCTCAGCCATAGTTGAATAAAATATACATACTATATTTTTAAACATTTTCAGATCTCAATTCGAAGCGAACTTTTTAATCAAACACAAAGTAACTCATATCAATATGCGACTCATTTCAATATCAATATGATATATTGTCTACAACAAGCATTTTTTTTGTTGCAGTGAAGATACCCCCTTCGCTGACGTCCAAGGCCACGGACAGCGCTGATTGCCCCTTGCCGAGGGACAATCAGCCTGCAACGGTCAATGATGAAGTGGAGCAACCACGCATCGAATTCCAGTGGCAACACAACGTAACCCCGCAACTTCTCTATGATCTTTCTGTATTCAAGCTGCCGCCGCCTGCTCCGCCTAATCATGCAGTTGCACGCAAGCGCAAGTCTCGCAAGCAAAAGAAGAAACATTCTTCCAACCACCCAGATATAAACATTATTGGGACATATCTCAATAACTGGTATTTTGATCAAATAAGGGGGGCCCAACCCTACACGTCGAATGCTAATATTTATTAGTTCAGTGAATAATATTAATTTATTTCATTCTTCATTCCTAAAATCACTTCAAACATTCAATTATGTACTACTCCCTCTGCTCTGGATGAGTAGCTAATTTTTGTTTTTGGACAACTTCTTCGAAATTAACCAGAGAACGGATACTAAAGCTAAAGGAAAAGTCTTGAATTAATGTTTCGGAATCACTCGCAAAAAAGCGCCAAGCGTCTCTGACAAAGGGCGATGAGAGGGCCCAGTAAAAGACTTCAGTTCAGAAATGTGCCACAGAATTAAATAAGACGTGTTTATCTTCTAAAGCTGGGTATTTATTGCCACCAAAAATAAAGAGATGTAGAGCAAGTATCGAGATGGAATCACAGAGCACTGAGACAATGGAATGGCAAACGATATGCGAGTGGCCTCTCTTGATCAAAATGCCTCTTTGGAATTCTATTAAGAGTCAACAGACTCAGATAAAAGAATCGAGCCAAACTCTGAGAGCATATTCTAGAATAAGAACGTAAGATAGAAATAATATAAATAATCTTCGTGTTATCGTCTCTTCGTGTAACCCCCTGCGTGTCCTTTGTGTGTAGAATACTTGTGTCTTCGATGTGAATTGGAACTAAATATTAACATATAATTACGATATTATACTCAGATGTAGCTCCGTATCTTCGATGTGAATTTGATCTGAATATTACTACTTAATAAGAATAAGAAGATATTTACTGCGGTAATGGAATGTATAAAGAGATAACAAAATCTCAACATGTAAGTACCTATTGCCTATATTAGAGCAAAGATAATTCGATGAAAACACGTAACCTGCCCCCGTATGCTGTCTGTCTCTCTGTCTCTGTCTCTGTCTGTGCGTATGCTGTCTTTTGCTGTCAAGTTATATTTCACTGCCCAGTGTAATTTTTTCAGGTCACGTGGTACAATTTTGTACCACGTGATCATTCTTTTTACACACTTGACAGCAAAATATGCGCGAAAACCAATTAAATGACATCATAATGTCACTATTTAGTCACAGAATAACTATGAGTTAGTATGAACTGACCATGTTTTAAAACTTTGCAGTTCAACTGAGATTGGAATACCCCTGCTGGATTAACACATAGGCTACTTTTTATCCCGAATGTGTACGAAGTCGCGGGTACAATAAAATTATAAAATAATTAGGGCGGCTTGCACCAGAATCGCTAAACGCGTTTAACTCTTAAATAGTATTTAGCGAGTTGTCAAGTCATACAAATACGTCACATTTAAATCGATTTAGCTGTTAAATACGTTTAGTGATTCTGGTGCAAGACGCCCTTAATGCATAAAATACTCATCACATATTTTATTACAGATGTAATGGAACTGCTGTCTACATCACATTGAAGATTGTCCTTTATGATTTTGTTTCAAAAATCGCTCAAATTTTACGGTAAGAAAAATTTATAAATAACGGATCATTGTCCCTTTGAAGTATCTGTGCATTTTTGGGTAATGAGAGGTAAGCTAACACTTCATGACAACATAAGCAATCGTTTGTTGCACCTAACTTCAGAGGGATAAAGAACCGTTGTGCATACTGTAGCATCATCATTCCTTTGCCCTTATCGCACTAGGTGGGGTCGGCACAACATGTCTTCTTCTTCCACTCCCTCCTATCATTCGTCAACTCTGAATCTACTCCTCTCACATTCATGTCATCTTTCACACAATCCAACCACTTCTTCTTCGGTCTTCCTCTACTTGCGTACCCATTCACACTCATATTCATAGCTTTTTTTGTAACATGATTGTAACTGTAGCATGGAATATTATTATATTTATTAAAAACTATGACGCTATAGTAAATGTTTTTTTTCCATTACCAGGTAAAGAGTTGTCAGTGAAATGCAACGAGTAGCTGGTAAGCAGTATTGTGTAAGAATGCGTATGAAAAGTGTTTATAATCAAAAATGTAGGAGATGCTATATGCAGTGTGTGCAGGAATCATCAGGTGGGAAAAATACAGGAACAGGATAACCCTGTAAGAAATAATGCAAGACTGATAAAGAAAATTTTGCGATAGACTGACAAAAAAAATTTTTGACCTATTAGAACGTAATATTTTTTTCAACCGTGTTTCTGAGGGCCTGATGTAAAATATAGGTGGGCAAGTGACAAGTGTGCTGATAGCTGCAGTTCAAATACATCGTATGTTTAATAATATGTGGGATATGTGAGGGTAGTTGATTTGCGATATCAAAGTAGGACTAAGGACAATCAACGATATTAGACAACACAAGATTCGGTACCCATCATCATGTAAACAAAAACTGGGCAAGGTACTACAAGTAAACACATTCATAGTACCTACCAACATTTCCAATGTCCGTGCATCGTGCATCACGACAACGACGATTAGAGAGATATACGCAGACTGTAGCGCGAACGAGATGGCAATATCTGACACTGTTACATTCCCGAACAAAACGATTTGAGTCAAGTTTCGAGTGCCTCTTGTGTTTAATAATATCGTTGTGGACAATACCCATAGCATTTATTCATCAATATTATACATTCGTAAGTCCAACAACACAATTCAACTAATAGTCTTTATAAATAGCTCTACATTATGTTTAGAATTATGCGTCGCGGCTTGTACAGTCGGATACACATCAACCTATCCACTGTTTGAACTTTGAACTATTATAATTTGAATGTTGCGAATCATGGATCGCAAATAATCGCAATAGGTGTAGGCGCGTGGCGCGCAAGCAGCGATTCTCACATAAAAACATATCGTCCCTCTCGCATGATTCGCAACATTCGAATTATAATAGTTCAAAGTTCGAACCGTTGATAGGTTGATGTGTAGCCGACTGTACCTTTGTGGAATTGGGAACCTACTCGTATAATGCACGAATGCAGATTTGCGACTATTTGTTTAGCACGTTGATGTAATGTTTTATGCACTTCTAATTGTGTCTGAGATAACCCAGAGATTAAAACATAATACGCGGTAGAGCTCCGAGAAACTTAAGAATCGGAAAATAATTGATTAAAAAAAAATAGGCGATTAAAACATTTTGATCTGTCTATATGGGTCCCAGGTCCTCATTGAAGCAGGTACTATTAAACCTTTTATAATCTACTTATACATCTTATAACCTAAAACATTTAAACGTCTTTTTATAAACTAATGTTATACCATGTACGTAGTTCTCTATGTGTGATGTTATGTAGTAATTTAAGATAGTTATTAACAACGAAATGCGACTCTTAGGTGTAGTGTAGGTAACTATTTATAGGTACTTAACTTTATTTTTGATAATACTTTTCGACTGTAATTTTACAATTATGTTACACGAATTAAACCCATATCTTCAATGCAAAAAAAATAGGTTAATCGAATGACATACCTACTTGGTTATGATAACTTTTTACCTTGGACGAATAAGGTTTTTTACCAGCCGAATGAGGATAAGTATTCTTTTGCGCGCGTATATATTTGTATGTGGTAAGATTTTTACTCTTTGAACTACCAAAGAACCCATTGAATTCAATTAGTACTTACACCTTATTTATCAAACTTCAACCGGCTCGTCTAATAAACGGTCCAAGTCAAAGTCAAAGTCAAAATTTCTTTATTCAATAAAATCACAAGGTTCATTTAGAATCGTCTTATATAACTAAGTGATTCTAGGTGCCAGTTCCACGCGACCAGAGCCTAAAAGAACGGGCAAGAAACTACGGCCTGGTTCCTAGCGTTTGATATGAAATCACGATTTGAAGAAAAGAAATATACTTAGGTATATTACAAAAAAACTGAAGATACCAAACCAGTTAGACAGTTTTTTAGTAGTAGTAGAGCTCCGTGTGAAAGGGCTCGTCCGGGGAAGTACTACCTCCGTACCTATTTCTGCCGCCAAGCAGTGATGCACGCATTGCTGTGTTCCGGTTTGAAGGGTACGGGTGCCGGTGCTATTACAGGCACAAGAGACTTAACATCTAACTGTCTCAAACTACGAATATCTTATTTATTCGTAGTTAACAGTGTGATGCCTCATGGAATACGTTCACAGTGAACATACTCCGTGAGGCAATGCATTGTCATATGCAGAGTTTACCGCTTGAGATCAGGTGGGCCATCTGATTGTGCGATTACTTACACGCATAAAAATAACAATCGTAAATGACTTATGACGAATTGACAAAGTAAACTTTACATACACGACATTACCAGTGTTTTGATTTCAGTGTTTCTTGGTAGTTCTTAGCTTTATGTTTTTTCAAAAATAAAAAATAACGGAAGCCCTGGCTTGGTTCGTTGGGTCGTTTAAGCTGATTGCAGCATAAAAGAGCTCTCACTCAAAATGGTCAGATTGGTTGAGCTGGAGTCGATACTCCAGAATGTGTTGGTGACCATCAATGATGAAAAGGATATAAGAAGATTTACATGCTCGGGGTAATAATTTGTAAAATTACTTTTGCAATTGCAATATTTTTTAACGTTATAAAAAAACAAATAATCAAATCCAAGTGGTGTTTTTTGCGTTCACTTTTACTCTAACTAAAGTATTCTCAATATACCTATTTTGCATATTTTTGTGGTAGTATCTAATGTTCTCACGACCGAACTACCGCCTAAATTGCTATAATTTTTGTTGTCTTTCGCAAATATACTTATAATTCATTTCACCTGGCAATAGTAAACAAATTCATTTACTTCCAAAAAAGGCGTTGCCAAACGTATTTAGATGTCTAAAAATGTATTGTAAGGCGGGGTTTATTTAATCGAAGGGTACATTAGGAATAACTTTTAATAATATTGCGCATAATCATTCACAACAGATATGGAAATGTTTTTTTTTAACTCTATCTGGTGTGTCTTTTTGCGGTTCTCTGTGTAAGAATGCTGGTTGATCTGGGATGGTTCTTAGCCATGTTTGGCAAAAATTAGTGCAGACGTTTCCAAGTTAGGAGGACATACAGTTTTAAAAACTATTTTTGAGGAATCTCAGACATAATCGTTGTTTGAACATTTGATTGACCAATCTAACGAACCGGAATTAATCGATAAAGATATGATAATAACCATCATAAGGATGATGAAGAGGATCTAGAGATATTTTCAACTTTTGGGGGTTTTTTACACAATTAACTTTAATATTTATGTGGGAGGAAGGGAGGGGGGGATAGGCAGCAGTTAGCACCTGTATACATAGATGTATACTTACTAGACCTTTGTATGTAGGTATATAACTATTTCGGTGTATGTTGCTGCCCATCCTTTGCAGAACCGGTTTCGACCAAAATGGTGCTTACCGATACTTAGGATCATGTTCATAGTTCCAAGGGTAGGTAGCAGAGTTTTGATAGAACCGGACTCTTTCGATGGGCAAAAGCAGTGGTCGGTCCATTAACCAAGAACCCACAGGTCACTGCTCACCATCGTTCACTGCGAACATCATGCAGTTAAGGCGTGCAGTAGTTAAGGCGGTACATGACGCCGTTTACTTCCGCCGTGCTGACACATCTGCCTTACTTACCTTTAGTACATTGCAGCAACCAACGCTAGTTATTCGTCCGAAATAATAGATATCGACATCAATCTATGACGTAAATTGTGTACTCATTGAGCTACGTAACTTTATACAGTGAAGCAGATAGAACTGAAGCTTCAAATCGTGCAGTGAAATGAATCAGTATGTTTCAGGGTTGACATGAAAACTCGCAAATGCTCTTTCACTCTCTAGACATACAGAGTACTTCATACTTTGCCACGTTCAAGTCTTCAGCGTTACTTCGTCGATGCGCCAGTAAGATAATGAAATGAAACTTCGTGATATCCCCAAACTCCGTTTGTGAAACAGTGCGAACGGTTTTTTAGAAGTGAATGCTGATTAAGTAAAGGTAGTCTTACTGAATCAACGCGTAGTCGTTCACTTTTATACCAAGTAGCCGGTAGTTTCCAGAGGGTTATTTTTAATTTGAGGTAAGGAGTACAAGCTTACGGAGTCAAATGTTGGTTTGAGATTTCAGCACGTTTCCCGTTGTGAAAATTTCGTGCTTTCTTTGCCGTGGTGAGACCCGACTTCAAATCTTCAAGGGTCTCCAACCCGACAGCTATGAATTTTCCTTTTCGAAATATTCTGTGCTTCCAACGGTGAACAGAACATCAGCTGGCTCTAGAAAATAAAGTTCGAGGGTATGAAAGGAGCCCACAAGGCATACGTAATCCTTTCATCAAACTGGTTTTTTGGTTTTGGTCCACACGAACTGGCATAATAACCAAAGAACCAGCTAACGAACTTGCTTATTTCTCTTTAATGGCGTGCAAAAGCTACGATCTGAGTGGTGCTTGAGGTGAACAACATCTTTTGATCACTGACCCGTACTTGACATCCTACCGTTTTGCAGTTAGGCTTGGCACATCGCGATTTTCGCAGCCAAGTGAGGAGTAAAGGGACACTTGTAAAAAAGTATTCACGATATCACGGCGCAAATACGAAGCACATCTGATTAGGTTATGCAACTCGGCTTAGTATTTATATTACACTATGCTACCTAACCCACCACTGAGCCGAGAAATTTATAAAAGATGCAACAACCTCCCAAAACCTTATTGGCTTTCTGCTAAAGGAGCGTAGAGTCTTCAGCCTATTAAACTGGGCGAGCCACACGTCGAACTGTTAGTCGTATCGGACTGCTAATTACAGCATACGATCAAAACTACGCACGCCCATCTTATCAGATTCTGATATACTTCAAGACGAAAATGAGGTAGCATTTTGTCTGGAGGAAAAATAAAGACAAAATCGGTCGACGTTTGAATGACTAACGCGTAACTTATGAGCTATATAGTCTCATTCACTTATGGATTGTGGAAGTATATTCAGGTGAACGGACGGCTTATTTATACGAGGGTGATTTGATTATATCACAGGCTTTCACTGCGGTAAAGCCACCTTAATATAATGGCAGAAGTGTAAGGTTATCAAACCGAGACAAAACTGTTGCATCTTCTGATGCAACAGATGATGACGAAAGTCCCGTAGAGCTGTGTTATTGGTATACGGTTTCAATGAAGATCACTAAGCTGGCTCTTCTCTCTCTGACTACTGAGTCAGCTCAAACACCATGGCTACCGTAACAGCGCTGTCTAAGGTGCTGGTAGTTTCGCGTTCATTGTGGAGGTTGGAGCCGGCCAAATAATTCAGTTTCTTAGGGTTAGGTTAAATTCTTGGTTCACGACAATTTCTGTTCCCTTTATAAACTTAAGTGCATGTTAGATTAGAAACAGTTGGGAATCGTGATGCCTATTATCTCAGTGACGATAGAAGGTCGTGCTTCTTAGCTGATATCAGATTCACGATTTCAGGGCAAGGGGTGGGTCTAGCAGTCGAATGGCCTCATTATGATGCCATTCGGCTCAATTTACCTTGGTAACATCAGCTACAGGGTTTGAACATGCACAAATTATTGGTAATAATTATCTACTAGATCATTATTTCCTAGCAATAATCAAATAACTAATTAATCATCACTTGCATACTGAAAATTATTTAGAATTTTAGAATTAAGTTGGTGTTAGAAGTAGGAAACCCGCAATTTTGACCTGTAGTATTACACCGCCTTATTTCGCATATAAATCAGCTTTATATACCTAATTAAATTGCAATACATTATCGTGTTTTACATAATTATGTAGGAGTCGAAGTATCCAGTTAGAATATATTTTTCATATATATCTCTTTTTCATAGTATCATTTCTAAAAAAGGTACTTCTATTATCTATATTCTTCACAATGTTTAAGTAGTCGTGTAGGAATCCTATAGGTATTTTTTCTTCTATTAATTGTCTATAAGTATTCTAATGAAGTATGTCGTGTTGAGTCTCAATATTGCAATAGAAGTAGGTTTCGCAACGGGTTTTATTATTCTAGATAGCATAATACTGCCGTAGTAAGATAAGAGTAGGTACACTGCCGTAATTTGAATGCTTTAAGTAGGTATCCAATAACATCTCTAACATACTTTTCTCTTCATAACATTTCTATCTTATTTTATTTTTTCTCATGTATTCTAACGTACCTACTTAAATAAATAAAAAATTTAATTGGGTTCTATCTCGCACTGTTTTGTATAATTTATATAGCATTACATTGTGTGTTTCTTTGTGTAGGAAGTATTAATCCAGCAATATTTGATTAATTTCTTCTTCTTCTTCTCTATTATAATTTTAAACTATTTTCTTCAGGTCGTATCGCAATAGTTAGTTATAATGCTAGGTATAATAATAGCTGAGAAATTACTAATAAATACCGAAGCCTCGAGCTGGTTCGAGCTGATTATCCTTAAGGGTGGTTCTAGTTAGGGGTTTGCATCGATGGTAATAGGGGAAAATGTTGTGAATGTAGGTATTCCATCTTATAGCGGGTACAGTACAGATAGGCCAAACGAAAGGAAGCGAACGAATGTAGATGTTCTAGCGAGAGCGAGCGAAGGCGTGCGAATGCTTGATTACCTTCTGCGGTGCTCCAACCGTTGTAGTTGTCTCATTCACTCGCGTTAAAAGCATTGCTACCCATCAGTAGCTTATGATCACAACGGTCATAATCGAGCGCGCGGTTCCCATCAGCGAAGCCTCTCGCTTGCTTTCGTTCGGCCTATCTGTACCCGACTGTATTCATGTCGACGTTCGACAAGCTGAACACCAAATTGAATCTAAACTGTAAATCTGCTAAAAAGTTGACAAGTCTGAAGATAGTCATCACTAGCAAAAAAGATCAAGCCTTACATTTTAGACTTCATTTTCTTAGCAGATTTTACTAAGTAACTATAAATGATAGCGATAGTTTATATTTGGAATAGTCAAAGGTGGGTGAAGAAAGCAAAGATACAACCTCTATCCTAAAGTCATCTTTATGTGTCCTGACGCAATATCTAAGTACCTCGAAAATCTATTTTTAAGATTTGAAGAATACCTCTATTAATATAAGTAACATTTCTGCTAAAGTGAAGCTGGTTATCGCTAGATATTACAGTAGGCGTTTAATTCGATTGAAATGATGAGTTGCAAAATGTTAAGAATTGACTTGATCATATGTCCACATTTATGCTCGAACAACTGCAAACAATTCACTGTAGATCGGCTGAGGTGTAGACAGACTGAAATCAATCTCAAATAACTGACCAAAAAAATATCAGAGGCTCAATACGCGCTAATTTTGAACGGTTATGCATTACACCCAAATGTTTCACATATTACCAAGGATATTTCATTGTCAATATTACGACAATAACAATCTAAAAATATCCTGTTTGAACTTCAAAACAACAAAAAAATAACAAGATTGGGCCCCTAGGTCTTCAAGTGTTTTTTAGACTGTTTCTACCTTAGCGGATCTTACGAGGTTAATAAATGTGATGGCGTTAGAGGCAGACTGAAGCTATACATGGAATAGATAGGAAGTAACAGTGAAGCGGAAAGATACTACCTCGCTAAACCCACCTCCACGTGACGTGCGTGTCGCAATATTAATATACCTCGGATTCTCTGTAATTAATATATAAAAAATTACCTCTACTATTTAATAATTAACCAGGTTTCTGAACCAAAGACGAGCTGGCTATCATTAAGAGCAGTTTTAGTGAGGTATTGACTAATGCCTAAATGATTTGTAAACTTGATTTTGAATCCACAATTGATGCTTGAACAGCTGCAAAACGACTGTAAGTCGGCTAAGGAGTTGAATAGTCGGAATACAGTCATCCCCAGCCAAAAAGATCAGGCCTTTGTTTTTCTTTAGACTATTCATTCTTTAGCTGATCTCATTAGGTTAATTAAAATGTGGACGAAAAAAAATAGTAAAGACTGGGAATAGTGAAACGTAAGCAAGTTATGATAGAGAGAAAGTTTAACACCTCGTAAGTACTGGGAACTCAAAAATATCAAAAACAAAAGCTAGAAAAGGATATTATCAGGACTGGACTGGGAGTTGGTCGCTGGGAGTTGAGTAGCATTGCGAATGTTCACAAAGATCGTGAAATTATCAAAATGTACAAATTTGTGCGCAGGCGCACAATATTGCCCACTGATTTTACTCCAGACAGCTAAGATCGTCATTGGTTTCAGAAATTCTGCGGTTGCGAGAGATTCTCATAATTAAAATAAGAAAATACAAATACCTTCAAAATTAGGTTAGGGTTTGTCTCAGCAATTTGGAGCTTTAATAAAAGGCAGTAATGATTGTTTACGTAAAACACTTCATGATAAGTTAGAAAAGAATGAATACAGAGATGAAGATTGATAGGGGATAGTGGAAGATTCAAATTGGATTTAGTGATTAAGGACCGGAGATGATGACTTCATGCTTGGTACTAAAATATAAGGAAATTAGGAAGAGAAAGGAACGGATGTAACAAAATCACAGTGTCTTGCATTTTGCGAGTATACTCAACTCAGAAATGGAAATAGGATTTTCTATTTGCTTGGACATACCGCCATACACCACCCTTAATCACGCGGAAAGCAAATGTTAAAAGCTTATTAGCTTTACCCTTGTTACATCCTTTTGTTTCAGGCGAGAAATGATATCTACTTATTTAGGGCACGTTTACAGTACAATATTTGAAGTGTTTTGCGAATCCAATTTAGCGCATGGAACAGACGTTAAAACACAATATAATTTATTACTTGTATTAATCAAACAAAGCTGATAAATGAACACCAATTTCTGAGAAATAGCTACCTAGTTTTATTTTATTTTTACAAAAGTAACTTGCGCGTGAGTGACTAATAACTTCTAAAATGGTCATCTTTGTTATCGTAATGGTGGTGATAATGATGAGTGGAATATATTGAGAGAACTGAAATGAATGCCCGGATTTGTAGAGATACATATTGTTGGCAGAACACATATCCTGGCTGAAAGGTTAATAATGGAGTGAAAATTACTGTATGATTTGTATTTTAACTAGTAGTAGAGTTTTTTGTGAAAGAGCTCGCCCGGGGAAGTACTACCACCTTACCTATTTCTGCCGCCAAGCAGTGATGCTCGCATTGCTGTGTACCGGTTTGAAGGGTATGGGTGCCGGTGCAATTACAGGCACATGAGACTTAACACCTTTATGTCTCGGAGTGATGGGCGCAGTGCAGTTCATCACAGGGCACGTGCTGAGTGAGGCAATGCATTGTTACAGGCATTGGTTACTACTTAACATCAGGTGGGCCATCGGCTTGTTCCATCATTTAGTTGTATTAAAGACGGAAAACTTGAATCAAACCCGTCTCGGCGATTAGAACCGTCATCTTTTCTTACGTTCCAAATTGCTGAGAAGGTAGACGATAAGTTTAGAGTAAGGAGTCTATGTTCATTTTGGTTGGGATTAGTAGCAAGCTAGGCATTATTTTTATAAGTTTATGTATTAAAACCACACACTCTCCTATCGTCCAGCTAGTTATAAAAAAATATTTCCCCGTTAGTCCAAAAGGGTCTGAATATTTCAAAACGCGCATAAAGCAGACCAGACGCAAGCTATGATTTCAGCCCCTGACTGATTCATTTATACTACCACAGCTACTTTCGCTGCTAATAAAAAACGCCAGAGGGCTGAAATCAAAGCAAGCTTCTGCGTTATACACGTCCTCAAAATCTATATGGACTTGCGTGTGGAGAAATTCGTTGACAACGAATGTTATTATTTCGTAATGATTGCAACGGTTCCATCTAGGGACAGACAACGACAAATATTAAGCAATAAATATTTAAATAAGATTGAACGATAGATGTTGAACGTATAAATACAATTGCAGCAAAGAAAATCTCTTACTAAGTTTGAGTCTTACCTTAAGTCTGAACAAGTTTAGACAAGAGCGTAGATCTCAATTCAGCAAATAAATCGAACCGTATTCGCTGCACTTTATCTTGCTCGATAATTGGAAAATTATGCTAGTTATAGATATAATAGTTACTTTAAGTTATGCAGATCCTTCAGATGTGGTCGATCATTTCTTTGACGTTGAGCCAGTACCTATGTAAAAGCAATAATTGGTTATTGAGGAAATCTTATGGTTAGGGTAATGTCATCATGGAAAAAAGGTAAAGGAGAAAAACCACCTTATACAAAACATTGGAATGGGCATATGATGTTATTTTGTTTTAGATAGGTACACGAGCTTGACAGTGGTTTGAATTGTGACAGTGGTTTGAAGTTTGACTTGAAAGTAAATAGTATTTGAGTTACACTGCCCGGCAATACTAGAACAGGCAATACTAGGCAATACTAGGTCTACAGTCGAATTGGCCTTGCCGAGCAGAATAACTTAAAGAAAAATACTATTCCCTTTCAATTGCGAGAGTCCACCGACTGCAAGCTCAATATCAAAAAACAAAGTGATAGTGTCAAAGTCTACAAGTATTTCGATCATTAACGGGTGATAAACGGGCGAGAGAGGCATCAAACAACACATTGCGGCAGCGATGGTGCCATGTGCTAGGTACTCTTACGGGCACCAGTTCTTCTTTGGGACCTTTAGACCAACATTAACATCACGAGCGTTTTGATAAATAGTAGTAGGAGAGCTTCTTGTGCAAGATCTCGTCCGGGAAAGTACTAGCACCGTACTTATTTCTGCCGCTAAGCAGTGATAGTCGCATTGCTGTGTTCCGGTTTGAAGAGTACGGCGGCGCAATTACAGGCACATGAGACTTAACATCTTTTTACATCTGTGAGTGAGGGGCGCAGTGCAATGCATCACAGGGCACATCTTCATTGGACATGATGAGGCAATGCATTATTAAGGTCGTGGTCTATAGAAAAACAACCGCTGATTGATAAACTATTCGATGATGAAGATACCAATCACAAAAAGTAAACGGGAAACACCTACACCAACTGCAAATATTACATACCCTTGTTGTTACATTAAAATAAAATCGTGCCCGGATCGATTTTGACATGAGTGACGCATCCATATGAAGGAGAACTGCTATTTTTGATTCGCACGATGATGAGTAGATCGATATCGAAAGTCAAAGTCGGCTTTATAACCTTATACGGAGCCCAACGATATATATTATGATTAGGTTAATTAGATTATTAGATTTATTTCCGTAATTAAGACACTGTGGCATATTTAAAACGAAGGGGTTTCAGCTAGGCCAGATGGAAGAAAGCAAGAAGAGAGAAAACACGTTAAAATAACTTACGTTTACCTTTAAAATTCTAGTCAAAGTAACTTTAGTAGTAGAGCTCTCTGTGAAAGAGCTTGTCCGGGGAAGTACTAGCACCGTACTTATTTTGTGCGCCGCACAGTGATGCTCGCATTGCTGTGTTCCGGTTTGAAGGGAATGGGTGCCGGTGCTATTACACGCACATGAGACTTAACACCTATAAGTCTCAGTGATGAACCCAGTGCAATGCATTACAGGGCACGTCCTCAGTGGATATACTCAGTGAAGCAATGCACTGTTAATAGGCCGAGGTAACCGCTTAACATCAGCTGGGCCATCGGCTTGCTCCATCATTTAGTTATATATAAAGCTTTTGCAAACGCTTAACTAAAGGCGTGAAGTTCAGTTTAACAACCACAACAGAAATACTAAAGAAATTAGTATGACAACAAAAGTTTTTTTTATACACAACTAAATGATGGAACAAGCCGATGTCCCATCTGATGTTAAGCGGTTACCTCGGCCTTCAACCAGTGCATTGCCTCACTGAGTATATCCACTGAGGACGTGGCCTGTGATGCATTATCGGTACTTACTTTTTATATTTATTTAACATTATATTCTAGAAAGTCTTTTGTTGCTAAATTGGTTTTCTCATGTTAGGATCAATGTTAGCTCAGCTGGCCCGATTTGGTTGTGATTGAGATATTGTATTATTATGACATATGGTCATAGCTTAGGTGAAGAAAGCAAATAATAACTTATATATTGAAAATGTAGCAATATTTGATGGCAAATAACCACAGTGTCTATGTTAGGTAGTTCAATTGCGTGTGTTATTTACATTTTTTGAGTTATCGAATATAGTGCTTCCCGTGGGATCCATTCCCGCGACAAAGCAAATGCTTGTACCTGGTCTGGGTGTTTTAATACAATTATGTGTTGAAACAATAAAATGTGTCCCAATTCTGTTTTCGAAGGTGTGTTGTAATTTTAAAAATCCAAAAAAATCATAAAATCTACAAAATATATAAAAAAAATCAAAATATTTTGAAAACCAAAAAAAAGTTAAAAACACAAATAAATAAAAAGTATAAAATTTTAAAAAATTACAAAAATATCTTTTAGTTAGGTAATAACAAATAAGGTATTTAATAGTACTTAGTAATAGAATCACACTGGAAAAACCAAAAAAAATTAAAAATACATAATATACAAAAAAAGTATAAAATTAAAAAAAATACAAAAATATGATTCTAGTTAGGAAATAAGTGTAGTATTTCGTATTAGATAATAAACATAATAATTACATAAAAAATAAAAAAAAATAAAAAAATCGTTTAAAATATAAAAAAATGTAGCAATAACTAGGTTTAAGCTTTGCGTTCTAATCATTTTCGCATGCAAGTGGGTTTTGTCTGCCTCAATAATGGCTTAACTTCATAGGCCTAACCTCTGAATTCTTCAATTTTTCTAAATACCTACTAATTGCTTATAGACCGAGACGGAGCGAGCATTGATAGCGTCTGAGTTCCGAGACTGGCCAAAAAGTGGCTTTTGCGACACAGATGTTGCAAAATTTCAAAAGGCGGGAGTGAAGGGGGAAAGGGGCGACGAGAACCAATCACCCCTTTTGAAAGAGGAAGAGATTAAATAGGCTGGCAAACATGTAACGGGTGTGGGTGCGGGGTTTTAGCAAGAAGAGGGAATGGGATAACCTATGGGGCGGGAGGGTTGTAGGTGGAGGAGGGATGTTAGGTGAGGAGGGGGGTTGTAAGTGGGGGAGGGGTGTTAGGTGAGGAGGTGGTTTGTAGGTAGGGGAGGGGTGTTAGGTGAGGGAAGATTTGTAAGTAGGTGAGGGGTGCTAGTTGAGGAGGGGGGTTGTAAGTGGGGAGCGGTGTCAGGTGAGGACGGGGTTGTAGGTGGAGGAGGGATGTTAGGTGAGGAGGGGGGTTGTAGTTGGGAAAGGGGTGTTAGATGAGCAGGGGTGTTGTAAGTGAGGAGTGGTGTCAGGTGAGGAGGGGGTTGTAGGTGCAGGAGGGATGTTAGGTGAGGAGGTGGGTTGTTAGTGGGGAGCGGTGTCAGGTGAGGAGGGGGTTGTAGGTGGAGGAGGGATGTTAGGTGAGGAGGGGGGTTGTAAGTAGGGGAGGGGTGTTAGGTGAAGAGGTGGTTTGTAGGTGGAGGAGGGGTGTTAGGTGAGGGAAGGTTTGTAAGTGGGTGATGGGTATCAGGTGAGGACGGGGGATGTAGTTGGGAAAGGGGTGTTAGATGAGCAGGGGTGTTGTAAGTGAGGAGTGGTGTCAGGTGAGGAGGGGGTTGTAGGTGGAGGAGGGATGTTAGGTGAGGAGGTGGGTTGTTCGTGGGGAGCAATGTCAGGTGAGGAGGGGGTTCTAGGTGGAGGAGGGATGTTAGGTGAGGAGGGGGGTTGTAAGTAGGGGAGGGGTGTTAGGTGAAGAGGTGGTTTGTAGGTGGAGAAGGGGTGTTAGGTGAGGGAAGATTTGTAAGTGGGTGAGGGGTGTCAGGTGAGGAGGGGGGGGGGTTGTAGTTGGGAAAGGGGTGTTAGATGAGGAGGGGTGTTGTAAGTGGGGAGCGGTGTCAGGTGAGGAGGGGGTTGTAGGTGGAGGAGGGATGTTAGGTGAGGGAACATTTGTAAGTGGGTGAAGGGTGTCAGGTGAGGAGGGGGGTTGTAGTTGGGAAATGGGTGTTAGATGAGGAGGGGTGTTGTAAGTGGGGAGCGGTGTCAGGTGAGGAGGGGGTTGTAGGTGGAGGAGGGATGTTAGGTGAGGGAAGATTTGTAAGTGGGTGAGGGGTGTCAGGTGAGGAGGGGGGTTGTAGTTGGGAAAGGGGTGTTAGATGAGGAGGGGTGTTGTAAGTGGGGAGCGGTGTCAGGTGAGGAGGGGGTTGTAGGTGGAGGAGGGGTGTTAGGTGAGGGGGCAATTATAAGTGGGGGAAGGGTGTTAGGTGACGAGAAGTGGGGATAACTTTTTTATGCCTTTCCTACAACATGGACAATGGACATACCATAGAATATACTTTTTTATAATCTGAGGGACATACCTACCTAAGGTTGGTTTCAAAACTCTAAAATGGCTTCGATAAGTCAGGGGAAAGGGGAAAGTGTCGGTTATTAGTAAGTCTCGTGAGGTCTACTGTTCTCACACCACCACTAGTTTATTTATATTTCAACCGGTGGTTTTTATCTTATGCCTTTATACTTTTTTTCTCTTTATACTTCATACTTTGTTTTAACGATCCATTTTTTATTCAATGTTTAATTTTCAACTTTTATTTCAAATGCAATGTCTTCCTGTGGAGAAAGAATGACGAGGGAATCGCAAGAGAGAAGATGATGAACTAGACTGTAGTGCTCTTAAGCTAAGATCCAAACTCAGAAAAGTCAAAGTTAATGATAGTGTGCCTATAAAACGTGTTATAGCTACAGTTATAGGTAAGTAGTCTCTATATGCAATACTTAACTTTAAATAAAAAAAATAAAAATATAAAAAAAACATAAAATACACAAAACACAAAAAAAAAATATAAAATTCAAAAATCAAAAAATAAATTTAGTTAATTAAGTATTTAGTATAATATAGCGCTAAGTGTTTTTCAAGTACTAATCTAGGTATTATTTATTCAGTTTCGTATGCAAGTGATGATTTTCATGAAAATTTAACCTAAATAAGTATATTCGTCTTATAATCTTATTACTTCTCATACATTTTCATTTTTAATATAATAACAGTATTCCAGTTGTATTATGAGTATTTTCTTGTAGGTATAGATATTTTTCCGATTAGTAGTAGTTTGGCTCCATAGTGCTTTACAACGACACCACTCCAAAAAAATCAGCTTTAAAAACTACTACTTAACATTATCAATATTAAGTATACCATTGTTAAACGTGTAGACCGAAAATTAACTGTTTATTACTAGTTCGAGTTTTATAAATATTGTTGTTATGACGTGCCGTTTTAGCTATTACTAACTGGTTAATATTGTTCTCACAATGTATTTTTCGTGATATATTCATGGCGCTAACTTTGTTATTCTTGATAGTTTCGTTGTTAATTCGATCAAGTTCTGAATTATTTCATTCATCATTATCATCATCATCATCTACAGCCTGACTTCACCCACTGCTGGGTATAGGCCTCTCTCTTTTTTTTCATTCACACTTCTTCATCTTACTCGTTTTATAAATCGTTTCAGAGCGTTCGTTAGTACCTATTACATTACAGAATATTCTCTATATCTCTATCACTTAATTATTAAAAATCGATACTGAAATATGTTAACTTTAGTTTTGTTTAATACTTCTCATGGTGTATTCTGATTTTCTATCAGATATTCATCAGCTATTGTTTTCAAATTACGGGTACCTACTTAATATGTTGTTTTACCAATATTTTATTGTTCTCTATATGATTTTTCTTGTACACTGTTTTCAGTTTTTGTCTTATATTTTATTTCATCTACCCGTTAGTGCCTTAAAATATACTCGTTAAGTTTTTAACTACCATTTAAGTTTTGAGAGTTTTTGCGTTGTTACTTGTGAATCCATTTTCTTTTCTTTCTAGATCTTGTTGCAGAGATTCTTACATATTTTGGTCTTTCTTGGGTGATAAAAACAGTGTTTCTTTGTCATCTTTACTGTACGTCTCTGACCTTTTTCTAATATTTCTCGTTTCATATTAAGTTCCAGTGCGGGTTTCCTTATTCATATTTTCTTTACTTTTAAAAAACACTTTTCCACAATCAAATATCTTCCTTACATCTAAAATCCGACACCTTTCTTTACATCTGATCATCTCTTCTTAGGTCGTATTAATCACGTGTTTCTTCGATCATTTCATTTACACACTTGTCTTCTTGTTCATCTTTTAATCCCGTTTAGTTGTTGTCTTTAAACTCTCATTTCTTCATTTTAAGTGCATATATTATTAAATGTTATTTTAGTATCTTTTTAATGGATTAAGTACATCATTGGTTTTTGTTTGAATGGTCTTTTGCCGTGGGAGAACGGAGATAGAATACTTGTATCCTCCCCACCACCGAGAAAGCGGATCGTATGAGACAACAAACCCGGTCATGATGGACGGTACTCGTACCACCAGAGGCATCGTCTAAACGGAAACGCGAGATTGCTCTCACCAGCAGCGGTTGCTCTGGTGACTGATTGCACATCGTTCTAAAAATTGTTATTGTATATCAGTTTTGTTCTTATGGGCGGACAAAAACATTCGTTTTCTTTTCTTATTCTTCGTCCAATTTTCTTTATTAGGTACTACTTCTACTTCGAAATTCGTTATACTTCAAAAGGTGGAACTTTACACATAAGAGTGTAAAGTTCCATACTAGTAGTTTCCACTATGATCTAGACTATATATAGGCAAGACTCTGGCGGAGTTTCTTTTTCTCCTCATTGTCAAAGTCAAAAATTTCTTTATTCAATAAAATCACAAGGAACATTTAGAATTTTTTATTTAGATTGACTTTCGAATTTAAATTTTGATCCATTATACTTCCTCGCTGTACTTCAAATTCACATTTTTTGCACAATCGAACGTCTTCCTACACTATTCCACTTATAAGGAATAATGCACTTTTGGTAACTTTTGTGTCGTGTCTATCTTATCTTTTATCTTTTTATCTTGTTATTCATTACTATACTTTTCTCTTTTGACGATTACTTATAATGATAGTCTTATTCTTCTGCACTCACTTTCCTTGTGCACATTTAACTCGTTCCGTTTAATAAACTATAACTTTTGTAATTCAAGTCACTACATTCAGTGCGTCTACATTACTTCTACTTACTCTTTATTTGGATGCACCTCCGTGGGAGGACGGAGCTAGAATACTTGTATCCTCCCCGCCACCGGAAAAGCGGATCGTAAGAGGCGACAAACCCGGTCATGACGGTACTGACCCATGGTTAGTCCGTCCCAACGGTAAAGCGAACTTGCGAAAGCAGCAGGTGTCAGCACCGTACCAAATGGTGAACCGCCACCTGTTCGTACACCGTTCAAAACGTTGTTATTTGTTCATAAAAAAAAATAAAAACCCCACTTATACTCTTCCAATATACTCTTCAAAAATCTTTTTACTTTTTCTTTTTACACATCTCACTTACTTAACTCACATGACTTCTCACCTTGATTATTTTGTGCTTTCTTATTTCGGGGAACAAAAATAAAGGGAGTTGGACTTGGTTCGCTGGGAAGTACTTACAAGTTTGATGTTAGGGATGCGTGTTCATTGGAATAGGAATGTTGAGATTGGATACCATCTGGGGCAGGAGAATATTATCCTCCGTGCCTCATAGGTAGGGAGCTGGTTGTACCAGTTGGTAGACCAGCCAGCTGTGAAGTAGTGTAGGTAGCATAGACAACCAAACATAAATTATGGATGGTGCTTTTTCATGCTAATCTTGATAATGAAGGCGTATAATTAAAGACGAGATCTAATATGATATAAATAATAACCCTTGTAATAAATTATATTTTTATATCGATCATGAATAAAGTTATCGAATTCAAATTATATTTTTATATTAAATCATAAATGAGTTAGTAAAATTACCGCAAGTGTTTGGTGGGTCTTATATCATATTATTTCTTGTCTAACGTGCTCTTTCACTTGATTCGCATGTATTATCGTAGTCCTAGTAATAGGTAATCGTTGTCAATGCCATTCGTTTCTAAGTAAATACGCGCTGATATTTCTGCTAAAAGAATATCAGACTCTATACGTATAACTCAATATTTTTACATGCCTTTTGTCTAATGATGTTGAAATATGCAATGGTGGGATCTGAGGCTCCAAAATTCTCGTTGTTTTGGGAATATTCTGGTTATTGTCACTTGCATGTCAACTAAACGAGATTGTAACAGGGAGATTGTAACAGGTTTATCAGCCATCTGGAGACCTCAGTGACGAATATGAATCTGCAACTTAACATTTCTTAATATCTAATATATACCTATATTTATTATTATATATATATATCTCTATAATAATATGCATCGAATTTCTCTTTACTAGCGTTTACTAATATAAAAAGTCACGTCTTAACCCACTTAAATAAGCAGAACATTAATATTTCGATCGTCGTCAAGTGCCTGTTTGAAAAATAGAAGTAAGTTAACCTCGTACCTCTAATAGCATCGTAAGTTAAAATAGCTTGGTAGTTTCAAGTTTGTCACAATTCATAAACATAAACAGAATTTATGGAATATTACTCATTAATCTTGGCTAGATACTATCATGAGATATGATAAATTATTCATGAAATAAAAGACTTTCACCACAATTGAATAGAACAAAATTTGGATGAGACCTTATTGCGCTCCTTTACGACTGGCTGCAACACAATCTTCACTTCACAAAGCACTAACACCTGCCATAAGTACGTAACCCGGCATGATACTCGGCTTTGTTCAAAATCAAGAGCATCTACAAATATATGAAAATAAAGAGAGCATTGTAATCAGAGTTACATTGTGAGATAAGGCAATAACACTCCACAGTCGAGCTGTCTCCATCATGCAATGTAACACTCATTTACTATTGTTCAAATCCTTCAGAACTCGAGGGGTTCTGTAGGACCAAAAACTTGAAGCAGTCGTGGAGCGCGATAGCCACCATTAAGAATTCGGCGCAATAATATCGATTACCGATTTCTATAATCGCTCATGCCAACGAGTGAAAAGTATCGTTGGCTGAGGAGACATTACCGGTGTTGCGACACCATTGTGCACTAACACTTTAGTAACTCATTTTAATTACTACACCGGTTGATAAGAAATTCAGTGGCTGAAGACAGCCTCTCGTTTCTCTGGACAAGACACTCATGAGATGAAGGCGACGCGAACACTGCATACAGCATTGTCAAATAAATCGCAATTCCATAGTATCACATACAAGAAAACTTGCAATAAAAAAAACTGTTTTCTTGATAGCTTTAGTTTCCCTGGTAGCGGTAACCGCTACGTGACGGCCGCATATAGCTATTACTCAGCAACAATCTCAACAGTAAGTAATACAGGCTGTAATGACTGAAATTATAGGTGTACCTACCGATCTCCGCTTCCTCGGAACCCAAGACTCAAGTGATTATCTCATATTTGATAACGAGTATGAAATGTTTTGTGTATTTCTACGATGTATCATTTTAGAAATATGAAACGCATTTCTATATACTTGATGATATTTTTAATTACGATTAGACTTTGTGATTGAATATGCATTGAAACTGGAACCAATAACATGTTTGATTGAATGCTACAGTAGTTCTAAAAAAAATATGCACTAAGGATGTTTTTTGTTCAAAATCTGGTTTTGATGTATGTAATAAGTCAATTTTAATTAAAAAATCATTGTTTAAAATAAAATTTAACTTACGTACCTACTAAAGTACAACTTATGTATGACTACAACTCGCACTTACAACAGCGGTATTATGACAAATACTTTGGAAACAGAAATCTGAAACGATTTCTAGTTAAAATAATCGCGAACATCAGCGATAATAATTCTGAATAAGTAATTCAGAATAAAAATACGACGATAATGTGGCCTAATGAAAGTTTGTTTATATGCTTTTATAAGTTATCCTCGAGTTAAGGTCACATAATTTTTTGCCAGTTTTTTATAGAAACTATCTTTATCACAACAATTATTATGATCGTTCACTAACCTCTACGCAACTCCATACTTTTAGGTGTGTTAATTTCGTAGCTTTTCTAAAAAATAAACAAAAACAAAAAATACAGTCAAAATCATGAATTCAAGTCTACTGAATTGTATGAAAAAATGGTTCAGATTTCATCAAAGTGAGGAAACAATTTGAGGTAAAAACTGCCTACAGAATCACAAATACATTTTAGAAATAGGAAATTTAACAAAATTTTCTTAAAAAAGCATAAAGATTTTATCAAAATAAAAAAGAATGAACTATAAGCTGGCGTGCCCTGCATTTTCTTGAACTTTTTTTTGCAAATATTAAGAATGCGCATTATAAACCATTACAACAATAAACATAGGAGTAATGAAGGTATCAGTGAAAGATTTTTTTTAGAATTGATTCAGTTGTTCCGAAACCCTTTTACAAACAAATAAAAAACAACATAAGAAACCATACTAATATAGGGTGATACAAAACATCAAAAAAAATCAAATTAAGGATAAAAACTCATATTCACTCAATAAAGTAATATAAAACACTCGAATGGAGTAGGATAGGAATTAGGAACGTGATCATTAAACTGTAATTCATTAATTTGACTGTTCATAGCAATAAATAGGTGTATAAGTATATTAAGAGCACAAACGTTAGATTAGCCCATGCCAATTTTGGTGTAATATCTAATTATATTATCACCACCTCAAAATAGAAATAAGATCAAACATCTAATTTGATAAACAGTACAAATTATACTCGTAATTACGGTGGCCTTTTCAATCACTCGGACGACGATTGTTATTCATGTTCTGCTTAATTTAACATTATATTGACAGAAATATAATTGGGTATAATTGACGAATAGACGTATTATCACTTCTCGAAAACTAGTTGCTTCGACTGAAGGCACCTTTAGTGGGGCTCGATTATTAGTATGGCTTAGATTTAGTGGTTTTTCGTATTACAAAATCACTGTTTAGATTAGGTTCTCACTATTGATAGCTGTATAATTAGGCTAGTGTTTGATGAGTATTAAGAGCCGTGATGTCTAATAGATATTTTAAATGTTTTTGTATAACACTTATTCATTAGAAACACTATAATATTATAAATAATGTAAAACATACCGAAATATAATTCATTATTGAATATTTTTGGTACTGAGCTCGCAACCGTACACCAAAAAACTCATTATAACATCAACCATGCATTGTAGGGGTTTCGAGTTTCTTTGTTCGCTCCGATAGAGATCTACTAAGCAATAAAGACGAAGTAAGACTCATTTTCGACAGAAAAATTTGAATGGAATGGGATTCATCGGATCGTTCGATGTTTCTACCAAAAATGGTAGAGATATCTATCTTAAATTTTGACACAAGCAATGTAACCAGCAGAAAAAGATTTTTTCCATTAGTTACATTTTATGAATATCTCAAATTAATGTAACTACTAGGAAAAAAATCCCATTAGTTACATCAATAGCACTAACAATGTAACTAATGGGAATGAACCGTTATGACGGTTACTACCGCAATCTACAAGCCACGCTGGCTTGTTTTAAAGATACAGGCTGCTCAAAAAAGGACGAAAAAATACAGCCTAGGACCTAGGCTAACTTAGGTCCTAGGTTAATAAGCCGTGGGGTTCTCGGCTTAGAATCTGACCCCTCCATTTCATCCCGTGGATGTCGTAAAAGGCGACTAAGGGAATACCCAAGGGCGGCAACATCTATCGGTGTATGAACACCGCGGTCACCAATCCACCAGAGGGGTAATCAAGAACAAATCTGACAGTCGCCGCGTTACGTAAACCTAACGTATTCGAATCATATTGCGCGTCAACGCCAGCTCGACGGCCAAACGTTGCAGCGTCACCGCGCAGTGTATCTCTACGCTATCATACGATACGTTAACGATTGTCACATTTATTCGTGATTAAGGCACTGAAGTGGTGTCGTATGGTATGGAATCATAGACAATCAAAAGACTCCAATACTCTAGTCTCCGATAGAATACTCCCGACGAACTTCGCGGGAAGTCGGTGAAGGTTCTGAAATTGTCTGGGCAATCAAATGGAAAAAACAACCTATTTGTCTGAGATTACAACGAAAATGGTACTAAGGTAAAGGCACCCAAATCCGTGGTATTCCAAAAGTGGCACCTTTCTCCGTGGTATTTAGAAAAACAGCATTTACTTCTGATTCTTAGGTTCTTTTTTGTTGTAAAAGTTATTTGTCATTAGGAAATATATTTTTTAGTATATAAATCTAAAAACGAGACTTAGAACGGACTTACATTCCAAAATAATTGGCTAAATTCGCAGTGGTGGCTGGTCCAAGTTTGCTCTCCATACGTTTTTGCCTCTGTGCACGAGAGTAGCAAGCTTTTTTAAATAAGGCTTATTTTGATTTTTTTGTTCTAGGTTTTGATTTATAGTGTTAAATTATCGAAAGAAGTATATTCTTTACCGTATGTAATACATGTTTAAGTGGTTTTTAAATAATAATGAGGTAAAATTACATATTGAAAAAACCACGGCATTAGGGGTCAAATATTTCACCTAGTACCTAATTCCGAGGTATGTGAAAAATATACCGCGGAATAGCAATTTGAAAGACCTATTTTTATTTTTGAATTTCACAAACTGGGATTAGGTTTTTGTGATTTTAACGATTGATTTGACAAATTAAATAGTCGATTGAGACTAAAACCTTATTTCGAGGTAAACTTTTTAATAATTTTTACGAGTTCTAACACATCAAAAGTACCCTACTTATGTATTTTGTTTATTGGTTGTATAGAAAATTATGTTACGAATATATTTATTTACCACACATTTGGCTGCATGTTTTATTAAGAAGTTAATCTTTAACAAAAGTTTTAACAATTTGGCATCAGCTAACATTAAGAATGATAGGTATATAAAAATTTCTTTATCTATCAGTGAAGTGAATCCATTTCAATTAAATTAATATGAAATTAATTTATTCAATAAATCTTATTATACTATTTTCAGTCAACTGCGCGGAAATTCAGCCATTCATGATTTCCTTAAATTATTATATTCTCTACTTGTTTGTATGATTTATATCTTCTTATAAAAACTAAGTTAGCAGTGTAAGCCAAAATAGTATAAACATATTTTGACATGCCTGCTAATTCTGGAAAATTCTACCTATTCAATAAGAAATAATATTTTGAATAATGTACTTATACAAATAATTATATATTTTTGATCGTATGTTTTGATTACTTACTTTCTGCACTTATAATATGAAAAAAAACGACATTTCCGGTGTTTTCACCAAATAGAGGAACCTTAAATTTGAATTTGTCTATTGTTTAATTTCTTAGAATTTCTAGTACTTAATAGTACAGCTTTTTGTGAAAGAGCTCGCCCGGGGAAGTACAACCACCGTACTATTTCTGCCGCCAAGCAGTGATGCTCGCATTGCTGTGTTCCGGTTTGAAGAGTATGGGTGCCGGTGTAGTTACGGGCACACGATACATACCACCTTTAAGTCTCTAAGAAAGAGATTCAGTGCAATACTACGCGTGGCACATCCTCGCAGTACTTTTACAACAGGTTAGCTATCTGCTTTTTCTTAATAACTGCATGTTTGAAATGAAATGAAATACCATCCATAGACAGATATGAAGTTCATGCGTTGTATGAATTTGTATGACAGCCAGCCAGTTATGATAACAATTCTATTTATTTAATATGACCGTGCTTTTTATAAAAATATATTTCGTAATATATACGTACTTAAGTGCTTATAACGCAATGAATGTTTTTATTCGTGTATCCATACATAATACTAAGATTTCTCTTTTTAAATTGTTAAAATGTAGTTTGGTATTATCATGCTAAGTAAATATAATCAAGTTAGGGAGCCATTTCTTTTCACTTTGCCATTTACTAAAGCTGAAACTAATAATTAGTTTCAGCTCATGGTAAGTGCAGAAACTAGAATGTTGCAATTTGTGAATTCGCTAATATGAATATAGACAGCGGTCTACGTTCAAGATTGAGATTTCTGCATAAACTTGGCAGGACCTACTAGATCGAAAAGGTGACGTCACACAGATGAAAGGAAAAAAGAAGAATTTAAACTGACTCGCAACATGGAAGTAGAAAAGACCTAGTCGTACGAATGAAAATTGCACGATTTCCACCAAAATAGAGTTTGGTATCGAGACTATTGAGTCTCTCAAGTAGCAGGGCCCATGCTAGATCGATATAATTATTTTCAGTTTGACATCTGCTAATTACAAATAATTTGATTTACCAAAACGCACTAATTTTAGACCGTTTTTAGTATGCGCAAAGTCAAATTGCTCCCATCAGCAGTCACCTAAAATTATGTTTAGGTGAATACCATTGCAGTACAAAAACACTTTTTTAATAAAAAATAAAAAAATGCAAAATTACACTTTAGATACTTAATGGTGTTTTGTTAAGTGAAAAATGGTAAGAACTGCAAATCACCTCAGTTCGTTGTATCTATAAAACTTTGTGTATTTTCTATCTTAGACAAAATATCGTGGCATTCATCAGGCCATGTGGTGGAAAAGTTGGAAAAAAATACCTGATAGGGCCTATAATAAAGTGAATTCTTGAAAAGGTGAAGTCCTTGACACCGGTCCTGATAACCTTTTGGTGTTGTCTACTAAGTGTTGGCGTATTTAACAGTTTTATAAATGTGTCCGTGAATCGTTGTAGAGTTAAAAAGGTATCAAAACATACTTGTCGTACATTTAATTAAAATAATCTAGATGTATCAATCTATATATTAAAAATTGATAGTGTCTGAAATTTGATGGTTATGAGATTTCTTAGTACTTATCTTATGTTTAAAATCTGTGATGCTGGATATTTTAGCGTTCTCTCCTTATGATTATTTGTATAAAAATTACAAATTATATTTCTGTGTAAAAGAGTCGCATTACGTTTAGGTTAGGAGTATTTTTGATAGAAAACCCTTTGCTAACTTGGTGTATGTACTTAAGTACTATTTAAAGGAACTTTTAATATAATCAACTATGTAATATTGGAGTCGTTTTATTTTATCTTACCCTTCATACTTCTAATGTTAAATTTTGTGAAAAAATTCAAAGTTTAAAGGTTTCGATGTTTGTGTTTCAATCACGCTGCAACTATTAAATATAGTTTAGATGAAACTTTTAATATAAATAGATAGAAACCTGGCTTAACACATAGGCTACTTTTTATCTCGAAAAATTAACAGAATGATCGAAATGCAGAGGAAGTCGCGGGCAGAAGCTAGTAGGATATACAATGTGAACCAATAAATTGATTAGTACGTTGCACCGCGTAGCATTGCTACGAAGCTACGGCGCTGGCGTAGCGCTACGACACTCCGTGCATTTCAGCGTAGCATAAGTCTGGAACAGCGGCAAGTATTAGTTCATTGAAACAAACAAACCATACTTAGCTTTTAACTTGCTATGATTAATGTTAAATTCGACGCGGTTTCCTATTGAGCTGAAATGCATGCTTAGGTAAATCGGATGAAATATTATGCAATGCAATGCAATATTATTGACATAGATTTGATCTGATGATGGGGCTAGAACTTGGCTATGAAAAATATGATAAAACGACGCAACCTCTACCAAGTTAGGGCTCGTTTGATTCCTCTTCACAAGGACTCTTGCCCTGCATTGATGATGGAGCTGGGAGGCGGCCATGGAAACCCTTGTAAGCTACCTGTGCAAAAATAAAAACTTTTTTTAACCCCCGACACAAAAACGACGGGGGGTGGGGTGGGGGGGGGGCTACCTAGATTCTGCAGTGCGTCTGGCATGTTCGCTGACGCCCACGTCGATGACTTTCACGCCATAATGCGAAATATAATTTATAAGTTTAAAAAACTAGAAAAACCGACTTCAATTCAACTACCAGCTTCATCATCAGATGTTGATGATGATGACAGTTCATTGGGAATGTTCTAGTCACTATAAACACCACTTAAAAGTGACAGGAAAGCAAAATACGCAATTTCGTGTACGTGGTTGGTGTTGATTCTTTAGAGGAACAACTGGTAGGTTTTTGCTTTTCTCCAATTAAATGCGGTTTGAATGTACAAATACTGGGTTTATTGACAAATTTAGAAAAATGTAAAAAAGGTGTACACAGCACAAAGGGTCCGAAAGTAATGCATTAGCTTATTGAACATTAATAGTAATAATACGCGAGCATTGTTGCTAGCAGTAAAATGGTAGGCACTGCGCCGCGCCGGGCATATTTTTTTCAGTTATTTCTATTTATAACCCAAACTACTCAACCGATTTTGATGAAAATAAAATGGGACTAATCTGGAAGTATATCCTTTCAGATAAAAAAGAATTTATGAAATCAGTTCATAAATGACGGAGTTCTGAGGTACCTAACAAATATTAGAAAATATAAAAAAAACATACAACCGAATTGAGAACCTCCTCCTTTTTGGAAATCGGTTAATATATCTACTTATATCTACTAGTAAATGCATTTTTCAGAAGTCTACGTGACGTGGCATCACAATGTTCCCGCACCGCATACGCACCGCAGCCTACACTACCACGGATGTTGAAGACGGAAGAATGTGACACATACGGCATACCTACCAAATTACCTACGCAACTAAACTACTTATCTTGTGTAATTAATCGATTCTACTTATTAAATAACTTAAAAAAATTAAGAGGTTCTCAAGTCATAGCTATGTTTTTTTTTGTAATAATAATTACAGAACCTACCTACCTAATTCATCAGAAATGTTGTATCGAAAATCTATATAGAGTACTTTAATTAAATACCTACAAAAAATGTTTAGCCAAGTAGCTAGATCCAGCGTGATAAAAATAATGATACCTGTTTTGCAGTAGGTACCAAAACTAAACCTCCCATTGTTATATTTCTATCACGTATACTATTATAGCCCCGTTTATATCTATTATCCAAGTAATAAAATACCTACCTATGTAATTATCTACATTTACTTACTTACCTACCTATTAGAAGAAATTAAAGTATCACAAATCCATAAAAGACTGCTTTATTCTGCTTTTAAACAATAAATAAAGAAAAACATAGGTAGGTACCCTCCCCTACCACCTAGGCAGTATAGACAGAATACCTATAACTATGAAGGAATGGCGTAAAGGAAGTTAGTTACATACAGTAGGTACGCACAACGGATCTTTATCCTTCAGAAGTTAGGTGCAACAAACGATTGCGCATGTAGCTACTGTTATGCCAAAAAAATCGCTTACCTACCTCCAATTATCCAAAAATGGGTTCTACACTGATACTTACTTACGGACAAAGATCCCTTGTGACTAAGTACTTAGATGTAGAAAAGAAGAACCTGGGCTGATCAGATGAAATTCGAAAAGATAACGCTGAACTAGGCAGGCAAGTAGGTAGGTAAGTAAAGTAGTACATACAAAATGTACCTAATATAAAAAATATAGTATCCTCTATTTTATTGAACCTACGGAATGCAAATAAAAGTACCTACCTATCGACAGGCGTGACGTAGGCGCTGAAATAATTTGCAATAAGTACCTACCTATATTAATTATACAGAAATGAAATAAATAGTAGGTAAATGGCTTAGTGGTTCTGAACCATTCTAAGGGTAGATAAGTAGGTAAGTAGGTATCTGTACCTACCTATTATAATAGTAAAAACGGATCTTTGTCCCTCTGAAGTATCTGCGCACTGTGGAACCCAATTTTTCCGCACAACAGTACATACGCAATCGTTTGTTGAAGGATAAAAATCACTGTAAGTAGATGCTCGTCGCAATGAAACCGAGTACAAGGACACCATTAAAAGGTACCTACCTACTATAGTGTATTATCTATGAGGACACCTGCGAGCTACGAGGAACTCCGCAGACACCACCGTTGCATCCCAATGGTGACCGCTGGATATACTTAGTGTAGTGTTTGTATCTACTTAGTAGATACTGTACCCTATCTCACATGCACAAGTAAGTGAGGTAACTGCCGGTGTCAATCTCCCGACCTGTCAATGTCATCCGTACGTCGGGATGACATGACGTCGAGAGGGGAAGCCTGGAGGGGGGCTAAAACAGAGACACTAGAATGGCGGAGCTACCGATATCGAGGATTCGATCTTGGTGTATTGGTGAGCCAGGGAGAAGGTTAAAACACAGGACTTTACAGTGGCGACGAGGATAAAGGTCTGTAGAAACTATAATTTTCAAAAGGAGGAGGAAGAAGAGTTCAGGTATGTCTTTTCTTTGTGTAAATTATGGTTTCGGCCATTGGTGGCGTGCGATCTCCATTACAGACAAATTGTTTAATTTGATGCTGTACAATTTTTCATTGATTAGGTACCTACCTAATAATTATTAGTGCTGGTTTGTTTGTTAAAGTAGCGTGTATTATTATTGGGGTCCCTCCTTATATTTTGTGTAGAACATTTTCTTATGTGCAATATTGTATTTCTTCACTAGATAGTAAACAGATGTTTACACAGCACAAAAAAGTTCCGCATCCACTACACAGGTGGCGTTGCATTACAATAATGAAAACAAAATTAGGCTGCCGTATTTTCTCTCATCCACAAGAAGAAGCATGAAGCCTCGACCGAATGAACCTCCACTTCACTCCTCGTTCGTTCCTTTTTCTTTGCTTCATTCGCGTTGGCTCATTAGCGTCAGCCAATCATCTGATGCTACAACTAGTTCTGCTTTGAGTCGGTGGAGGGCATCAGTCCTTTAGTTCCGCTTTTCATCATTAGATGGCGTTGGTCGTTTAGTTCCACTTTGCGTCGGTAAATGGCATTAGACGTTTAATTCCGCTTTGCGTCGGTAGATGTCATTGATCGTTCTCTAATTTATAAAGATACCGAAATTGCCAACATCTGTTTATACTTATGCTTAATTCAACAACAAATCTAGCGAAAAATTGAGTTCACGGGCTCAATTCCACTACTTATTTACAACGGTTGATGTTCTGTTCGTTTCAACTATACCTAGGTAATTCAATTGATCTGTGGCTTGGCTAAGGCATATAAAATAAAAGGACTCCGATTCGGTTGCGTTTCGGCTGTCGGGGCTTGAGGGTAAAGTGCGAATTGACCTAAAACGGATGAAGGGGCAGTCGAGCTGCGTTCCAGCAGTTAAAAGAATCGTTAGTAGAATTTTATTGACCTTCAGGCAACGCGTAACGTGCAGTAATAATTCCAAAAAAAAAAAAAAAAAAAAGGAAAGAGATATTATGTTCGCTGCATGTTGTGTCGGATGTCGGCGCGGGGTGGTGCGGTATGACGTGTAGTGCTGCGTGTCGTCATACTTAGATAGGTAGGATACCTAGTACCTACCTATTTTATTATATTTTGTGATGCCAAAAAATGGATATTATTATAATCACTTGGACTTGTTATGAGGAGATAAAAGCGGGATTTATATTTTACCATTAATGAACCATTTTACGGGTCTATACTTTTTATAAAATTTCAAGTTATAATTCAAGAGTTTCACCAGACGTGATAGCCTACCTAGACGTGTGATTTGCCTGACACAAGTGGATAGGAGAGGTACCTACTTACTTATCCGATGGGTACCTAAATGGTTAGCAAGTCTGCTACTTTTGTTTGTGTGTAGACAGGTAACAACAAGAACCTATTCCATAATATTTTATAAGGACGACAATAACATGATGTTATCTAATTCTACTGGGAAAGATATTACACCTACTTAATTATATTAAAAATCCACAATGTTTATGTGAAAGAGGAGGAAGCAGTTTCTAAGCGATTTTCTAAAAGGTCATGCGGAACAGTAGATGGGTACCTACGTCTATTTTACGCAATATTTTGGTTGCATTTCATAAAACTTTAAATTAGTATATACGAGGTTGACTACTTACCTATATTCTGTTTAGTATGTATTGATATACTAACTCCTGGCTTAGGTACTATTAGTACCTATTGACGGCTTACTACTAGTTACCTGTTACAGGTGAATTCAGTAGGTAATTAAATGTCTTGATCTATCTAGATAGGTACCTACTGTTATTTCAATAGGCGATCACTGGGAGGGTGCACAAAATTATAAAAGTTTTATTATGCAATTTAAGTTTGTTAATTATTCATTCATTTATTCATTGCATACATGGTTTAAATAAATAGCTTAGGTCTTGGTTGGTTAAAGGAGCGGTCATGTGCCCTCTGAGGATGCGGCAATGGTAGTATAGAATACCTACATAATTTAAATAATAAAGTGTCATTTTAAAAGCCGAATTAATGTCAATAATAATGGAAAAGCTTCAATACACTTATACAATAATCAATGGTACCTACAAGCGGATGCAAAGTCAAACACCATTTCAAAACAATACTTACAATATTTAAGTACCTGCAATTAAGTTAAACTTATTACTAGTTAAGCTTTCCCTTGGTACCATTGAACTGGTTACATGATTGTTGGTCAAGGCTTACCATTAAATTGGTTGCACAGAAGTCAAGGCTTACCATTAAATTGGTTGCACAGAGGTCCAGGCTTACCATTAAATTGGTTGCACAGGAGTCCAGGCTTACTATTAAATTGGTTGCACAAAGGACAAGGCTTACCATTAAATTGGTTGCATGATGGACAAGGCTTACCATTAAATTGGTTGCACAGAGGTCAAGTCTTACCATTAAATTGGTTGAACACGGTCAAGGTTTACCATTAAATGGTTGATGACCTAGGAAGGCTTACCATTGAATTGGTTGCTGGTGATTGACCTGAGGCGTACCATTAAATTGGTTGATAATATGACTTAGGGGCTTACCATTAAATTGGTTGCTGATGATTGACCAAAATCGTACCATAAAATTGGTTGGAGGAAACAAGACTTCCCGTTCACGTTCAATGGTGACCAGACAGGGTTTGCTTAAAAACGGACAACAACTTAAACCGAAAATTAAAAATAAGCATAACTAAATTAGTAGGTACTTAAATAAAAAAATAAAATAAAAAGTAGCTTACAAGTTGTTTAATACGGTTACCTGTATTAGAAAACCCGTGATATTATGACAAAATCAAAAAAAAAGAGATAAGGAAATGGTAGGTTTACCTAGATGTATTTTAATTTGGAATCAGTGTTAACTAAATGGGACGAAATAAACAAGAAAATACTTAAGAGGTTTTGAACTCCTATACTCTTAATAAGGTTAATAAGGTATGTTTGTACGCCTGCATCCTGCATCAAAGGAGTTTGGCCAACTTTCGATGTGAAGTGTGAATATGAGTAGACGTAAAAAACACTAAGTAACGATGCAAAACTCTGGAAGAATCACCAATATTTATAAAACATTTGCTACCTACCAAAGATTCGTTGGGGACTAGGATAACGTTGTGTGAAATATTCTCGAATATTGTATTTATGTCATGAAAAAACATTAAAACTGCTTTCCTTATAATAGAGCGGCAACCGGATGTTAGTGTAAAGTTATAACATCGATTGGTACAGGCACAAAAGGCTTGATGTGTGTATCGTGCGTGTTTAAATGTTTCCAGAATGTTGAAACAAAACGTTAACTTCGCTGTGAAAGATTCAGATTACCAGAATTTAATATTCGAAAAAAAATGATAAATTGTGTAATAGATGACATTCTGGTATGTGGGAACAACAAAGAATAATACTGCCGAACCTAGTTGTCAAAGTACTGGAAGTATTAATGAAAAATTTAGATACAGTACATAGAAAAAAAATGTTTGCTTCTTGGGGAACCAACTTATACAAGAATGAGGAAAGAAAGCCATTCCCAAGCAAGGTACCTATATCTATACCTTATATTTTATTTAGAGAAGTTACCTACTGAAAAGGACGAGTCTTCTATGCTATTGAACTACAAGGCAAAGCGAAAACACAATTAATGTATTAATGGTACCTATTCCGAAATATCACTGAAGTTCAAACTCTGTCTTTGCGGAATCTAGAACCTCCAAGCGTTTGAGCGATCTTGTTGTCGATGGATGTCGTTCATAGGTATCAACGAGCGACAGTGCCCTCTATCTGGTGTGATGCCTACTGTGAGTCAGTTATGTAAATGCATACCTAGTAAAGTTATAGCGGATGTGAATTCTGGAGGTCAGGCTCGGATCTAGTACAAATCTATGAAAGTAACTAAACAAAAAAAAAATAAAAAAATTTTGTAATCGAACTAACAAACTGGATGGAAAAGAAAGAAAACCTATGTTTTATTACGAAAACTCTCTGTTAAAATAAGGAAACACAGTGAGGGTCTTATAATAAATCAGAAAAGACGTCTAAAAACAGTTTTAGAAGCCTACCATGGAATTTGGCTAAGCAAATTTTATTATGAGATCCGGTTACACAACAAAGTTGGGCTGACTCCAAAGTGTTCTATATATATATATAATAAAGTTATTGATAGGTGTAGTAAGTAATGCCTGCGTAGTGTAGCTCTTTTCTTCGTTCTGTGACGTGAACCATAATTTTTAGACTATTCTTCGTAGCGGAGGTAAATAAATTCGGGATTTCTGTGCTTAGAGCCCTATTAGACATAAAATGCCCGATTTAAGACGATTCAAGTAAGAGATCGCCATAAGTAACAGAGGAAAAAGGGGAAGGAGTATGGAGACTGGAAATAAAGAGCTGAAGATGCAGACGTAACAGAAGATAATAATTTATAAGGTTTACGTGGAAGAGATAGAAAAGAAAAATAAGCTCTCTCTGTATTGCAACCCAACGCCTATAGTTACCTACCTACCTATAGTTGAGAATGTTTTAGGCGGAGAAGAGATTGCAAGAGTTAAGGAGAAATATAAATTTCCTTGTCTTTATGAAGTAGAAGATCAATAGAAGCCGGACATAAAGACGCAAGTGGACAATGAGTTGCCAGTAGACAACTCACACCTATTTCAGACATATTATGTCAAGTGCGCAAAAGTCCAATTTAAATGGTTTGTAATGTAATCACATGTGGTATTGGTGAAAGCGTGTAATGAAAATGTATGTATTTAATGTGAAGTTGTCTTTATTGGTCTGTGTCTTGATAAGTACCGAATTGCATAAGGCTAATGATAATTATATGGTAATCTAGGGCTTTGTCCGGAGGTGTGCGCTCACACCACAGTATGATCCTATATGGGGCATAGCTTTATGTTTTGTTGATTCAAAATATTTAAATAAGAAAGGGGTTGTAGTGTTTGTATCTACTTAGTAGATACTGTACCCTATCTCACATGCACAAGTAAGTGAGGTAACTGCCGGTGTCAATCTCCCGACCTGTCAATGTCATCCGTACGTCGGGATGACATGACGTCGAGAGGGGAAGCCTGGAGGGGGGCTAAAACAGAGACACTAGAATGGCGGAGCTACCGATATCGAGGATTCGATCTTGGTGTATTGGTGAGCCAGGGAGAAGGTTAAAACACAGGACTTTACACTTAGGTAGGAAAGTAGGTACTCGTATTTTGTGTTCGAGCACTTCTTGTATACTTAGGTACCGATAGATGTCGTTGCCATCTATGAATCCACGTAGTAAATTCAAATTCTTTACAGCTAGATCGCCCTCTCTCGTAAAGGTACCTATGAGCAAAGGTACGAGCTACGAGGCTACCTATTTATCTATGGATCGAGCAGCTATATTTTCCAAAGAATAAAAGGTACCTACTACCTAATACTGTGTTTACTACGTGAGTGCATCTAGATGCTTTAGCGCCATCTATGGAGCCATGTAGTAAATAATACAGCTAACTTCAACTTCTTGGTTTATGGCTTTTGTGACAGTTTGTCACAAATCTGCCAAATGTCAGATCTGCCAACTGTCAGACCCACACGACATAAATATCAGGAATGTCCTATTACTGTGTTATTATTATTAGTTATTAAAAACGAGATGAAGGTAAGGATCTGGGAAAACTATGGGATTCGAGTTCTGTCATTTGTAGTATTTAGCAACATAATATTTTGTAAAAGCAACATCTACCCCATTTACTTATTTTATTACGTGGCTCCATGACTTGATGCTAAAGTGACAAGACATCCAAGCCATTGACATTATTGTTTTAAATTTTGTTCTGGCACTGGATACTAGTCCTTTTGCCAAGTTCTATGAATGACTGTGTTGTCATGTCGCGGTACTATGATGGTCATGGTTTAGTCTGTTGGTGAGGTTTTTTCATTTCGAGTTCAGTTTTATTACGTTTTTGTTTCGTTTGATTTGTTCATTTCGTTTTGTTTCATGCTTGTTTCGCATCAGGGCTGCCAGATTGTAGAACCTACAAGATCATTGCAAAACCTAACTACAACGTGTATCATCATATTGTCCATAGAATGTAAGTAAATATTAAACTTATCTTACGATTATCAGATGATAATTCTTAGTATTATTTGGGTGTTTCTAATAAAACAAGGAATTAGATTTAATTTTTGGCTTTTGGTGTCGTAGTAAGTAGGTAATCAATTTTACATATGGCATGGCAGTATAATTTGAAAATTTTAACTATATTTTAAACAATATTTTATTTTTTTGACTTGGCAAACAGACCGAATCCAGCGACAGAACAAAATTTAAAAAAAAACAGCGCCAGAACAAAATTTAAAAAAAACTTTGTTTTCAAATAAGACTTGGCAAAAAGACAAGCATCCAGCGCCAGACAGTCAACAGAACAAAATTAAATTAAAACGAAAACGGAAGTTCGTTTGCTTTTCTTTCATTTCGTTGTTCTACTTAGAAAAAATTACGTATGACAAACACATAAACAAAATAACAATGGAAAAAAAAATATAACGTCTGACTAGGCGGTATGGTTGAAAAACTATAGCCTGCTCTCAGGAGCGAACAAAAAAAAAAAAAATCATTTCGTTGTGTTAGTTAGCGTTTGGTAGGTAATTATTTTAATTATTTCGCATCTTTCTGAATTAAAACTTACAAGAAACTACATTTCATCAGCCTAGAAATTAAATGAAGTCATAGCAATACGATCTGAAGCTCTAAAACAACATAATTATTAGGTACTAGTTACCGAACGCCACACCCAAAGTTTGTCCCATTCCCATACCAAGAACAAAAAGCGGTTGGGCTATTGGGCTACGCTTTTGTTCCGTCCCTGATAAACTGTTTCTCTTCTGCAGGTCGGAGGAAAATGTCGTCTGAAATAAATACCTTATTTACAGGAAATGGAACTTACAAACCTGTGAATCCAATAATCGTAGCTTCGAAAGTGGGCATTTTCACCCCGTTCTACATTGCCATTGCTATTTGTAGTGTCATCTTGGGCTTGCTGATTATCCTGAACGTCGTTTGTTGTTGTTCGCGGTATTCGGACTACTGGCTCGACAGGCACACAGGTTTGAAACCACTTATTACCTACCAACTTGTCATAAAATAAAATTCTATTGTGACACCCATCAGTTTAAAAAAGTTTTGTATCTTTATTAGCCTTCCTAAGTTGTTTTATAAAGAGGCCTACTAAGTACTGCGGGCTACAGGCACTATTTGAATTTAGACTGTATAAATCTAGTGCCAATAATGTGCAAAAGAGCTTGTCTGGGCAAGTACTAGCACTATAACCCATTTCTATTGCCAAGCAGTGCTGCTTGCATTGATATGTTCTGGTTTGTAGAGTATGAGTGTCAGTGCAAATACAGGCATACGAAACTTGTATCTGCTGTGCGGGACTCTTCAACCCTTGTTAAAATAATGTTGTCAAAGGCATGTATCCTCATTAACTGCGCAAGCATAGTTTTTTTGTAAGAAAATCACTCAATTCTATGCTTGAATAACAAGTAGAATACAACCCTAAGTAGTGGGTAGATATACAAATAATTTTATTTTACCAAAATATTTATAGAACATATTGGCACTAGGCCACGCCTGTATTGCGGAAGACCGAACACAAAATTAACAGTTTACTAGTTCAAAATAATGCTATCACTGTAACAGGGCTATTTTATAACTATATTTTTAGGAATATCAAATATTTTCTTTACTTGTTTTGTACATGTATTCTGCTACAAATACTATTTTAAACGTAACAGAAACTAAACATTGCTGTGTCTCAGAGTGATGGGACCATCTGAATGACCCTAGAGTTCTATTTTTTCCTAAACGTAGCAAACTTTCTTGCACAGGCAATCGCTGGATCGTCTCAATCTGGTCAACCACTCCTCACAAACAGCCGCCCCTCGACTACAGCGAGTTGAAGAACCTGGAACAACTTGGTGTTTATATCCACCAGCATCCCGACGAATACCACATCCACCGAGAGACTGAAGTACCTCCATCAATCTCCCAGCAGCCTTTGACTTCCTCTCAGGAGTATTTGGAACTGCATAAAAGGGAGAGTGATATATAAAGTTGTTCAGCCAGATTGCGATCATTTCCATCTCATCCAAACCTATACTGCAGTTTTGAAGATGGCTTTTCTTATGATATACCCAGCCATTGCAATGCTGTGTATGTTTGTGCTTATGGTGATAATTCTGATTCTGCAGTTTGGCTCTCGTTGGTGTAAGCTCCGACACACTACATTCTCTGACCAAGAGTACTGGAATGAAGATGAAGCATATGAGCAGAAGGTCTCATATGCTTAAATATTATTCTGTATGACCATTCTGATGTTGAAACTGATATCTTGCATCTATAATGAGGAAGATGAGTTAGGCATTTTTTCCTGTTTTTATAGCTTAAATCAAAAGTCTAGAAGATTGTAAGGACAACTGTGAAAGAATTTTGGCGATAGCTCAAAAACTGAATTTTCTACGATTTTTTAAAGTTTGGATTTTCAAAATCTGTTTTTAGCCCGGCGATTTCGCGTGTGACGTCAGCCAGGTCCGATCGCTCACCCGCGCGTTTTAAGCGTTTTCTGCCTTTACGTTTCTATTTATATTTCTGATAAATAGGGAGAAAAGTACCAATATTTTTATGTAATATTGTGCCTTTAAGTCCTAAGGACACGTTTAACGCTTCAGATAAACTTTTTAACCACCGACTGAAGAAGAAAGGTGTTCTAAGTTTGAGGCTTTTTTGTGTCTATGTGTCTGTACCTTTCAAGGCTCGTAGCTCCAAAAAATCACTCGTAATTTTTTTATAACTATTCTTGAAATGGAAAGCAGATAAATCTGGCATAGTTCTAAGCCAAGTTTGGTAGAAATCGGTGCAGCGGTTTCCAAGTTATGAGGATGTTTATCAGCCCTCGACACGCATTTTGAAGGGTTCTCAGGCATATATTGATTGTAGTTTGAAACATTTGGTTCTTATACCAGTATAACGTGAGCTACAATTTCTTAGTGTTTCATTGATTTTGTATATCAGGTAAGACTGGTAATGAGCAAGATTGTGTTATCGACGTGATTAGCAATGTTTTTACCCCCGACGCAAAAACGATGGGGTGGTAAAGTTTGACGTGTGTGTGTGTCAGTGCGTGTGCGTGTGTCTGTGCGTGTATGTGTGTGTGTGTCTGTCGAATGCGCGCGTTGGTGCGCGTGCGGATGCGGATGGTAGTAGTCTAAGTCACATTGTCTACTAAGGACGTGCCTAGTGAGACATTGTACTGTCAAGTACAATGTCTCACTAGGCACGTCCTTAGTAGACAATGTGACTCGCTAAGAAGAAGAAGAATGTGACTTACACTAGGACGTGCCTAGTGAGACATTGTACTGTCAAGTACAATGTCTCACTAGGCACGTCCTCAGAAACTAAGGACGCGCCTAGTGAAGCATTGTCTACTAAGGACGTGCCTAGTGAGGCATTGTCTACTAAGGACGTGCACGTGCGGATGCGGATGGTAGTAGTCTAAGTCACATGACAATGACAATGTGATTCGCTAAGAAGAAGAAGAATGTGACTTACACTAGGACGTGCCTAGTGAGACATTGTACTGTACAAGTACAATGCCTCACTAGGCACGTCCTTAGTAGACAATGCCTACACATACATATAGTGCAATGCCTCACTAGGCACGTCCTTAGTTACGAAGGACGTGCTTAGTGAGGCATTAGCAATGCATTGCTTAAGGACGTGCCTAGTGAGGCATTGTACCTACTGTACAATGTCCTTCGTAACTAAGGACGTGCCTAGTGAGGCATTGTACTTGACAGTACAATGTCTCACTAGGCACGTCCTAGTGTAAGTCACATTCTTCTTCTTCTTAGCGAGTCACATTGTCTACTAAGGACGTGCCTAGTGAGGCATTGTACTTGACAGTACAATGTCTCACTAGGCACGTCCTCAGAAACTAAGGACGTGCCTAGTGAAGCATTGTCTACTGAGGACGTGCCTAGTGAGGCATTGTCTACTAAGGACGTGCCTAGTGAGGCATTGTACTTGACAGTACAATGTCTCACTAGGCACGTCCTAGTGTAAGTCACATTCTTCTTCTTCTTAGCGAGTCACATTGTCTACTAAGGACGTGCCTAGTGAGGCATTGTACTTGACAGTACAATGTCTCACTAGGCACGTCCTTAGTTTCTGAGGACGTGCCTAGTGAGACATTGTCTACTAAGGACGTGCCTAGTGAGGCATTGTCTACTAAGGACGTGCACGTGCGGATGCGGATGGTAGTAGTCTAAGTCACATGACAATGACAATATGACTCGCTAAGAAGAAGAAGAATGTGACTTACACTAGGACGTGCCTAGTGAGACATTGTACTGTACAAGTACAATGCCTCACTAGGCACGTCCTTAGTAGACAATGCCTACACATACATATAGTGCAATGCCTCACTAGGCACGTCCTTAGTTACGAAGGACGTGCTTAGTGAGGCATTAGCAATGCATTGCTTAAGGACGTGCCTAGTGAGGCATTGTACCTACTGTACAATGTCCTTCGTAACTAAGGACGTGCCTAGTGAGGCATTGCACTATATGTATGTGTAGGCATTGTCTACTAAGGACGTGCCTAGTGAGGCATTGTACTTGACAGTACAATGTCTCACTAGGCACGTCCTAGTGTAAGTCACATTCTTCTTCTTCTTCTTAGCGAGTCACATTGTCTACTAAGGACGTGCCTAGTGAGGCATTGTACTGTCAAGTACAATGTCTCACTAGGCACGTCCTCAGAAACTAAGGACGTGCCTAGTGAAGCATTGTCTACTGAGGACGTGCCTAGTGAGGCATTGTCTACTAAGGACGTGCCTAGTGAGGCATTGTCTACTAAGGACGTGCACGTGCGGATGCGGATGGTAGTAGTCTAAGTCACATGACAATGACAATATGACTCGCTAAGAAGAAGAAGAATGTGACTTACACTAGGACGTGCCTAGTGAGACATTGTACTGTACAAGTACAATGCCTCACTAGGCACGTCCTTAGTAGACAATGCCTACACATACATATAGTGCAATGCCTCACTAGGCACGTCCTTAGTTACGAAGGACGTGCTTAGTGAGGCATTAGCAATGCATTGCTTAAGGACGTGCCTAGTGAGGCATTGTACCTACTGTACAATGTCCTTCGTAACTAAGGACGTGCCTAGTGAGGCATTGCACTATATGTATGTGTAGGCATTGTCTACTAAGGACGTGCCTAGTGAGACATTGTACTTGACAGTACAATGTCTCACTAGGCACGTCCTAGTGTAAGTCACATTCTTCTTCTTCTTCTTAGCGAGTCACATTGTCTACTAAGGACGTGCCTAGTGAGGCATTGTACTTGACAGTACAATGTCTCACTAGGCACGTCCTTAGTAGACAATGTGACTTAGACTACTACCATCCGCATCCGCACGCGCACCAACGCGCGCATTCGACAGACACACACACACATACACGCACAGACACACGCACACGCACTGACACACACACACGTCAAACTTTACCACCCCATCGTTTTTGCGTCGGGGGTTAAAAACATTGCTAATCACGTCGATAACACAATCTTGCTCATTACCAGTCTTACCTGATATACAAAATCAATGAAACACTAAGAAATACTAGCTCACGTTATACTGGTATAAGAACCAAATGTTTCAAACTACAATCAATATATGCCTGAGAATCCTTCAAAATGCGTGTCGAGGGCTGATAAACATCCTCATAACTTGGAAACCGCTGCACCGATTTCTACCAAACTTGGCTTAGAACTATGCCAGATTTATCTGCTTTCCATTTCAAGAATAGTTATAAAAAAATTACGAGTGATTTTTTGGAGCTACGAGCCTTAAAAGGTACAGACACATAGACACAAAAAAGCCTCAAACTTAGAACACCTTTCTTCTTCAGTCGGTGGTTAAAAAGTTTATCTGAAGCGTTAAACTTGTCCTTAGGACTTAAAGGCACAATATTACATAAAAATATTGGTACTTTTCTCCCAATTTTTCAGAAATATAAATAGAAACGTAAAGGCAGAAAACGCTTAGAAAGCGCGGGTGAGCGGTCGGACCGGCTGACGTCACACGCGAAATCGCCGGGCTCAAAACACATTTTGAAAATCCAAACTTTAAAAAATCGTAGAAAATTCAGTTTTTGTGCTATCGCCAAAATTCTTTCACTGTTGTGTTTTGGACGTAAAAATCTATCGATCTACATTAAAAAAAAAATACGCTCATCTTCCTCATTCTAATTTACAGAAACAAAAATGTATTTTTATAATCTCTAGCAAGTATAGATTTATTGGAAAAAGTAAAACTGCGTGTTCTCAAACTGTTTTCATACCCAAAAGACTACAATTGACGTAATTTTGATTTTATGTCAGGATGGTTTCTATATTTTTAGCACAGCTTCAGAAATTGGTCATAATAACAATATTGTTCTGCCTTGCGAAATAAATCCTGTTTACACTAAGTAAATATTACCTCCATAGTTCATTCAAAACATTTATCATTAAATAATATATTTATCAAGTTTACATAGTATTAAGTAAATGAGCTGCCTTCAATATACATTTTTATGTATATTGTTATGTACCTAGGTACCTACATGATTGAAATTTATTCCGTCCACTTTTATTTTTACAAGTAGATTTATACTAGATGTAAGCTAACAGTTTATATTTTGACTTTTTACTACTTACTAATAACGTGTTTATGCACAGTCGCTTTTATTGAGCTTTAAAATAATTGCGCACAACTTTTGTTTTCTATGTAAGCATTTTATATTATGTAGAATGTTTTCAACTTAGGTATAAGAAATAAATGAAATGTGAAACAACCCTCCAATTTTTTTTTTGTTTTATTAGGCCGGTTTGCACCAGAATCGCTAAACGCGTTTAACTATCAAATAGAATCTAGCGAGTTGTCAAGTCATATAAATACGTCAGATTTAAATCTATTTAGCTGTTAAACACGTTTAGTGATTCTGGTGCAAGCCGCCCTTAGTGTAGGTACGTGATAGATAAGAATGATCCAGAACCAGTGCTATCAGTAAGGTTGTCAAGTGAGTTGAATTTAGGAATGATTTTGTCAAGTTCCTGCGGTAATAATTATACTTCTCTAGGCACTAGAGACATCCGATATTAGACGTAGGAGTAATGACAATATAACGTGTTCCCTCGTCAACTTGCAAACAGATAACCATTGGAATTGAAATATTATTTAGTGCAATCTGAAATATTAGGTCACAAAATTGAAGTGTCAAAGAAACTCCGATGATACAACTCTGAAACTGCGTAAGTAAGTATATGACAACCAGGGAGCTGGATTCCTCATGGTGGTGTTAAATAAGCCAAGGCTACCCTGAGTATACCTAACAATATAGATTAGACCTAATTTAAGAGACCCTACGACCATCGTTTGTCAGCAGCTAGTAAAAAATAAAACTCAAATAATAAAAACACTTGTTTTATTATAATCGAAAAGTCCACTCCATATCCAACCTTAAAACTTATACAACGGGATAGTTAAATAATGTAATGGTATTTACACAAAAATTATATATTCATTTGGAATAAATCATTTAACGTCGTGATATGATGTTGCATTTTCCGCGCTATTATTGCAGATCTCTAGTAATTGTACTCTCTCGGTATTGCTTATACAATTTACAAACCAGTTTCAAGCTTGTAGGCACATTTTGTATCAGACAATCATTTTGAACTCTACTCTCTAACACTGAACGAAGAGTTGTAATCTTAGTAAATCCAAATAATGGCTAAGCACGTACTACAACAATTTTTTTTCTATAAACCGCAACGATTTCATATTTATTCGCACACCTTGATGAAAACTGCGGTAACACAATAATCCAAATTTTTCAGAAATTACGAAAATTTTAGAATATTTATCAGATATAAAAAAGCTACTAACTAAATATTGGGTATTTATTGAGTTAATGGGGTTTTCATCTAAGGATGCGATTTAGTTACTACTTACATGTACGGAACAATGGCATATTTAGGTTTTAGTTAAAGTGTCTTAAAGTAACTCATAATTAGGTAGAAGTCCCCACTAGGAATATTTTGATTCATTCGACAAGCCATTTTAGACCGAAGTTTCAAACTGAAATCAATTCGCTATTCGAAATATGCTTCGAAAGTTTCTGATAACACCGAACGGCTTGTTGAATATATTGGAAAATTAAAACACTACTAGTGTCAGCAATTTTTTCACAGTTCGAATCGGGCTTTTAACTTTTCAAGAACAGGTAAGTAGGTAGGTAAAACTGGGTAACATTTCAGCTGCATTTTCTACCTTAATACGACATGTATTGTGCTTAGCTTAGCCATCATTGCATAAACCACTTAAATAGTTTTACAAAAGACACACTAAACAGCACTATTATGAACCTACTTACAATCTATAAGCTACTCGTAAAAATCAAGCATTTAAAAATCACTTATAGCTAATTCTTAAATTTAATAAATTTAACTTTAATGCAGTTATGGACTTTTTATCTGTGCCCCTACTCATAGAAAACGTGTTTTATTAATAAGGCGCATTACATATACCGATACGAAAATTACAGCGCAATGTCTCGTAAGTAGGGATACTTATGGTTAAAAAAGTGACCCTTGGCGTTGTATAAATCATTTTAAGTAGTAAGGGTCTGTTTTTATGTAATTTATTGAAATACAGCGTCTTTACGTCGGCAGATTGTATTATTTTTTAATTAATAACATAATTAGCGTGGTTTTTCGCCAGGTTTGCTTCTAATTGACCTAGTTTAAGTAAATTTGGAATTTGTAACATTGCACGTTTATAATATACCAACTAAGTTATTTATTGGGTTAAGTGCCACTTTAAGCCTCGTATTCTCAGCTCAAGTCTTAAACTTTCAGCATACACCTAGGGTTGCAGTACTTTTGCGATGACACATTTCTGTAAATTGTATCTAAACAAAGTACGTTTATTATATTTTTTTTTTTGCTGAATTGTGTGATTAGATTACACACATGCAGATTGTTATAAGATAATTTCTGAAAACAATGGAGGCACAGGGTTAACGACAAAACAGCGTGATCACGAGATATTTTTAATTAGATTTTCAATAGTGGTCTAAATCTTGCAATATAGTGTGATTTAAATGTACTTACTGTCTTATTGTACTTAAAAACTGAATTACCATGATTTGGAAGTTCGATAGTTTTTTATATGCAAAATGTGAATTCAGTCGGGGTCATATTATTTTACATACCTACTCTAACTTCTGGTGAGTGATGTATGGAAAAACTTCTACCAAAACGGATGTTTAACTAAATTTATATCGACGTAGGAGAAGCCTAAAACGATGCACACTATTTTCTTACCCTGAAGTTGAGTCTCATTATTGCTGCTAAACTGTAACTTTAATCTGTTTTTTAAAATATTCTTGCCACATTCGTGTCAAAAAAAATATCGTACTTTTTATTAAAAGTTGGGAGGTTTACAGTATACACCAAAGATCGGCAGGTTTTAAGCTAAATTCCTGCATACGCACATAAATTTAAAACATTAAAATATAGCTTAATCGTAATCGGTTAAACAATGACCCCAAAAACTACAAAACTGCAGTAAAAATCTCTCAATAGACATTGAACATTTAAAATAGATGCAATCACGTCTTGACGAACTAGGACAACACATAACCATAGATTAAATTCTAACAAGACTCACGTATAGATATGAAACTCTTTTACTGTGTTCATATAAACGAGACAGTAATTCTTTGACAGATTTTATTGGAAGCTATAAACCATTATCAATGCTCTACGATCATACTTAGAAAATATTCTGAAATACGAGAATACGAATGAACTCGGCAATCCACGCAACTAGATACTAAATTAGTGTACGAGTTACATATCAATACGTTAGCATTATAACCTAATTTATGACATAACAAAGACTACGCATAAATGCGCTTCAAAATCCAATTCACAATATAATGAGGTCACCAATAGGTACTGAGGTCTTACTTTACTGTAGAATAGATACAATCAGTCTCTAACGTCAAAATGTAAACGTCACTATCCCTTACTATGCCATAATCTGACAATAGAACTGTCGAGACGCCATTTTGTTTTATCTAACACAAAATGGCGGCGCAACAGTCGCCCGTTTAAATTTGCTAGTAACAACGGCCGTTACACTTAAATCTTATTCTAGGAATTATGAATTTATAGAAATTTAATTGAAATTATACTTACTAACAAATATCTTAGCACACCTTAAAGCAAAATAAAATAACTATGTTTCGTATGTCAGAAATAACAAGTACATTTGATCACTGGCGATCAGAATAAAATTATGATTAAAAATAAATAAATTTATAATCTGTACAAAAATAAAACTGTTATATAAGTAAATAAATAAACCTATAATTACGTATGTGAACTAGGTATTGCTACAGGCTTTGATTGCACTAAGGAAAGCTAAAAATCAGCAATTCTATTGCCGATAGAAAAAAAATCAAGTAACTCAAACTTTTTGACCATAAGGTTATGTTTCCTAAACTAACCGAATTTGACACATTAAATTATTGTTGCCATCCTATTGCCATGAATTGAAATGACGTATTTAGTGCTGTCAAATTGATTTAGTTTAGAAAAATGCACCAACAGAATAGAGGTCAACGTCAGTTTGAACTAAAATTAAAACGTGTTAAAACAATAACGTGGTACCTATTAGAAAGCGTGGTTTACTCATCAAAGATATTTGTCCAATATGACTGTTGGTTTAATTTAAGGGTTAATACAATGTTGCTATGACAAAGACAGAAGATTGGCCAAAAATCAATGGAGTAAAATTGACCACAAAATATAAGGAAAGGACAATCAAGGCACAAAACATAGAGGAATTTGACTGGTTTATTTAACCTGAAATGGTTTAGAGTCTAGATCTTACATAGATACATTAAAAATTTTTTAGACAAAAGCGTAAGTACCTTGGAAGCTGTATAAAATACTATATAATACTATAAAATACTTACACGCAAAAACGAAAGAGTGCTAATAATTTTAACAAGCGCTTAGGTACTTCATAAAATATGGGTTCGAAAAGGTAATTACAAATGGACCTTTACTGTTCTAGAAATTTCTAAAAACAATAAATTAGCATAATGACAGATAGTTATATCAGTAAAAAGAAGAATAAGGAAGACCATAATTGGATTATCTTGTAAAATCATGATGTGAATATCACTCCGGATAACTTTTAAAATATTATTTTGTATCGAAAACTCTTTAAAATGTAAAATTCACAACTATGAAGAAGACTTGTAAGGTGAGTATTGTCCGGCATATATAGGATAAAATACGCAAAAGCGAAATCTAGACCAGAAGCAAAAGTTATTAATATTTTTAAAATTATAAAACACTAAACTTTTATCTAAAACAAATTATAATCTTCCTATATAATTTACAATAAAAAAAATCCAATGCATATAGTACTTAACAAACTGCGATTTCGTTTTATATCACAGAAAACATAGTGTACCTAAAAAAATAAAAATTACTTAATTTTCATATATATTTTTAGCATTGTATATTTTATGTCGCCATAATTATTATGTTCTTAAAACTGAATCTAACAAAAACTCTTACGTACCTACTTGGTAACGAAAATATATCACTAAAACCTGTGCGCAGAGTCAGTCGCACCGTAAGCACATTTTTTTTTACAAATCTGATACTTGTCAATCATTGTGCATTTTTAATTAAACTAGCGATTAGAAAATGGAGTCATCTAAAAATGCACTTTATACCGTCGTAATAAGAACTTCGGACGTTATACTAAGACTAAATTTGAACCGCAAATGAGTTCCGATGCGGCTGTATATGTGCATCTCACTCTTACAAATTCAATTACCTATGCCGATGTAACTTGAAGTCTGTAATTAGCTATTTGCACTATGAATTGAACTTTGTTAAGCAAAATGATTTAAACCACATTTGAGTCAAAAATTAGTATTCCAACTTTACAATTGACCCCTGGACGACCGACGACCGACTGAGTACCGACATCTAAAAATAACTTTAAATGAAAATAACTCATTTAAGAATTCAAGTTAATTCGACAGAGTTGAATTAGTACTTATAATAAATGCTCTTTTTCTGAGTTTGTTTTATATCTAAGAGGTAGAATGAGTAGATGTACGCAGGCTTATAAAAAACTTTACGTCTGTCCTACTCGACAGACCCACGCGATATTATTATACAAAAATTATATTATTTATCATTTCTAAGTATAAAAAAGGAAAAACCAACTGTAGAAATGTCTAGAAAGTTCATTAACCTTATAACAATATTTAATTCATAGGACTCAATCTGCAATAATTAAAGTTTTTACTATGTTCAACTCTATTATAAATTATCAAATTTAAAGGTCGCTTGTCATAAAACTAGCAAATATGGAAATTGACTGCAGCCGCCTTACCGCAAAGTGGTATGGAAATCAAAACTTTGTGTTCTTCGTCTTTTTTTACTAGATTAGTGAAATCTATCTTTTGTAACTTGTTAAGCATTCGTTAATAAATTATCCCAATTTCAGTTTTAAATTATTTAGGTAATGCTTGTTCATATTACAACCAAAGTTTTGAACTCTAATCAGCAATTGCGGGCAGACTGATCTTAAATTATCATCATCAGTGTGATGATGTTAAATACATGTATAGTATCGCGTAGAATTATTATATCATCGCAGGACAGAGAATCACGGTCAAACACATACTCTTATCAATATTCCACTTCGCAATAGAAACTTAAGATTTAATTATAAGATTTTATTTATTAATTATTTTAAAATAAAATGGGAGTTTTAAACAATCAGGTCTGGAGATAGAAATGGAAAAATTGGGATGAAATAATCCAAACTTTAAAGTTATTTAATTCTAACGATCAAAATGTAGTACAAAACCGTAAATATTTACAAAAATATGAAAAAGCTACAATAAACTATTTCAAATATTAAAATCCATTTGAATCCACATTGATTACAGTCACACTTCTTATACAAAGGTTATAATTCGGCCGTTTTCAGAAGATAACAAAATAATAGACTATTGAATTCAGGTGCATGTATTAGTAGGTAAAGTAAAAATTGAACAATTCAATTCAATTTATTCAGTAACAATTTGATTAATCGTATTTGAAATTTCTATTAAATTACAGTTAAATGTTACTTATCAAATAATTAGATAAGGATTATTAGGCTTCAAAAAAATAAAAAATTAAAGGGCCAATAGGATAATGTTGGTATAAAAGTGTAAAACATCTATTATTATTTATATTTCATTTATAGCAATGCGAATATCAAAGAGTATGCGTTACCGTTACCACACCATCAGTTTTGACTTTGACATTTAACTGGTGTACGCCGCCATCTTAGCGAGAGTGGCGCCAGCATCAACAATGTGAGACAAAAGATAGCGTATTACAGCAAAGCGAATGAAATAGACAGTAAACTTATATATCAGATGGGTACTCAACGAAACTATTTTCGTTGTCACACTGTTGGTTTTTATAAAAAAAGTTGCTCATATTGATAAACACTGTGACCCTCCAAAATTACATACATATGATACCAACCATACCAATTTAAAAGGAAACTCGATGTTGAAAAAGAAATGATGCTGTTTCATTTCGCTGCACTGTGAAATCCTATTTTTTGTTTCACAATTTTCGACGGTACCACCCTCTAGTTAGAAGCGATGAATCGGCAGTATTATAACGTCTTAGGAGCACTATACTAGAATGACAATGATTGTACTTTTAACCTGAAAGATTTTAGCATAATATCAAGTCTAAATTATTTTTAACTTAGTCTCAATATAGATTTTTAAACTAACATTGTATGAAGCTCATGATGGACTCTTTGACCCAAGTCATACCAAGTTTAGGATAATAACAGAATCAATCACAAATAAGATTAAAAACTTACACATATTGCTGCATTTTGCCTTTAGGTTAGTTCAAAGTTTGATGTAGTCCGGCTGAGCAGTGCCAGCCAAAGTTTTCTTGATCCTGAGAGCCGTAAGGCGTGCTGCTGGATTCTGGTACCAGCATTCCTTCATGACCTTCGATATCGCTGAGAGGATCTGGAATGTATGTGGAGTGCTGTTATGAACATTACTTACTTATGTACCTAGTATTGTGTATTACGCATGGCAGCTTAGATAGACCTAATACTACCTATTAATAATTTGGCTACTTTTTAGTAATACCTACCTAGTTGTAAGTTTGTAAATTTAAGGAAATAAATATATTGAACTAGCAGTTACCCGCGACTACGTACGCGTCTACAGTTTCCGTGTACATTATATTATCTGTGCGTGTACCGAGCGGATACGTCTTTGAGAAACTGGACATTACACCTAATTACACCGAACTCATACCTACTGGAATGTCAAACGCTAGTTGTTAGACCAAAGAGGTAGTACTACGCCCTGTCAAACTGACGTGACATGACAACGAAATCCTCTTGCCAATTGGCGCTGCTAATCCTTTTCGTTCATTTTATCCTGTAGATCCTGTTAATTATTCGGGATAAAAAGTAGCCTATATGCCAATCCAGGTTACGAACTATATATATGCCAAGTTTCATCTAAGTTGGTTCAGTGGTTTTGACGTGATTGAAACACAAACATCCAAACATCTAAACTTTCGCATTTATAATATTAGTAGGATATAAACTCATCTCTCCTTAAACCTTAGAATCTCTGAGATACTCACTGCATCAGAATGCCACCGGTTAGGGACACTGGGCCGTCGTTTCTCGCAGCACACAACTCTTCGCATGTCATCGAGCGATGGATCCGGCGGCACAGCATCATAATACGGTGGCTGATACTCATCAGGCATGGCACCGCATCGTCGAGCCATCTCCCAAAGCACGAGACCAAAGGAGTACACATCGCTGCGTTTGTATGGGTCGAACTGACGCGTGTCCATCGTTTCATCCAAAACCTGAAGCAATTTAATTAGTGTTTTTCATCATTAAACTGAATTAAGCCTTAATTAAGCCATGGAACGCAGCATCCTTGGTTTCAAGCGGATTGACCGAGTGCGAAACACCATGCTGCGTTCATTAACAGGCATTGCCGATGTGGGCAACAAGACCGCTAGGCTTAAATGGGGCTGGGCGGGGCACGTCAGCCGGATGCCGCCCGATAGGTGGGCAAACATCATCACACCCTGGGTCCCTGACGGACGTCGGCCTCGTGGTCGCCCTAAAAAGCGCTGGCGGGACGACTTGGACGCCTTTCAAAGGAGATGGTGGGAGGAAGCCCAGGAGAGAGAACATTGGAAGTCTTTGGGGGAGACCTTTGCCCAGCAGTGGGACGAGACAGGTTAAGGAAAAAAAAAACTGAATTAAACCCTTCTGTCACCTTAGAAGGACAGATTGGACAAAAAAATACAATCTGTCACACTTTTTGCGGCAGGGTAACAGATGAGATTTTTAAAAATATGAAATGTCAGCTGCTGGAGGTAGGTCTCTCTCAAGACGCTATGTATAGGAGTCCCAGAGGGTACGGTGGTCTGCATCTAATCAATCCGATGACGCATATTGTGTGATGTTCCAATGGACCACCGTACTGTGTGTTATAGTTATAAGCCACGAGCTACGGAACAGTTACGAACTACATCCTAATGATCAACTTTCTTCCAAAATTTCCATTATAGGCTTCCGTTTCGGAAATATAAAGGCACAAAGATAAGACATCCGGAATCCCACAAGTATGTAAAGTTCGTACTTACAATAACTCTTATTTTTAGACGGAGGTTAAGAAGGAAGTATTGTGAATAAAACTATTGATACAAGATAAAGCCAAACATATAAAAATACGCTTTAAATTTAAAAGGACTTTTTCTTGACACTCTAAACTTCTTGTTCTTGAAAATGTTGGCTTATGTTACAAAGTTTTAAGGGCCATGGCAGTTCAAGCACAACAAAGAAAATCCTCAAAGAGCTTAATATACAACCTCATTTAATTTCGTGTGTAAGGGAATCCCATAAAATGTAAACTAATCGAGCAATAATTCCCAAGTTTATTTTCAACCCACGCCCTTCAATTTATAAAGAACCATGAATGAACTTCACAACTAATTACAAACATTTATTACTATTTATTTATTATTAACCCGGGTTTTACTAAGTCAGAATATAACTTTTCTTTAAATTAAATATTTCCTTGTTTTGAACAAGTTTAAAGTTGAAACGGATAGTGTTTTATATGAGAGATAGCGTTATTCTGTTGGTAAAATCCAGCCTTAGAGAAATAGCAGAACACCGATTAGAGACCGTTTTATTCAGATGCGGCTATACAATTCTCAGAGTCTCAGAGCGACGGAAAGTTGAGAATATTAAACTAAACCTTCACAAACATCAGATTGTAACGAGAATAAGTGATATAAAAAGCAGATAGCGCACCTGATGTTGAGTGGTAAGCAGGTCCAATAAAGAAATAAAGGCGTATGTTACTCTCGAGACGTACAGACGTTGGTCGGCACCCATACCCTTTAAACCGGAAAACAGCAATGCGAGCATCACTGTTTGCAAACTCTACTACTTATTGTGTTCTTTAAGTCTCTTAAAAATTTAAAATGCACCAGATGTCACCACAATATGTTCTCCTTCTTCTTCTTCTCTTATACAGCGTGTAGCTACAATGGCGACATTAAATTAACCAGCGTATCCGGTTTCGCGTTTTCAGAATATAGACATATTTATTATTTCATTAAACATAAGATTTATCGAAATAAATCAATTTTCTTAAATAACGCCTCGGAGCAACCTGTACGTAAGAGCAGAGGTCATCTGTCGGGTTCACGGGTCATAACCGCGTGTAACCGCGTATGAAGAGCAAGAAAGTATTGTTAGAATAGGACACCCGAAATTGCGACGTTGTGCATGAAAGGGATAGCTAACTATTGAAGAGCGCCGCCCGCGCCGCTCGCTCGACCGACTCGTCCTGCCGCCTAGCCAGTGATACGCGGGCCGGTGTCCTTGACACACTTTATTTTAATAATTTTGCTAATTATCTACCTATTCTCAATGTTTCGCGAAAAAGACGCTTGGTTTTGTTAGTTTAGCTTTTCTATTCTAAGTACCCAATCAGGTCTACGTAGGTACAGCGATAAAGACGCTTTGATTTATTATTTGTTTATCTGTCTACCTTTGCGACTAGGGAGCGGGTAAATTAAATGTTTGGTGCTCAGTGGATACTGGATAGGACGACACGACACGGAGCTCTTAGGTGGCCCAATGTCACCTGACCTCAAGCCCCTCGATTTTTTTATGGGGCTTTGTGAAAGACTACGTTCATGCTAAAATAAAATAAAATGTATTATCAAAAGCGAGGGCAAATATTCAGCGCCGCCGGTTACATCTTTGTGTCCGACGTGGTGGCGGCGGCGCGGCGGCTACATTGAGAACTTGAAGATTTAATAAGTGTAAGGCGCTAGGTGCATAGGTCACAATAAAATTAATAGTAAAGTGAACAAGGTGAAGTGAAATTATTTGATTTCTTTGAATTCCTTGGTGTCGCTTGATTTCCCCGCCCCGCGCTCCGCCCCGCGCCCCGCCGCCGCCACCGAGCCGCCCGGGCAGGCAGGCGCGGGCGCGGGCGCGGTAACACGTAGGTAAAGACACTCATAGGGTGATTAATTTTTGTTGCGTATTTTATTATTAAGTTTGTTTGAAAAATTCGAAATTTCTATTTTGGACTATAATTATTTTTTTATTTTTTTTATGAATACTTATAAGTAGCTCTACCCGTGTGTTCATTTAATGTCGCCATTGTAGCTACACGCTGTATATGGCCTCTGTCCGTCAATTCGACAGACAATTTTGCCAGTGTCAAGTGGGTTATTTGAAATAAGTTTTGTCAAGTCGAGTCGTACGTCAAGTCTTTTGTTTTGAAGACAATATGGAGGATTTTCCCTTCAAAACTTGGAAACGAATTCCATCATATAATAAAAACACATAATACACATTTATTCCAATGGCTCACACTTTATACTATGACTGCAAGTGTTATTGGTTAAAATTCCACCGAAGTTAAAGAACAATACTCAATAAAACACCAAGAAAAACAATTAAAATAAATGTGCTACGTTGCTTTTACAAATGACAGAACTCGAATCCCACAATATGTTCCTAAACATAAATATTGGCAGTCACAATGTAGGTATTTCAAAGTACCATGTCATCGATGTTCAATAAAGGACAAATTAACGCGCAATTCGTTCACGTGATGTCAATGACATTAGGACGACTATGGCGAAACGTCTAACTTACTAAGGACATGCAATAATTCAATACAAAAGTTTATTAGTTTCAACACTTTCGCATTACTTAGTTATTTTTTTTATTATATATTACTAGTAGTTACCCGCGACGACGTACGCGAGTAGGTACCGTTTCCGTGTACATTATATTATCTGTGTGTGTACCGAGCGGATACTTCTTTAAGAAACTTGACATTACACCGAACCCGTACTCGAATTTCAAACGCTAGTCGTTAGACCAAAGAGGTAGTACTACGTCCTGTCAATGTTGACGTGACATGACATGACATCATCCTCTTGCTAATAATTGGCGCTGCTAATCCCGTTTTTTCATTTTATCCTGTAGATCCTGTTCATTATTCGGGATAAAAAGTAGCCTATATGTCAATCCAGGTTACGAACTACATATATGCCAAGTTTCATCCAAGTTGGTTTAGTAGTTTCGACGTGATTGAAACACAAACATCCAAACATCTAAACTTTCGCATTTATAATATTATTAGTAGGATAGGATAGGATTTTTTAACATTTTGTACATTTAACATAAAATTGTTTCTACAGCATCTAAAAACCACTTAGGTTTGTACTGGTGCTATTTAGAGTCAAAACATCGACATAAAAGTAACCTAACTTTTGTGTCAAAATAACTACGAGACCAAACGTGAAACCTCTGAAAAGTGTCCAAGTGTACAAGAAGCTTTACAGCACGTCAGGCTTTTAGGGGCAGTAACCGAATGTTCGTGTCATGTGTATAGTTTAAGGCAAATTATAGGGTGCTGGCTTTTACCTAAGGTTCAACGTAGAAGCTTTACGTCTGGCGTCTAAATACAAAATCTAATATAGAAATACTGAAAGGAATCCGACTAATATTATAAATGCGAAAGTTTAGATGTTTAGATGTTTGGATGTTTGTGTTTCAATCACGTCTAAACTACTGAACCAACTTGGATGAAAGTTGGTATATATATAGTTCGTAACCTGGATTGACACATAGGCTACTTTTTATCTCGAATAATTAACAGGATCTACAGGATAAAATGAACGAAAAGGATTAGCAGCGCCAATTGGCAAGAGGATTTGATTGTCATCTCATGTCACGTCAGTTTGACAGGGCGTAGTACTACCTCTTTGGTCTAACGACTAGCGTTTGACATTCCAGTACGAGTTCGGTGTAATGAGGTGTAATGTCAAATTTCTCAAAGTATCCGCTCGGTACCCGCACAGATAATATAATGTACACGGAAAACGGAAACTGTAGACGCGTACGAAGTCGTGGGTAACTGCTAGTTATAAATATACGAGTGTGACAGTCGCAGCTTTTTCATTGAATGAATATTTTGACAGACGTCATAGTTTTGCTTTTTGCGCGGTGGGTTCGATAACCACAGAGAACAAAGTTCCGCTCAGAAAACAGTACATGCGTACGGAGTTCTGTCATTTGTAAAAGCAACATATTACAATACAATATTAAAGCACATTTATTTTAATTGTTTTTCTTGGTGTTTTATTGAGTATTGTTCTTTAATTTTGATGGAATTTTGACCAATAATACTTGCAGTCATAGCATAAAGTGTGAGGCATTGGAATAAATGTGTATTATGTGTTTTTATTATTTGATGGATTTCGTTTTCAACTTTTGAAGGGAAAATCCACCATTTTGTCTTCATAACAAACGACTTGATGTATGACTCGACTTGACTAAACTTATTTCAAGTAATTCACTTGACACTGGCAAAATTGTCTGTCAAAATTACGGACAGAGGCCATATAGAAGAGAATAAGAAGAAGAAGAAGAACAGCTAGTAATATTATAAAGCTTACCTCAGGTGCCATATACCGCTTTGTTCCAACTCGGTTTGTGGACGGTACATCAACAGAGTCACAAGGAACGTTGTGACGAACAGCCAATCCAAGGTCACCGATTACGCACGATAGATTGCTCTTCACAAGGATGTTCTTCGATTTGAGATCGCGGTGCGCTATCGCTGGTTTACCTGTAAGTACCACGTAAAAACCTTGTAATATGGGAACAAGATGCTGACAGAATACTTATATACTTTTTTTGTAAATACATACTTATAATACACTAGCTTCTGCCCGCGACTTCGTCCGCGCCTCGTTTTATCCTGTTGGTTTTCCGGGCTAAGAAGGATAACCTATGTGTTTATCCAGGTTACGAACTATATGTATTCCAAGTTTCATCTAAATCGGACCAATAGTTACAGCGTGATCAATTACGCTGTAACATCTATACATCCAAACATCTTAACTTTGACATTTATAATATTAGTGGGATAGTAACACACAGACAAAGAACAAACATCTATGTTTGTTCTTGGCGGGGATCGATCCCACGAGCCACAGCACGGAAGACAGAGCTATTACCGACTGAGCTGTGACGCCTGTCATATTAGTAATCTAGTTTAAATTCCAGCAGACCATTTGTATCTCAATGGTTATGTAATGCTAATGCAATGTCTTCTTAATGCAAATTCTAAATGATCCTTGTGATTTTATTGAATAAAGAAATTTTGACTTTGGCTTCTTTTGACATCGTAATGTGAAATTTTTAAACATACTTAGCGGTAAGGCAGGTTTGCCAGGTGTTATATTGTAAGAAAACTACAGCTGAAAACATAAGACTTTCACAAATTACAAAATACTTTGAATACAAACTAATTTCACAGCCAGACATCAGAACGAAATCAATTATAGGTAAAACATCTAGCACCAAAGTTATAACAAAGGAGACAGAGACGAAGACGTAGACAATGCACCTCTGTCGTTCTGAAACGCAATTTTGATTCAAATTGAAATGTAGAAACAATTGGCACATAATTAAATTACACGAATCACTGCGTCACAGTTTGCAATATGCAATATCAAATCGAGAATGCACGCATCATCTAATATTCTGTGGCATTAGTATACTTGTTTCTAATAGTAGGTACAGTTTGAGAAACTTTTTTCGACAAGTTTTCTTTGATAAGTTTGAATAGGTCGATTTCAGGCTGAAGATTCATGCACGCGGGTTCATTTCCAACGGTGGAGAAACTAGTTATTAATGGCGTGTTTCTTGTTGATAATTTTAAACTTAATATTTGATTTAGTTTGCTAGCTATCCAGCCGTCATTACGTAAATCTTGTCGTGAACCACTCCCCCCCTACTCCACCTACTGTCGAATGGCGAACCCCGAAAGGTTCAGGTACTCCACTTTGAGTAACCCTGCTTATATAGAAACGCTATTACGTTTCAGAAAGAACCGTACGTTATTTGACAAATAAACAAATGGTAACTATGGTAAGCTATCTTTACTTTGATCAGACGAAGCCAAAGATAGATGGAATATTGGAAATAGCCTTTACTGTACAGAAAATTAATAAAACAAAACCCATGCACACCAGTGCCAGTTCAACACTAATTATGCACATCAATCGTCTGAATAAAGTGAGAATTCAGCTGAATTTCGAGGCAGCCCGACTGATGAGCTATTTCCAATTAATTAGCGTTGAATTGAGGTTTTATCTTCCAATGAAATGTCAAGCTACGGAAATAAATACAATATGCATTTTCTGTGAAACTATACTTCTCAGCAAAAAAATCGAGCCACTTCCAATTACGTTTTGATTACATTACACTTTCGGCACTTAAGTGAAAAATGCAGGAATGGCTCGATTTTTTTAATGTGTAGCATTTTTATACAAAAGATGTGACCTGTCAATACTTGGGCAATGAAATGAACGACGTATTTACCGTTTATGCACTTTGAAATAACCAACCCCACTATCCCACTACTATTTATAAATGTCAAAGTTTAGATGTTTGTGTTTCAATTACACTGTAACTAATCGTCCGATTTGGATGAAACTTGGAATATATTATAGTTCGTAGCCTGGATTAACACATAGGCTACTTTTCACGGACATTTCACACGACGGCCTCTATTCCCAAACTAAGTTAAGCACTAGATGCTGAAAGAATACTTTTTTTCAGCTTATAGGACTAATATGTTACACGTTGTATACTTTTTTTGTAAATACATACTTATAATACATAGTAACACCCAGATATAGAACAAACATCTATGTTTGCCACACGCAAATGTTTGTTCTCAGTGGGGATCGAACCCACGACCCACAGCACGAATGACGCCTGTCGATTTCATAATACAGTTTGATGCCAATGATGAACGGGCAACAGATATGGAATGAGTTGACGACAGAGTAGACTTATTCCTAAATACCTAATGTTGAACACAATGTTTATTGAAACGTTTCTCGGAAAATACCGATGAACTTTGAACGAAAATTTCTCGGTAGTTTAATTTACATCGAAAACTAACTCGATTTGTCTTGATATTCTGTTCCTTTATTCAATTAAAAACAAATTTAAAAAAATCCTTATATTCTTAGCGTTCAATACGTAAATTGCGATGAGTTTTACTGTATTATCTCGTATTATACAGAATTATCCCGTATTATACAGAAGTATCCGGTATTATACAAAATTATCCCGTATTATACAGAATTATCCCGTATTATATAGAACTATCTCGTATTATACAGAATTATCCCGTATTATATAGAACTATCTCGTATTATACAGAATTATCCCGTATTATATAGAACTATCCCGTATTATACAGAATTATCCCGTATTATATAGAACTATCCCGTATTATACAGAAGTATCCGGTATTATACAGAACTATCCCGTATTATACAGAAGTATCCGGTATTATACAGAATTATCCCGTATTATACAGAATTATCTCGCGGGGTTTAAATACAAGTTTTATAACAGGAACACAGCATTGCGAGCATCACTGCTTGGCGGCAGAAAAACGTACGGTGGTAGTACATTCCCGCACGAGCTCTTTCACAAATAGCCCTACTAATATTACCGTGATTCGAGATAATTGGGTTATAGCGTACCCTCGCATGACGTGAACCTTCAAATCACTTTATTACGGGAAATTGGCGTAGTTCCGGGCAAAGGCTGCAATGCCTTGATCGTCTAGACAGATTTAATTCATTTATGAGACGTTATGTGTCGACGGCACACTCTCGAAAGCCATAAATGATCTATACTCAAAAGTGCTCTCGTTGCTGGTCACCATAGCTTTGAGTCTGAGAATATTTCGTTAATTCGCAAAAACTGTATCGCAAATTTTGTATGGAGAAAATTTGGTGAAAACAAAATAGGTAATCTTTTACAAGTAAATAACATTTATAAGTCAAAATACAAGTACCTATCAACACTCGTACTTGTTCATTATTTACTTGATATCATGAAAGGTAAGCAGCACTTGAGTTACTTAACTTTTCTTGAAGAAGTACCTATTAGTATTCATTGTGAACTCACTTGAACTATTAATAGCTTCGAGTAAAACTTTTCAATGAAATAATATTTCCACAAACGAGCGAAATAATGTAAATATTTTCTTTACACTAAGGCGTTTAAGTCTGTTTGCTACAGCGGCATAAAGGCAAAAATAAATATTAAAAAAAATTTAATGTTATGAGATAGACTTGGACGTAATATTTTTTAAAAATAAAGTACACAAGCTTCGATGAAGGCTCTATTTGTATTCGCTATTCAAATATCTATAAGTACTCCATTCTAAAAACGTCAAGAGAATTTTTATAGAAATTGTGATATAATATGTTCAGAGCTGGATGTAATTACAGTAGAAATATTTTTAAATGTACGTGCTATAGACACCACAGTACATACTATAGTACCATAGTACATACCTCTCACTGGTTTTATAGCATTAAATATTTAGCTTCATTACATACATTTTCAACACGATTTCGGAGGCATACCTTGCGCAGTCAATCTTCACTGATTACTTAAGTTAAGCAGCAAGCGGCGTTCGGCGCGGCATTTGCAACTGAGCGCTTTCGTGATTCGGAGGGCACGTTAAACTGTCGGTCCCAGCTCTAGCAGTCGTTAAGCCACGACGGAAGCCTCAAGGCGACCTAACACTCCGTCACCAGAGTTCGCCACTAGCTCATACGGATGAGTAAGAGATAGATCGACAGGCGTCACAGCTCAGTCGGTAATGGATCTGCCTTCCGTGCTGTAGGTCGTGGGTTCGATCCCCACCGAGAACAAACATTTTGTGTGTGGCAAAACATAGATGTTTGTTATATGTCTGGGTGTTACTATGTATTATAAGTATGTATTTACAAAAAAAAAGTATATAAGTATTCTATCAGCATCTAGTTCCCAAATTACAAGCTTTGCTTAGTTTGGGACTAGAGGGCGTCGTGTGAAATGTTTTTTTTTTATACATTATAGACAAACGTTTGACCGCAATCTCACCTGATGGTAAGTGACGATGCGGTCGACGATGTAGCACATTTGCCTAGAAGAAACCTATTCACTCTCCTCTTGAAAACATTCAAATTGTAAGTGTTCGGAAACACAGACGCCGGTAAAGAGTTCCACTCCTTGGCGGTCCTCAGGATAAATGTTGAGGCAAAGCCGTTGTCCATGAATATTTATTTATTTATAGATTAAAAATTAGGAATGGTTACAGGTCAACTAACCTTTTGTGCCAACGATATCCATATGTAAATGGGCAAGTCCCGTGGCTATGGAGAGTGCCATTTTGACGAGCGTATTGGAGTCAATAGTCCTTGCAGTCAGGAAGTCGAAGAGAGAACCATTCTCGTGGTAGTCTGTGACCAGCCATAGCTGCGTCCATGTTCCGTTATCTAAAGAGAATACAATCAAATAAAAAGATACAAGATACATTTATTTGCCAAAATAAGTGTTACAATTTGGTCTTATGCTAAAGTCAGAGGCACTTTTAAACTTATTCACCCTTTTCAGGTATCGCAAAAATGTTATATTTGGGCGCTAGTATTATTCTTTTTCAAAATATTCTTCAGTTGAGTAGAGACATTTTTTGACTAGATATGATTTTAATCCTCTTCTAAATTTAGTTATTTCTGTTTCATTTTGAATATCATTTGGTAGGTTGTTAAAGATTTTGACTGCCATGTAATATGGACTAAATAAAAGAAATATCTATAGAGAATACAATCAAATAAAAAAAGTATGTAAGTATTCTATGAGCCATCTAGTTCCCATATTAATTATATATCCCATATTTTTGATTCCATTACACTTGTAGATAAGGCGGCTGGTAGGTATGTGTCTGTATGTACAGATGGTCTGTCTGTACACTTGTGTTATCAAGGAATACTTGTTCTTGATAACACAACTGTTTCAGAGCACACTAATAATTTAAAGATGCGAAAATGATTTTGTGTGTGTGTGTGTCTGAGGCAACGTAGCTCCCGAACGGATGAACCGATTTTGATTTTGTTTGAAAGGTGAATTAGTTGCGAGTGTTTTTGATGAAAGACGGTCCAAGATTCAAGGTTTTTTTTAATTTTTAATTTATTACTTGTACTAAATAAATAAATAAAGCCAGTGCTCATACCTTTATTATCAGCAGCGATGAAGCCCAGTATATTCTCATGCCGCAGCATCACAGTCTGGTAGATTTCCGCTTCTCGGAACCATGAGCACTCCTCGCGCGACGAGAAGATCTTTACAGCAACGTTCTCGCCCCTCCAGCGCCCGCGCCACACCTCGCCGAAGCGACCCTTGCCGATTATATCCATCAGCTGGATCTGACGAGCTATGGAGCGCTGGACTAGGAGGGGCAGGCCTGTTGATAAACGACGATAATTCAAACATAGGGCATGTCACGAACCGATTAAAAAACAGATTAAAAACGTTTCAGTTGCGTTTCAAGTGACAAGTTCGTTAGTGGAATTAGCCCCAAGACATGTTTGTTCTTTTATGTTACGTAATAACTATTCCCCCAAAGGTTGTCGAGTAAAGATTTCTATTTAGCGATAAGTTTACTATGTCTATTACCATTGTATAAAATTGTTTATGTCTAAGTTATTGTTTTATGGTGTATTTGTTCAATGAATTATTTTCTATCTATCCGCTTATGTGTTTACTTACGCAGGTATCACATAAAAAAAGAGTATTACTCTCCTATTCAACATAATTACTAATATATAACTTAGAACAAAAATAATTAGAATAAAAATGCGTTTGGAACGTTTCAACCAAACCCTATCATATAACATCCCCTTTGATTTGTATGTACGATTTAATTGTTTTTTCTTCTTTTTGGACCTTTATAACTTTGCTACTCCTTGACCGACTGTCTTACCAGTAAAACTTAACAGTCCCGTAGAGCTACTAAATTTCATGAAGATTAGATAAGCTCAAACATACAACGCTGATTTGTCAAAATCAACGCTAATAATTTTAGCTCGCTTCGCTCGCTCGATCAATAATGGGACCCGATATCAAAGCCTGATAATATGATGCTCCTGTTTACCCACCCACGTATAAGTGACATAAATAGAACACAAGGCAAGTAGTTGAGTCCCTTTTCATGGAAAATACCACGCTGTTATGTGAAAATCTTGTTTCAAATAAAAAATATCAAACGCATTGTCTATATTTCTCGGAACAGATGTTTCTAGTTCCTTCATCTAGTTACTTTTCGTCATGAAAAAATTATAAGCCCTTGATAAAGTCGTGTTAGTTAGCAATATATTTTAAAATTTTCGCATAGAAATAGAAACACTAAATTATTTACATAATTTACCAGTGGTAGCACAATACGTATTTGTGTCACCAAGTTTTAAATAAATCCTTATACCTACTCATGCAGGTAATAAATGCATAAGTAATTTTTTCGGCAACATTCAACCTGTTTTCTGACCAAATGATAGCATTTTTAGCCGAATCAAAAATGGGATCACTCGAACGAAACCTTTGATCTGGGAAAAACGTTTTCGGTCTTACTTATAATCGCCTCTCAATATAAACAACACTGCTTAAGATTTCCCGTCACTATTGATAATTATGAATGTCGTCTTTCAATCATACTTTGTTTTTGTATCATATAATTTATAGGGAAAGTGGTTCTCGTAAAACCCTTTATCGATCGAGCCTACATAATTTTTGCAGAACACGACTAGATGGCGCTACAAAGCTTTGCTGTTTTCTAGAACACGCTATCGATGCGTTTTGCATACGAAGTATGTTTCAAGGGCCAGATGATAACCATAAAATTAAACGAAATAAATTTTTTATGCGTCGCTCTTCACAATATTGGTGGAAGGGAAGAGCAACGTGCAGAAAAATAGTATCTGCGTCAATTCATGACCCTGGGTAAGCCAGTCATGAATTTCTACAAGCTAACTTTAGCTAGTCTCAAAAATGTGACATGGTCATGGTTAACTATAGGTGAATTTTATCTTAGCCAGTGCTAAATATTATGCACATAAAGCATGTTTTTTGACACTTTTCAAAGAAGATCCTTCAAAATTCAACACCAACGATTTAGGCTTGTTTTAGTGGTCCTTGGACCTAAATATTATTTTAACTAGCACTCACCTGAACCAGATCCCGATGTGGTGAGCTCCATCATGTCTTTGATAGTCGTAGTCATCATCGGATGCCTCGTCTCACACATCGAGTCTTCAGGAAATAGAGGCCTGGACCGTTTCTTCATCTTCCGTGACCGCTTCGCCCACCAGAAACTGATGATGGCGCCGCATATCCCGACCACCATCAGTCCCATAATCCAGGGCACCACGCGCCATACCGACGAAGCTGGACCGGTCTCTTTTGTGGAAGCACACGTGTTATTGACACACACGCTCCGATTGCATATCAATAAGTACAGTGGGAAGTTACCAGACCAGTTACACTGCGCGACAACTTAAAGTAACTAGTAACCCGGCCTTCAGACCGAGAGCACTTTGTAGGTTTCGTTCTAAACTGAGTCGTTTGAATACGATTTTTGATGCTTTAACATTTTTCAAGAGCAAGGTAATATCTAACCAAGCGACTCACCGTCTTCGGCCAAATCAGGGGATCAAATTGCATTGCAGTTAATATTTACCTATGATTAATCCTTACCTTATAAGATAAATTGAAGGTCTTGCATGTTTAATCATATTTCAAACTTGAAATTGAATGTTTTCAATTTTTTATCGCCGGTAAAAAAATTACAGTAAGCAGCAATACACGGCAAAGACGTTAGACACATTGATTGGGGTACAATGAAGATTCAACGATACGTATCATATCAAGCAAGATTGTTCAATAGGCTCATTGCGTCCAGCTGATTTATTTTTGCAGCATTTTTGTCAAGGCTGCACATTCAATGAGAGTATTATAAACAACTACTATTATAAATGTGAAAGTTTAGATGTTTGTGTTAAAATCAGGCTGAAACTACTTATCCGATTTGGCTGAAACTTGGAATACATATAGTTCATAATAACCTGGTTTAATACATAGGCTACACCGATATAGGATAGGCTATTTTTATCTCGAAAAATTAACAGAACTTACATATTTTCAAAACAACGTAAAGTACCTACATGTAGGAAACAAATGACAAGGTACAAGAAGCCATTATCTGATTAAATGTGGATCCTTGTCACTCCACCGTGGATCTAGAGGTTAATTTACAATATAATGTTTTTGTGTAAATCGGTTTAAAAAACAATCATGTTTCTAAGTAACCGCTGTGATTTTATTGAATAAACTTGAATAATATTTTTTATTTAATAAAATCAATATGCAGTTAACTGAATCTTGGATATTGCAAAAACGTATTGGATGTGTAATATAAATAAAATTCCCTATAAGACAAGCTTAACTTTATTCCAAGAACGCTTGATTTTATTCTGCGTAATGCGCTCGATGATAAAAGCGCCGATTTACACGGTAATAAGAACAGTGGCGAGTAGCGGTAACTTCACTCACCACTGTGCTTATGAGTGTGTAAATCGGCTATTAAGTGTAGTAATAAGAGTTGAATGGAACACTTATGCTAGTTTTACAATTAATAGATCTTATTCTAACAAATAACGTGCAGAAGCGTGTGACATGCAAGCGTGGTGAATCCAATATCTAAGTTCTCAGCAACCAAACTTTACGAGAAGTTTCCGTCCGTGGATCAAACTGTGGGAGAAAAAATGGAAAATAATGCAATGCTTTTTCCAATTTTTTATATGAATTTCGGGATGAATGTAACTTTACTGAATTGATAAAAGTTGTCATAAGTCCTTTAAAACTATTTGTGTATGTTTCTGCTTGCATTGCATTATTTTTGCTTCTTAATGGGAGTTAAACTGGTAATTTAAATGTTACTTGCTATCATTATGTTATGTAATTGATGGTATTACTAAATTAATCCCGAAACCAATGGAAATAATCTCAGTGCTACATTTATTGAGATGTATAATTTTGTTGATGTTAGGTTTAGACGTTATAAAACATGCGATTAGTGAAAATCATGCTTAAATAAGTTGAAACCGGCTTATGATCACTTACGCAGTTTCCCTGCAGTGAAATGATTGGACATACCCTGTACGATATAACTATGCCGCGAACTATAACTCGCAGAAACTCCTTTGCATGCCCTCAATGCAATGATACCTTATTCTTTACAATCAATCGAGAAATCATCAGGCATGTTTAAGTTGAACTTCAACCCGCTGACTTCTATTTATAACAATGTATTGTCACGTGAAAATCTGTAGACGAAAAACGAAGCCATATTATCGACGACGCTGACTTATTTCGGTCATCGGGTAAATGTGCATTTATTCCGCTTCATTCACATGCAAAAATGCGAACCGTTGAAATTGAGATACCGTTGATGTATCTAGTGATTCGATATGGTCGGGCTCGACAATACATATGTGGACATCACAATGTAAGCTACCCATGGGGTCCCCGACGTCACATTCCTGTTACTGTACCTGCAAGGCTAGCCTTCAAGATGACACGGTTACAGTAGTCCGTGTCGCAGCAAGTAATTGCATCCTCGCGACACCACACGGGCAAGTCCCCGGGAGGGAACAAAGTCTCGCGGGGCCAACATCTACGTCCAAATCGATATGTTAGCACATTTTGTACGCATCTCATTTTCCTACAGGGATGGATCAATGCCGGTCTACAAGGAAAACTTAGTGGTATTAGAAAAAAAAAAGAAAACAAAGTAAAGTCAAAAGAACCATGCAGTCTCGCACCGAATACCAAGCGTGGACCGAAGTCGCGACATACTCGAGCCGATCCTCGCACATATCTCTGAATCTGACATATGGACAACAATATGGATAACTAGGATTCCGCATTATGCAAACAATATACTTACCTACTTATATAACTCGTGTAAGTACCTAGTTGCCGATGTATAGTAAATTTGTTTACAAAGGGACGCTATTAGGCAGCTCATTACACTGCGTAGGGCGCCCATTGCGAAACGCAAGTCTTATCAGTTCTTGATGTCTTGTTTATATTTAGGTAGGTATGTACAGTAAACTGCAGCAATTGGTTACCCATGCTTGGTGTTGCCAGAAGTCCCGTATTTAACCGCGCTGTACCATATTTCTTTTAAACGTCTGGAGTTTTTAATAGACAATAATTTTAAATCTTTATTTCAAACACATGATCCATATCCATATTATCCATCATGATTTTAAATTATGTAACTGTGTTTCTGCTTCTACAACCCACACATTGTGCACAAAATAGACGGTTAACACTGTTGTATTTTCGTCCTTGAACTTCAAGATGTATCGGTGTGAGAAACCTGTAGGTGGATAAGATTCATGGCCGTGTTGATAAGAGAATGCGCGAAAGTAGCCGCTGGGTGATCGGATTGGTGTGTCGAGTATGTCACGTAGTCGGCACGGCGGCGGCGGCAGTGCGGGTAGGCAGAGGCGAGATCTAGAGCCGGTGGCGACAAGCCGCGGTGCAAGTTAGCGGCACAACGACGCTCCTACCTGACGTGGGCTTCGGCGTCGGCGACGGCAACCGCACGTCCATCTCCCGATTGCACATATCGTGTGTGTTACAACATTTAATGAGCACAGACTCATTTTTATTTTTCGTCGTGGAGCAATGGAACGGATGCTCGATGGGGATCAGCTGCCTCAGATCGATGCAGCTGCGCCGCGAGTGGAACCACCATACAATGTTTAGTAGGTTAAAGCAAAACCAACGCACACTCGGAAAATATATTTGTTAAGGGTACGGCATATCATTCAAAACATACTATCGGTCGCGGCGTGTGCGGCGCCTCGCTTATTAGGTACACGACTAATTCGAAAGCTAGGTTAGAGTATTGGCATCTCAATTATGATTCTAATAGTACAAACAAACTCAAACTGCATCGTCAGAGGATTCACACGGCCACAAGTGGTGCACAGCTTACCAAAGCCTGGGTCGTGGTTATTAAACAATTTCACTCGAAAATTCTCATCAGAATTGCAGAGATCAGATTTACAACAATAGTTTGTTGTTTTTTTGCATAGCATTGGATTTTCAGGGGGTTGTGCTTTATCCAGGTTCAGACAGCTTATGAACACCTCGCTACATGGGTCAATCATTTTATGGAAATTGGTTAGAATAGATAATATTTAATGAAAGAATTTAAACTTTAGATTTGTGCTGATGATTTGCCAATTATTCAAAAGAGACAGCTATGAACGTGTACAAAATTTTTTTTTGTATCTAAACCAATAAAAATAATTGTACAGAATACTCACTGGTAAGTAGACTTCTGCTCTCCACTCTCAATACTGGTTGAGACAAAACAGTAGCCATCGGTAACACACGTGGAATTGTGGCAAACTTCACTATTACAATAGCATTTTAGACCTACAATACAATGATACTGTTATTTTTGTACCTACTCACATGTATTTATTTTGTTTTTTTTTCATCTTGACCTTGAATGTAATAGCGGCCACGCATATTCAAATAAATTGGATCAAGCCTTGAAATGAAATGGGAAAAATATACACACATGTTTATATAAATTGGTTCAAGCGCAGGCATGCTTAAATCTATTTGCAGGTCTGTGGCCACAATAACTTTGGATTATTTTTGACTTCCCCTTTTTAACTTCTAATAAAGTAGGTAGGTAATTAATTTATCACAAAGACCATTTTTTATAGTGTTGAGAGTTATGAAAAATATTTTTATAAGTAACAATCTTATTAGTAGACAAGTGGTAGGGGAACATTACACTCACCATCAACTGCATCCAACCTCCTGTATGTAATAAATATCAAGAGAAGTAACCATTTGCGATGTTGAAAAGAGTTCATGGTTGCTCTCTTTGGCGAAAACATCGCAACTCACAACTTTGAAATAGAAATACAGTGATTATCGACACTCTGGCTATACGGCCATGGGATTGCACTGAGAACATATTATGACATATTTTACTACACAGCCTAAACGGCGGTTATTGCTGGTTTTATAACAGAAATGACAAGTTTTTATTTCTGATAACTAATAAACGAATAAAAGTTTGTACAAAATTATTGCTTTGTATCAAAAAATAATTTTCTATTCGAAGGTAAATAGCCTCGCCTGAATGAACTACTTTTAGGGTTGCCAACTCTGAAGTAAGACTTTACCCCAGTGTCAATGCAAAATAACCAAATTCGAATACTGGCTCAGTCCGCGGATAGTGCGAGAGTATGCCGTCCGTATTATTTTTTTCGATTCAAATCGATTCAAATTCTTTATTAACTAATAAAATAACATTACAGAATGCTCCAAGGCGTTATTCTATTTTTATAGCTCAAGTAACGACAAGATACCTAATACTTTATTATATTATCATGTAGGGTAATACGCTTGAATAACCTCTTCTATTTAAAATGCGCACTCACATAAAGTGCGCATAAGATACCTATTACTAATTCCTCGCATACCTAAGTAATACCTTAGGTATTTATTTGAAAAAAAAAGAACATAAGATCTACAATGTCATAAAAACATTCACAAATAGTTTTAAAAAAATGACTAAAAAACTTTTTTAGGTGCTTGAGACTGCCAAGTTAGGTACCAAATTACAATAAGATATTATACTATATTAAACCGTGTTTAGATATAAGTTTATTTTTTATGTTTCAAAGACCTTTTAACCGTGACCGTTTTCATTTTACCAGTTTTTGTGTATATCGAACTCTAACCTACTATGCTGTTATATATACTATGCTATGCTAATGTTTTGTCTGATTTTGCCCACGTCTACAATTACTACACGGATATGAAAATAGGTTTTAGTTCATTCACAAAATATTGCCATCTTTGAAACATTTCAGAAAAAAACAATAGTTAACGGTTTCAATTTTTTTCTGAGAATATCATTTATTTTCACGGTGATTATACCGGTAAAAGTGAGGAAACACCTTGCGCCAGAAAAAAATATAACTAAAGACTTGGAAAGTAACAAGCAGTGAGTTTTTTGCCCATTCTTCTAGGCTTTAATGAGACGATTCTAAATGATCTTTGTAATCTTGATCTTAGTAAGTTATAAATCTATAAAATATCTATAAATTGTTTGCAACGGTTTGTAGAATTGCTCAACTGCTTCATGTGTATTTTGTATATATATTCTATATATTGTAAATACTAAATATTAATTTATAGTTAATAAAACTTAAAATAATTGACTTTGACTTTCAACACAGGTATATTTTTTCAGCTTAAAACTAAAATATTAGCCGGGATTTTAGAATAACACTTAAAAATCTTAATTGTTCGTCCGTCCGTCGTAGTTTCATTAGTCACAGAAATCCATCAGTGTGTAATATATGCAACCAAAACATGTTTGTCTTTAAGGTGGGCATTGGTAGGTACTTACCTAAAAACATTTAACTACTGCATGTCAGCAATCACCGCGATTGGGTGAAGTTCCATCTTGACGCAATTCTCGAGCTCAATTTTTAAACAGACGTGCTTGCCGATCGTATAAATATTTTTGACCGAGCGAGCGAAGCGAGCGAAACGTCTCAGTTTTGAAGCTTTTGTCCGTCTGTTGGTCTGTCTGTCTGTTAGTAATCGCCTACAGGTCGCATTTATCAATCAATTTGGACGAAAATCGGCACACAAGTTCCTAGATTTATTAAAAAAAAATTACCGATCGCGATTTTTGATTGGGGCGAAAATAGGGAAGAAAAAGAGGAAAGTTTCCTGTAACGTTTCATATCGACGGATTTCAATCAAATTTGAGAAGCACACTAAAGACTTCATTCTACACAAGATGGTGTAAAAATATTTCCAAAACAGGGTGAGTGGAAGGGGGAATACAGGGGAAATTATTTTTTTATTTTTTTCTTGAAAATTTACTTCTACCAATATCAATAAGACTACACAGTCCTCTTTGCCTTTACAAGACAAATCCGTAGACACCAGATTTGACTTCCTAGGACCAAGGGAACGTGAGTAATCGCTAAAACTTATATCCCCTATTTTGCTCAAAAGTCTACATTAATTAGGTAGGGCCTATTAGAAAATTCAAGCACCTGAAATTCGATTTAGCTAAGGGAAAGGGGAAAGTGTAGATTGTTGCATGGTTATAAAGGCTCGCGAGGTCTATGTTCTCATAGGACAACTAGTTTTAAATATTGTCAGTGAGACAATAAAGCACATTAATACTTAATGTGGAATTTCATATCTCGGATGTGTAAATAAGCTAAACGTTTTTATTGTTAAATGTATAGTAGGTATGTGCCCTTGGGTTCTTTAATACTAAGTAATATTTTGTGTCTATAGTAGTAGGTAAGTAGCTATAGTTATTTATGCCTTGTTAGCACGAATGGAGTTTTCCTTTATACCTACTTTTTTTATTTTAAATAAAGTGTCCACGCTTTGGCTATCTGATAAAAAACTTTCTATATTTCTCTAGCAGTCGTTAAGCCACGTTGGAGGCCTTATAGCGGCCTAACTCATACGAACGAACCTCTATTATAAATAAACAATTTGTATCTAATTTATATATAACGTGTTTCATTTAGGTTTATTAAAAATAGTTTTCTACACCAACATAATTAAATGAATAAATAAATAAATAATAGCATTGGTAGATATTGTTATTATTTTCACGAGTATTTATATTTCCATGAGTAGGTATGGTACAAGAAATAACTTTTAAGAGCAAACGCTCTAGCGTATCAAAGCCGTGCGTACCTTAAAGCCTTCAATGGCAAACTGTGTTGTAAGTATGACTTATGACGTGACATGAAAGTGAGTGAAAGTGGGTAGTCTATGGAGCTATAGCTATTGTCACTAGTGTGGGTGAAGAGGGTGTGCATGTGCGTGTATGTATACAGGGTGAAAACAGACAGTTTCGTAAAATAACAAACGGACCAATTACATTGCTGGCATCGTCAGCCCCTGGTAATCAGTTGACAGATCTCTAAGAATACTGCACTCCCGTATGTAAGAAAGATATCTACTCATGTATTCTGGAACCTGGTAGTCAGTTTACACCTTGTATAAAATACAGGTACCTACCTCTAATAAAAAACACCACCGCGCATGCTTAAAACCGTCAGATTCGGTAACTACCAGAACGCCAGCAACTGTTGGAATGTGCGACTTGTACCTTTTTTGCTGCAGTCATAAGTGAATTTTTTGAAGCCAGCAATCATTCGTATTTTAAAGTAAGTAGGTACCTAAATGATACCTAACCTACCTAGTACTATCAATTTTTAGCAAAAATTTGGTACAGAATTTTTAAATACAGAATTTAGGGGGATTGAACTAGTAAGTACCTAAGTCCAATTTGTTTTACTGTGAAATTTTGGTCGACGAACACAAAAATTATGTCAGACCTCATAGATCCTAAACAGAACTAATGTTCCGATTTCAATGCGTTTTATTTTGTAAGAAAACTGTCAATGCTGAAATGGTTCGCAGCCAGGTTTGGTACTAGTTAATGCAGCTGTTTCCAAGTTGTGTGGGTACTGATCAACTATGACTTCCATTATAAAGGATTGTCAGGAATAAAAATTGCTATTTGTAACATTGGGTTCATGTAGTTACAGCACTCAGATTTTTAAAACTGGAGCTATGTATATTAAAAGGACATCAATAGTCTATGTTATTAAGTTATTACACCTAAGTACGTTGGTTCCTACAAATAGTCATACGCGATATATGTCTCTTGGAACTTAGCCGCAGGTAGCTCCGCCGACCTTATTCTTGGTTCGTATTAGAGAAAAGTGAGGAGAGTGTTGCGCATAACTTCAGACAGACAAAGAAGGGCTGTGACTACGTTAAAATTTAAAATTAAATATCGTTCACCGTTAGTATATTTGATTGGAGGACCACACACGTGCGCTACACAATACATTATCTGTCATATGTTTGGACACCTTGAAGTTTTCAGGGCAGCGCAGGTTATATTAGTTTTGGTAAACCAACATGTTAAACGAAGACTTGGCAAATTTTAGAGTAGCAGAGCTGGCAGCACAGTAAGTACAAATTCTTTTATTTAAAAAAAAACTTTCCTATTCATAGTTTCATTCACCAACTCACTCAGTTTAATTAAAAGTGTCACAGTGTCAGTCATATTTGAGACCGTCACAAAAAAAGAAGAAGAGGATATTTTAATGATATTTTAGGTTAGAATTAGTTCAAGTTCTGTCATTTTTCATTTGTAAAGCAATAAAGCATAGCATAGCGCATTTATTTTATTGTTTTTCATTGTGTTACAGTGAGTATTATTCCTTAATTTTGGTGGAATTTTAACCAATAATACTTTCGGTCGTAGCATAAAGTGTGAGCCATTGGAATAAATGTGTACTTAGTGTTTTTATTATTTGATGGAATTCGTTTCCAAGCTTTGATGGAAAAATCCACGTATTTGATAACTGTAATCAAATAATTTCTTGGTTTCTTGCATTGAATGGTCATAAGAAAATATTCCAATGCATGCAATAAACATAATGACAATGCATCATTATTTTTAGAAAATGCTGGAGGTATGCGTTGACAGCTTGGAGTCAGCGAATAATGCAATCAACGGAGGGGCGGACGAATTGGAAGTATGCAGTGCTTTGAATGATGGGGGCCTCACACCATCCATGGGGCTGGTGCATGAGATCCAGCTTTTGGTAATATATCACCTTTATTTCTCAACTAAAATATACCCCATATTAAGTAGGTATTAGGTATTTCTCAAAAACTAGTAGACCTGAATTAAGTACTCGCATTTGCTAAAGAAAAAATCAAAACTCGAAGAAACTTATTAGGATGAATATGTCCATAATCTTCATTTTAACGGAATGATTTTTGATTAACAAAATCTTTTCCTGTAAGTTTTATAACTACATAAAACAGTTAAAATGGGTTGGTTAGTAGAAATGAATATGTAGGTAAGCCTTTATTTCAATAAGTACCTCACAAAAGTGAATTTATATGAAAATATTTGGTTTACAGTTGAAAAAGCAGCCGCCCAGTAACAGACCGAAATTGAACGTGATGATCAGGTGCCGCGGTGGCGACGACTTCTTCTACTCTGATCACGAAATGACGCACATGCTGCATGATCTCAAACTCTTCAAGGACATGGGAGTCGACCAGTTCGTTTTCGGCGCTTTGACAGACAACCAAGAAATCGATGAAAGCAAATGTATGAGGGTGTTAGCAGCTGCAAGTCCTAAGAAGGTAACCTTCAGCAGGGCTTTCGATCATACTAGAGAAACCAAGAGATCAGCTGGCATTCTCTCAGGTCTCGGATTCTACAGGGTACTCACTTCAGGACAACGACTTACAGTTAACCACCAAGGTGCAGTTGAGATCATATCGTACCTAGTCACCCGATATAGCAACGAGAATCTCATAATAATGCCAGGAGGAGGTATCACCGCTCGTAATGTACACACATTCATAAACATGGGATGTCAAATAGTTCACAGCACATGCAGAAGTGCATTGCAACTGCCTAAGATTGAGCGGCTGCATAAGATAGGTGTGAGTAACAGCGATTGTGTTTATTTCTCCGATTATGATGTGGTTCGGCAGATGAAAGAAGCTATAGCTGCTACTTTGGAGGAAAAGAATTCGAAGGAAGAACGCCATTGAAGTATGAGGATGGCTTGACAAAATACAATTTGTTTATCAGTGTTTAATGTACCTGTAATCACATATATGTAGTAATTTTGAGATATGTCGTTAGCAACATTATATACTCTAGTATAGGGCCTAACGTAGCCTTGAGAAGTACAGGTCAACAAAAAACTACTTTTTGAACTTTCCTAGCCTACTTGTACTTGTAGGGCGAACTGTTTTCCGCAACTAGGCCGCAGGCGGGCCCTTTGTGCGTGAGGGGTGTGATGGCCGCATTCCTAGGCTGTTAATATAGACAAAACTAACAATGTCTATTTTGTATGTATGAAGCATTCCAATTATTGTAAGAATTAAGGGTTTCGATCTACTACAATATTATTATTATTTATTTTTCAGCCTTTGTTGTCTCACTGCAGGGCAAAGACCTCCCCTCCCTCCATCCACTCCTCTTTAACGCTGTTACAGACCAAGATGTTAAGTGCGCATCTAGTAAATCGCGCCATCTCCATCATTATTAAATAATCAATGTTATTTAATGATTTAGACTAAATCATTAAATAACATTTTAGATGAACAGCTTTTTTAGCAGCTTCAGCTGTTGATAGGGCTACACATTTTTGTTTTTCCGCTTCCCAACTTATGCAAGCATTTGCAAACTTGAAGCCAGGGTATGAATTTCTATCTATCTTGCAGCCAGTTCAATCGGCATCAGCCATTCCATAGAAATCTTCACTTGATTTGGTGTAACATACTCGTATACCAATATCTATGGTACCTTTCAGCAATCCAACACTCCTCACGAGCTCATCGCTCATGATAGGCCAAGTAGCTTTCTCAGTATCAGAAGCCTTGGTCCAAGAATACCCTTTGTGAGAATGTCAGCCTCCATTTCCAGGGTAGATTTGTACTGGATGCTAATTGTTCCTTGTTGAGCATTCCTTGATGAAATCCTGTTTTATTTCTATGTGCTTGGATTTCCCACTGATTACTGGATTGTAGGAAAGTTTCTTGGCAGCTTGATTGTCACTGAAAAGTACAAAATTAAATAAACTTTCTAAACTTAAACATAGCCAAATTCATAAGTATACGTGAAACACAAAGTCTACAGAGAAAAAGTAGTTTCATTGTACCTATATACCTACTACATAATGAATGTTATTTAATGATTTAGACTAAATCATTAAATAACATTTCAGATGAACAGCTTCTTTAGCAGCTTCAGCTGTTGATAGGGCTTCACATTTTTGTTTTTCCGCTCCCCAACTTATGCAAGCATTTGCAAACTTGAAGCCAGGGTATGAATTTCTATCTATCTTGCAGCCAGTTCAATCGGCATCAGCCATTCCATAGAAATTTTCACTTGATTTGGTGTAACATAGGTACTCGTATACCAATATCTATGGTACCTTTTAGCAATCCAACACTCCTCACGAGCTCATCGCTCATGATAGGCCAAGTAGCTTTCTCAGTATCAGAAGCCTTGGTCCAAGAATAACCTTTGTGAGAATGTCAGCCTCCATTTCCAGGGTAGATTTGTACTGGATGCTAATTGTTCCTTGTTGAACGCATTCCTTGATGAAATGCTGTTTTATTTCTATGTCCTTGGATTTCCCACTGATTACTAGATTGTATGAAAGTTTCTTGGCAGCTTGATTGTCACTGAAAAGTACAAAATTAAATAAACTTTTTAACCTTAAACATTGCCAAATTCATAAGTATACGTGAAACACAAAGTCTACTTGGTGTAACTTACTCGTATACCAATATCTATGGTACCTTTAAGGTACTTACCTCAAAGTGAGCTTTGCATACTTGAAATGCTCTTCACTGTAACAATATCTATGGTACATTTAACATATCAAAGCAGTTGAAAATGGATGATAAATGATCCTGCACATCGTCTTTATCCATCATTTTCTTTAGGATCAATTGTTTTAGCAATGCCGCCTTTCTGGCGGGACCTTCGCTTTGGTATATAGATTTCAATATTTTCCATATTACGGATGCAGATGACTACAATTTTTTACATTTCTGTAGGCGCCAACAAATCCGCTTTGGCGACGGGCTTTGGGTCACTGATGGTTTTCCACAAACCATTCTTTACAAGTACCGCTTTAGCTTGTTTTGCCCACGTATCGTAGTTATTTCTGTTTAGCAGTTCGATACGATATTGCGATATTTGATGAGAAGTTGTTGTGGCCATGATGACCATAACATAACCTATAGATAATAATCTATAGGCCTAATTAATTATAATTTATTGTATCTACGCTACTGGCAACAATATGTAGGTAATAGAAGACCTGATTACCTAGGTAAGTACTCTTTTTTGTAACCTAGTCTCTTTTGTACACAAGTATTTCGTATAGAAATACCTACCTAAGTAGAAATCAGAATCTTTAGTACTTAATATGTATGTATGTATCTGTATGTAGTGATAAGGTGAAAATTTAAATAAAAAAAATTATAAAACCGAAACTCTTATTCATTTATTTTAATTTTTTAATCCGGAATTAGTTGTTAGGTAGCCAATTATGCCAGATTATGCCAGAACAATCTGGAATCGGTTTCTACTTCTGATCCTAGGATCAGATGCCATAGACCCAGATTTTCTTAGAAAACTGTCAAAAGATTAAAGATATCGACTTGAGTATGTCGAGTGTTGACCTACTTACCAATGGTACCTAAAGAACCATATAAATAAAACATTGGTATTTCGGAATCATTTATTTATTAACCAAAATCATCTTGTGTCCATCTATGATTTCTTATAATAAACCATACACCAATTTAATAAACATTATGACTACTGTGTAGTAACTTACATTCAGTAACAGAATAAAAATAGTACAAGATATAAAAGAATAGGACATTATTAGGGCTTATTTATAATCGCTTCTCAACTTCTGTTATATGGTAATAGGTAACCGTTTAGAAGTCTTATCTCATTTTGTTTAGATAGTGACAGGGGTGTTCCGTACGTAACACTAAAAAACCCACTAATATTATAAATGCGAAAGTTTAGATGTTTGTGATTCAATCACATCAAAACTACTGAACCAACTTAGATGAAACTTGCCATATATATGGTTTGTAACCTGGATTGACACTAAGGTTACTTTTCATCCCGAATAATTAACAAGATCTACAGGATAAAATGAACGAACAGGATTAGCAGCGCCAATTGACACGAGGACGACGTCACGTCAGTTACTTCAGAGGGCTTACTACGGATAACAGCTAGTGATGAATAAAAACTTGTATTAATGCACGTGATGCTAAACTATAACTTGATTAAAGCTATGTTCCCATTTTAACACGAAAGATATCGTTGTTTTTAATATGAAACAGAACACGTCTATTGCATGTAAAAATTCAATTTTCTTGCATTTCATTTTAGAGTACCTACTTATATGTATTTTAACAAAATATGGATAGGAAGATAAAAAATAAGATTCTAATCTAAATTATCACAGTACTGTAGAAATATTCTTGAAACAAAGTGATCTTGGTGCATATTACGTTTGTTTGTCCACCGCAGGGCTCTTAGGCAATGCTTAAATAGTGTTTTAAGTTGAAATGTGATTATAACTAAGCAAGTCCAAAGCAACATACCTACTACAATATACTTATTATGAGATTATAATCATTGTATTCCAAACATGTGCGTTGGTTCTTGATAAGTACTTAGCTTATATCTAGCACATGGTGTCTCATTGACTATTAAGATGCATTCAAAAATAAATTCATCATGATAATCTTTGGTTTCTACTTATGAGATTTCAATATTAAAGAACACAAAATATTTTGGAACAATATGATCTATATTAAAATCATGAAATTACAATTTTCAGTATTTGAAATTGGGCGATGTGATATGAGATCCATTTGTAAGATGAACAAATTTTACCTAAGTATTCAATGAGCCACCTGTATTTTAATGGATACAGTTAAAAAATTACCAAATTTACGGTTGTGATTACGAATGATTTTGAGTAACAACTACATTTATAAGAACCAGTGAATTAAACGACAAAGAATGGCTGTTGTGTACAGTAAAACCTATCTTTTTCAGTTTATTATTCAGTGAAATTACAAGAATTAGTTGGAACCTCCATAGAAAACTTGGTGTGAGTAATTGTTTACTAATTTCACGCAAACAAAGTGAAAAACTTACTTTTGAATTCATTGTCACGTTCATTTTAAAATTAAGTAAAACAGCTTTACCTAATGTGATGTTATTTTAACAGCTAGATTAAATATAACATAATTGTAAAACTATTTCCATGATTTTTTTTAGTTATGTTTTCACAACTAAATACACTCGAGAGCATAGAAATCGCACATAGGGTAATTTTCCTGCATTTTGATTTCGACACTTGTTTTTTTTTTAAATTAAAGATTGGTTGCAAATATAACTTAAATTAAATTAAAGTACACACTGTTAGCTTCCTAAAAACCCATAATGTCTGGCCTTGAACTTCCAAATCATAGCAGTGGCGGCATAACAATGGAATGGCCTAAATTCGCTCGTTTCAGGTAGCGCGGGTTGTAGGACTTTGAGCAGGTATAAAACGATAAAGGACGATTGAAATGACATCATTTGCATAACAACACCAAGTCAGAAAGGTCCTTTAACGAATACGTCATCTCTCTAAACAAAAAAATGGATACCACACCAGAAGCAGCGTCTCAAGTGGTTGCACTAATCGAAGATGGACAGAACCAAAGTCAAGTGGCTCGTCAATTAAATTTGAGCAGATATGCTGTTCGACGTGTATACCAGCGATATCAGCAAACTGGTGGCTATACCAGGCGACCAGGAACAGGCCCAAAACGTGCGACAACACAGCGCGATGACCGTTTTCTTGTGAATACATCACTACGAAATCGCCGGTTGAATGCAGTTCAACTCGGACAGCAGCTCCAGGAAGTTAGAGAAGTGGAAGTCAGTCGGTGGACGGTTAGAAGAAGACTAGCCGAAGGAGGTCTGACAGCCCACAGACCAGCAACTGACCTAAAATTGACCCCAGCGCACAGACAAGCACGCCTTCAGTTTGCTCGAAATCACGTTAATTGGACTATGGATCAATGGCAGGCAGTCCTCTTCTCCGACGAATGCAAGATGTGTCTCCATGGTAACGACGGACGGGGTAGAGTCTACCGAAGACCCGGTGAGCGTTTTGCTCAATGCTGCATCTCCGAACGGGTCGCATACGGCGGTGGTTCGTGTATGTTCTGGGGAGGCATTTCACTGGAAGCGAAAACCGAACTTGTCTTCATCACAGGGCCCGATATCGTCCGTCGATCGCGTGGATTGACTTCCCAACGTTACGTCGAGGAGATCCTGCAAGAGCATGTTGTGCCCTTTTCGGGATTTATCGGCGAAAACTTCGTTTTTATGCAGGACAACGCTAGACCACACACCGCTGCTATAGTACGCCAGTACTTGGAGGAGGTTGAAGTACTCGCTATGGAGTGGCCTGCTCGAAGCCCAGATCTCAATCCCATTGAGCACTTATGGGACGAACTAAAGAAACGAGTAAGAGCCAGAAACGCAGTGCCTACGAGTCTCAGAGAGCTCCGAACCGCGATCAAGGAAGAATGGGACAGCATACCGCATGATTTCGTAAAAAAATTGATTTCTTCAATGAAAAATCGAATGGAAGCTGTTATTCAGGCTAGGGGAGGCAATACCTCGTATTAATAAATCGTTACATTCTCAAATTTATTGTTTTTTTATCCTTCTATACCTGCTCAAAGTCCCACAACCCGCGCTACCTGAAACGAGCGAATTTAGGCCATTCCATTGTTAAGCCGCCACTGCTATGATTTGGAAGGTCAAGACCAGACATTATGGGTTTTTAGGAAGCTAACAGTGTGTACTTTAATTTAATTTAAGTTATATTTGCAACCAATCTTTAATTTAAAAAAAAAACAAGTGTCGAAATCAAAATGCAGGAAAATTACCCTATGTGCGATTTCTATGCTCTCGAGTGTATTAAGCTCTGCTTAAAAGTAGTAGTGACGTTATTTTTAACAGCTAGTCTAGGTGTATGATTTTTATAACCGAATATGAAAGCCTTGGCTTGGCCCATCCTCAGTCAGAGGCACCAAAAAAGCACACTTTTTAAGCCAATAAAAACCCAACGGGTTTTACTTCGTCCCTTGAAATCTGTATAAAGTTATATAAAAAAAAGTTATGTACCAAAAGGTACGTAAATGTCTAAAATACCTATTAATCTGGCTTCTACTAGTTAAAGTCCCCCAAATAGCATGAAATAGTATCAAATCGAAAAATTATATTTGATCGACTGAGCGAAGCGAAGCGAACTGAGATCTTGGTGTCAACTGGTGAATACGCGTTGTATGTTTGTAAGAGCATAGCTTTCAAACTGCTTATCTGATCTGTATAGAATTAAATAGGCCGACAGATAGGTAAGAGTACCTATGAGCAAAATCGGACAAAGTGTTGTAAAGTTTAAGGGTCCAAAAAGGAGTAAATTTTTTATGTCGCACAAAACTTACTCAGGGCATAAGATATAGTTTTGTTTAGACACTCCAAAACCATTTTTATTTTTGTTCTAGGTTAAATAAATTTTGAGCTACAGGGAAAATTTAAAGTTGGATAAACTAGTATCAGGTGAGCTTCCATTTCTTAGAGTCTTATTGATTTTGTAGTTCAAGTGAGACTGGTAATTAAATCGCGGTATCGATGCGATTCACAAATTTTATCTCAGCCATACTTGGAAAATATGTTTCTGTGTTTTTGTGAACATCGCGAGATCTCAGTTCGGGGCGGACGTATGTTATACTACATATTATGCTTTTTTAAACAAGTTAAACGTTTTCTCACGGGGGACTATGAGTGCAGCAGACAGATATTTAAAAAATTCTATGAAACATTTTGTTTGTATATAGCCTAACGAATTGTGCGTTGACGCGTAAAGGCACTATAGCACTATTTAGTGCTATTAACACACAAAAGATTACATTATTCCTATGAAACTGAAGAAGATATTCTCTCGACATATGTTTAGTTCAACATTTTTGGTACAATTTTGTCACATTTGGGCAGAAATTAACGATATGCTGACTTCCGGGCGTTGATACATTATTGAAATTGATATATGATATACTGGAAGACCGAAGTAGTGGTTGGATTGTGTGAAAGATGACATGAATGTGAGAAGAGTAGATTTAGAGATGACGAATGATAGGAGCGAGTGGAAGAAGACATGTTGTGCCGACCCCACCTAGCGTGGGATAAGGGCAGGGGAATGATATATATATGATATACCATACGATAAATTCTCTACTATTTTTTTTAGTTTTTTATATGTTACCTAACCATTAATCTGACAGATAAATGTCAGAAGTGTCTTAATATGTTATGATCGATGACATTTTACTCACAATGAACTAATTTTTTAACTAGTAACGCCATTTTTTGCGTTCTGGGGCCTTATGCTCAGTTCGACAGAGATTTTACTCTAATAGGGATGACGTCGTATTTCGGCAGAAAACTCGTTTCATCTTTCAACGTCATTCTGACGTCAACCCTATTAGAGGAAAATCTCTGTCGAACTGAGCATAATGCCCCTGCCCGCATTGCGCTAGAGTTTGTCAGTTCGATACGGATGGAAAACAGAAGTGTTTCCATATTAATAACATTCTTGCAACATTTGAGCTATAAGTATGAGCATACGCTTGTTTATGTTTCAGCATCGATTAATAATACATTATATTTTTTTATTTTGTCTATGGTTCCAGTGATACATTTAATTTCCTAGCCATATATTATTGAAACTTTTGATAATCGAGTATGAAAATATGAATCAATTAATCAAAAATGCTAACGCCTGCATTCGGTACAAGTTTTTCAGAGTTCATCGTAACTAAAATATCATAGATAGAATAATATTAAATTACTAAATGCTATTAAAATGATCTAAGAATATTCAATACACATTCACGATTTTAGTTATGAACCAATTAATCTTTAAATAAGTATACCTACGTATATCACAAGTTAGATTAAAAATAACCAGTTTTTTCAACTAATCTAACATTATATTATGACGACAAGCAAACCGAGCTGCAAAGTTAACTTATATTAAACCATATTGCAAATAATTACTTACCATTGATATATAGGGTGGCGCTAGAATGGCGCCTTTAAATGAACACAGGAGTAGAGATGATAATTATTAATCGTATAACTTTGACGAACTTCGCAAATTCTTTTTTTTTCTAGTGGTTGTAAATAACTTATTTATTTATTTTTTGTTTTAATTTCACATATAGATTATAGAAACGCAAGTATGAGTGCGCTAGTCAAGTAACCTCTTTCAGGTTCACAAAAAAAAGTCAATTAGGTATTGATTATTGAGTAAATATTGGCGAATATTTACGGTAGGTTAATGTTTTAGAATATAATAATGAACACGTGTTATAATTTAAAGTCACCATTGGTACGCCTTGTATAATATAATATTATTTATGTCAATTCTATATTAAATATAAGTAGGTGTATAAACCTACCTAATTTACTTTTGTTTTCACATAATAAACATAGTTTTTTACAAGCCATATTAAGCAAGTAACGATTACAAGCACATCTCTTTATCAAACTTTAACACTACTGGATATATTCATGCCACTTTAGTACATTCTTAAGCTAAAAAAAATAGGTAATTTTGCATCTTTTTCCATAAATGCATTGCAACTAAGAATACGAACTACTAAATACATGTTTTTTAAATACGTCATGCTCTAATCTTAAACTAATGTATAGTTATAAATCAATGACATTTTAATTTTAATGAATTTATAATGTATAATGTGTATAATCAGATGTATTAAATTAAATATAAACATGCATTTTATTTACTATTATTATGCTTATCGGTTACTTTGTGATGCATTACTTTTTTGCACTCTAACCCAGCCTTTTTATTGTGTTAGTTGAACAGTAATGGATAGCTAGGTATTAAATAAAAAATTGCATACATGTAATAATTCTACGCCGAAGTGTCATTGTAACTAAAATGCCATTGTTAAAATTAATGATTTACGAGCTGGTGGTATCCCCACAGTCGGAAAAAAACCACAAAATAATGTCTATAATCCTACTAGTATTATAAATGTGAAAGTTAAGATGTTTGTGTATCAATCACGCTGCAAATACTGGTCAGATTTGGCTGAAACTTGGAATATACAGTGTTACATAATGTCCCTATAAGCAGAGGTGTTTATAGTTTACTAAAAGTGTATTTAATACACCTAGGTCATTAAGCTCAGGTGAATAAAGTTTACGAAGCCGCTGAAAAGGGGCTTACTCAGGCCAAAAACGTGAATAGATTTGCATTATGCAAAAGCTTTTAGATGTAGTTTTAGTAATAACTGCAGTATATTGACATTTAAAAATATAGTCATAATTCAGTAATTAAATTCCGACTGTGGATTTTCCCTTTCTATCATGAGTTCATGATAAGTGAAAGAGATAATAAAACTATACGCGTCCTTGTTATACGACATCTAACATTGTATAGTAGGCACAACGGATCTTTGTTCCTCTGAAGTATCCGCGCAGAACACATTTTTGGATCAAATTGGAGGTAAGCTAATTGTTCCGAACCTGTACATGCGCAATCGTTTGTTGCACCTAACTTCAGAGGGATAAAGATCCGTTGTGCGTACTGTAAATATCATATTTATCAATTTTAGATACCGTTTAGTACAATCTGATGGTAAATACGCTGGAACTATAGTCTGACCAAGCTAAGTTTGCAATGAAATAAATTAGCAGCCCCAAAAAACGTACATGGTATAATATTGCACTATAACTTTCGAATACTCAGGTTGTAAATGCAATATATGCAGCATTTCCAACGGTATAAGTTTTTAAATTTTAATTCTCAATTCTTTATTGCACACAACACAGGACATAAACAAAAGACAGAAATAGATGACACGTACAAAGGCGAGCTTAACCCTAATAAAGAGTTTTCTTCCAGCAAACCTTTGAGGCTAGAGAGAGATGACTACTATACTATATTCTATTTTTACTATATTCTATGCGACTGCAAACATAACTTGGTCTGACTCTAGAGCTCACCAACATTTTAATGTGATGGTTTGGTGATGTTTTGTTTGTCATTTCATAACACGATTACACTAACCGCTTACTTAAGTTGATGAACTTTGAGCTAAAATAAAGCCGGGTTCACATAGTTGTGTCGGAGTGTGTCGTATTACAATGAAAGTTATGCGCTTCGACCAGTTATAGCATCCAACACCATGTGTGGTTCAACTAATAGAAAATATATTGTTGTTAATGCCCAGAGGGGCGATTACGAGTTGACAATGAAAAAACCGGTGTGAAACGTCTGACGCCAACCACACCGGTGTGGCGGAAGCTTGACGAGATCAAGCTTCTCAAAAACTCCGCTCAGTGTTTCCATATCAATCAGCGCACACCGGTGTGGTTGGCGTCAGACGTTTCACACCGGTTTTTTCATTGTCAACTCGTAATCGCCCCTCAGATTCATAGTAGTATGTAATTCAATACCAGAGTTACTGTTGTCGCAGCTTATCTTATTTTCAAAAATTCCAGAAGCATTACTTGTTAGATAGATAAAAACGTAGTAGGTACTGCATAAATGATTAAATTTGTGACAGAATGCGCCCCGACACAAAGTAGCAAATCAGAGTGAATCTATCCATATGTATGAATTCGATTTCTGGCGCACCACGACACACCCCGACACAGCAATGTGTAACCGGCTTAAATAGATTTTCCACCATACATAGAAGTAATTAGACAAGGAATTTAGATGGCAGATTAATAAAACAATCTGCTAAAAAGATTCACAAGATATTTTGAGGTTTCTATCTGTGGTGGAAAATCATCTGCCGTTTTCAAAAATTGTGCCCGTTTCCTACAAACTACCTTATCTGTGAAAAACTACGATATAATTGTGATTGTTACATTTTTCTTACTCTATCTTAGGCTGATTTTCCACCAAAGATGTGCTAGGAACTTGTGTTGTGAGCAAGGAAAAAACCAGCCAATAGCATCTTTTCATTTATCACGTGAAATGATACTATTGGTGGATTTTTCGACTGCTCATCTGCCTCGCACATCTCTGTTACAACGCAGCGTCATCCACCAGATAATCTTTCATCTCATTGGCTGACAACCAATGCCTGTTAAAATTGACCAATAAGATATGACCGTAAGACACTTGACTGATTATTCTAATGCTTTCTATTTAGACATGAATATAATAATAGTTGATTATGAATCGAAAACGGCAGCTAAACACACAAACACACACACACACACACACACACACACATGCGCGCGCCAGGTGTACCAAAGAATGATCACTAATTAATATTAGTTCACGATGATAAATTGCATTTTGGCACAGTATAATACGGAAATACAACAAAAAAAATGCACATGGTCAAATATTTTATACCAACCTTATCTTGACCCTGGCACGTGACTTATTGTTAATTAATTTAATTAACTTAATTTACGTTATAAATATAAATGTATAAATGTCGTATGCTTTTTATGACTGTCGCCTTAATTTTAATCACTACTTGTGCTTGTTTGAATCATTCGTCTATTGTGAATTCGTAAACGTTTGTATATAACGTGATGTATCTATCCTTATGTATAAATTCAATATTTTTGGATCTAGCATCTTTACGTGCCTGTATTGTTTTTAAAGCTAAACGTCCACACGCATTGCGATAACCCATTTACTGTAGTTTCGTTAGTGGGATGTAGTTAAGCAAAATGAACCCAATCCTCACTTTGGTAAAAAATAATCGGTTCCTAAAGTCTACATTTATGTAGAGCAAGAAAAGCCCAGTCAAAAAATAACTAAGAAACTTATCACACTGGTGATTTCAGTCGCAATGAGCTCTAATACATCTGTTTAAGACCTATGATACCATCCCAAATGTATGGCAGGTCACTACATTTTAAATTTCAAACTGCTGTACCTATCTCAAATGTGACTTGATGCAGGTTGGATCTTTTTTGCGTAACTAAGTCCAATTGAAATTAATCAGGGTGTCGAAAGGAATATATCTGATAATCGTCGCGTTACATAAACCTAACGTATTCGAGTCGTACTGCGCGTACATGACAGATTGACTGCCGAACGCTGCAGCGTCACAGCCCAGTGTAACTCAAATACGCTAGTTATGATACGATTGCGATTGTCACATTTATTCAGGCTTACCCCCTGTATAGTTACCCCCTATATACTAATAATGTGATGAAACCGATACCGCTCAAATGTACACACAAAAAGCTAAGTAATAAAAAAAATTAAATATAAAAACTTGATACATCAATTAATTAATTAGGTATATAAACATTGTATAATCATTCTTAATAAATAAACTGTCCTTAATAACGTATATATAGACATCTTCCATACTGAATTGATTATTACACCATCAGATTACAATATAGCTTATAATAATAATTATTGTATAATATAAAAAATTGTATAGAGCGAACTTAAACAGTTCGAAGAGAGCGCCACCAACGATAATCGTAAAAATCTGCAATAGGCAGTCAACCAGTAAAATCCATTTTCTCTCAGATCAACTGAACTCTTATGTTGGCGAAAAAAACTTAAAAAAAAATATAGAAATAAATAATCTCTCCAACCCTCACAAACGACATTAAGGCTTCTCTAGAGAAGGATTCAAGCGCTGCGTTTATAAATTCAGGGATTAGTAAACATTTTGTATAATTAACTTTCGCTTTAAATGTAAAAATATCCAGACATCATCAATAAAAGATTTTTCTATCATTGATGACTTAGTTCATCTTGCATGACGCTTCCTTACTTTAGCTGCCTATATCATAAAATAAAACCGCACCACAGATAAAATAGTGTCTACTTGACACTTTTAAAAAGCCAACTCATATATGAAGTTAGCAGGTTGAATTCCTAATGCTGCTTGACAGATATATGGATGAGCAGTGAAGACAGTTCCAGCTCTTCCGAGTAACTATTAGTGAGTGCAACACTACGGTAGCCAGTGCGTAGGCATTTGAACGGGTAGGTAGCTTGTCCTATAAAGTTAGGGTCACCAAACATATCTTCATCTTGAACTAGGAAACGAATTAGTGCCAACTCCGGATTGTGGATGACAAATTCGCAGATGTCATTCCAAATCGGATTTATTCCGTTGTCAGCTGAAAAGAGAGATAAAATGTTAGAGGTGATTTTATGATTTCAATTAACTTCTTCTTCTTCTTCTTACGTGTCAATGGTGACAACAAACACTAGACAAAGTTCGAATAGAACTTCGCCACTTTTACCCCTTCGTCTGTGGCGTCCAAAATATCATCCCTTGTGCAGGTGAATTAACTAAAAAGTATATATTGACAGGCGTCACAGCTCAGTCGGTAATGGATCTGCCTTCCGTGCTGTGGGTCGTGGGTTCGATCCCCACTGAGAACAAACATTTGTGTGTGGCTAAACATAGATGTTTGTTCTGTCTGGGTGTTACTATGTATTATATGTATTTACAAAAAAAAAGTATATAAGTATTCTATCAGCATCTAGTTCCCATATTACAAGCTTTGCTTAGTTTGGGACAAGAGGGCGTCGTGTGAAATGTCCATGATTATTTATAATTATTATTATTTGTTTACAAATTGTAATGCCCCAGCCAGTACTATTGCACTGCTACACAGAGTAGAATTTAATTTAGTTTTTAATTTTAGTTTTAAGTTCACTTTTATTTGTTATTCCTACACTTTTAATTTGTAGTGATTGAATCAATAATTTATCTATCTACTGATGTGGAAACATTAACTTCCAGTTCATAGTTATTGACCCAGTAAAATACAGCGCACTCAGCATTCTGTGCTTGGCCAAAGTCCTACATTTTACCTACATCATCATATCATGTTTCATATTTTTTAGTTAATCTAGTCGTGAATTGAAACTCATTGGGTTGATACATTTCTACATGACATTATCCCGGATCCCAGAGTCCTGGCCTTCACCAGCTCAGTAGATTCATTGCAATAGCATTTCAGCACTTTCGCGGAGTTTCGCGCGCGTTAATTCCGGCTACATTGGATCAGTGATTGGGTTATCAGCATGCCTGAGACCGTCGCGTCTTCGAGCTGCAGAAACCTTGCTTACATCATCATTTACTAGGTTAGTAATTATGCTAGCTTCTACCTGCGACTTTATTTAGAAATAGAAATTATTTATTTTACGCAACATACAAATACATATTTAATAATAAAACATTAATATGCGTAAAAACGGAACCCACTCAACAAATGCTTTGGGTGCACGGTGGCTCCTTTAGCGCTGGTTTTCAGGGGTGCCGAGAGTGGAGTGGCGCACAGCCTCTGCGCTTCAAATATATTTTATAATATATTTATTAGTACTAGGTACCCCTGATGTTTAGGTAATTTATCTGCCTGTTGTTACTCACTGTACCTACCTGCTGGGTTTGTACCTATGTACCTTGCCTACCTTTTACCTACCTACTGTATGTATGTTTCGCTGGAAATAAAGATTTTTTTATATTTCGAACTAAATATTTTTTTTTACAAAAATCTAAATATTCGAGATATTTTTATTTTTAACCGATGATATAACGAATGATTAAACGGAGAATCAAAAACTCAAAATAATTACACAAATACTTAGGTATACTTACTTACATTAGTTTAAAAAGTTTGATAAAAGAGGTTTATAATTTTTTGCTTTTCAGTTTTTTCGGCGGTTTAATTTTTTTGTTAAAAAGTTTTTATTCACAAAATCGTTTGTTATACATCTAAATAATTACGAGGTTCTTAATATTAAGCTTAACGCTTAATAACCCAATCTTTTTTTCTTTTTCATACCCCGTTTCACCCCTCAATTGTCCCTCATTTTCAGAACATGTTCCGTTATTCGAAAACTGAATCGTTCACTAATACATACAGTAATCAGCAGGAGATAGAGTTTAGTTGCTGGATTAGGAGCGTCTAAGCTACGAAGATATAAAAGAGATGGCAAGACTTTATCATTCACTTTATTTAGTGATTTTCTAAGTGACCAATATGAATATGAATATGAATAATAAATAATAATAAATATTCAGGGACATTTCACACAACACCCTCTAGTCCCAAACTAAGCAATGCTTGTAATATGGGAACCAGATGGTTGATAGAATGCTTATATACTTTTTTTTGTAAATACATACTTATAATACATAGTAACACCCAGACATAGAACAAACATCTATGTTTTCCACGCACAAATGTTTGTTCTTGGTGGGGATCGAACCCACGACCCGCAGCACGGAAGGCAGAGCTATACCGACTGAGCTGTGACGCCTGTCAATAAGAGGGTAAGACTAGAGCTCGTATTTTGATAAAGAAATGGTTACAAAAAAAAAACTTACCGACAGTTTTGGTGACCAGTTTGGTACCGGTGTCGTGATCAGCGCCGCAAATTTCCACCTCCACAAACGGACTGGCAGTACCTCTCCCAGACTTGCACAGATGCCTGGCGCCAACGACGCGCAGCATCACAGAAACCGACTTGGTGATCATTCTGTCGATGCCTCGCTGCTCAAACGCGTACCTCTCATCAAACATGCAGTCCGGTTTAAGAAGAAAACCGCAACCACCGTTCTCTTTAAACTTCCCCATGTTCAATTGCATCGCTTTGTCCGGGGTTTGGTAGTTAAGAGCTACCATTTGCGAGCCCGCGTTCCAGAATGGTACAGGTTGGTAGTTCGACGAGTCGATCCGTTGTCCTTTTGGATAGATTCGACTGAGTTGAACCGTATGGTATTTTATGAAGAATGCGTTCTCTTGCGCGCACATCAGCCGATCGGCTTTTGTCTCCGGGAAGGAGGACATCTCGTTGTAGATGAAGCCTTTAGTGCGGAGTCGTTCTTGGTTGAAGGTGACTGAACGGCAGTATACTATAAGATCTGATATTTCTTTTGCGATGCGCCATGTTCGTTCCATTTTGCTTTTTTTGACGGAGCGTGACTCAGCACTGTGGGCAGCTTCCTTGATCGCTGAGAGCCATTCTAAAGCGAGTTCTCGAGTCGGTACGGCGATGTCGAACGGGGTGAGTGTGGTAGGGGATTGGATACGAACGATCCATCTAGCAGAACCACTTTCTTCCCCAACCACGAGAACAACAATCGCGCCTTGCACATCTAACACACCCTTCTGTAACGAGCCTAAGGCTGCACCTTCCTTCTCGAGTCCCTAGAAACAAGCAACTATTTAGAACATAGCTCAGATGAACTTTTCAACGGTATATAGCAATATTATTTGCGAAGTCTTTACCTAGACTTTCCACTTCTTTCTTCTTAAGAAGAGTTAGTTTAGTAAGTAAGTAGAGATTTTGTGGTTTCCGATATAACCGTAACAAACATCAGGTTTGCAATAAATAATGACGTCAGCCCCGTATGCCAATCTTTTGCTGTCAAGTTATATTTCACTGCCCAGTGTAATTTCTTCAGGTCACGTGGTACAATTTTGTACCACGTGATCATTCTTTTTAGACACTTGACAGCAAAATATGCGCGAAAACACATCAAATGACGTCATAATGTCACTATTTAGTCACAGAATAACTACGAGTTAGTATGAACTGACCATGATTTAAAACTTTGCAGTTCAACTTTGCAGTTCAACTTTGATTGGCATACCCCTGCAGGTCATAACTCATAAGATAAATTACAATCAAAACATCAATTTAAAAGTTGTCATAATTCAGTACAAAAGTACAAGACCAATTTATTTCCTACTAGCAGTTACCCGCGTCTTCATCAACAAAAAATAAACAAAAATAACCTAAAAAAAAAAGCGGGAAAAGTAGTATATCTGTTAATCCAGGTTACGAACTATAATATATTCAAAGTTACATCCAAATCGGACCAGTAGTTACAGCGCGATTGAAACACAAACATATAAACTTTGATATTTATAATAGTAGTTAATACTAACGGCGGTCGCGCAAGAGTTAAAAATAATCTAGCAAGTAAGAAAGACCTACGTTATTTACAAACACGTTAGATATAATCACTTGAAGTGTCCTTTGTATTTAGTGTTTTTCTAATATTTAACTTGAAATAAAAGATTATATTATAATTAAACTTAGTCGTGTAAAAATACTAAGGCGTTGGGTAATGTCAAACAACCTACTCGCTCGCACATTTTAATATTTTTGAATACATGAACTCACTAAATATAATTAAATCGCAAATTGTCAATATCTAAAGAATAACAATGCAAGTGCTGAGCAAAAAAATATCATTTTGATCCAAACCAAAAAATGTGTACCAAAATTGATCGATTTTTTTATACATTATAGACAAACGTTTGACCGCAATCTCACCTGATGGTAAGTGACGATGCGGTCGACGATGTAGCACATTTGCCTAGAACAAACCTATTCACTCTCCTCTTGAAAACATTCAAATTTAAATGAATAGAAAACTTTCAGTAAGTTTATTTCAAAAATGTTGAAATGTGGGAACGAAAAGGTTGTTTCACATTACCCAGCCTCAAATAGATATTTACAGTAGCATCAGGTAGATGGGGTACTTCGATTTCTTGCACATAATTGGCGGGGAACCAATGATATCGTTTTCCCCCATAATCACCACGCCACCAGCCCTCATCGGGTTTATCGACGTTTGTAATAATTGCGTGTTTGCAAAACGATAGTTCATCATCCTGCTTAGCCTTGTAATCGTACAATGCCTTCACAGTCACCTGTAATTCAAAAATTGTCTACATGGTAATATTAAAATAGTTCACGCTTCAATTCAAACAGGTTTTCCGACCTAAATATGTGTGGTGATTGTCTGAACCAGCGTATCAGCATTGCTATTCAGCGCGGCAATGCAGCCAGTGTCTTGGACACGCTTCCGATTGGTACTGATTTGGATCAGTTGAGCTATCTATAAATCGTTTGCAACGGTGTGTAGATAGTTCAACTGCTTCATGTGTATTTTGTACATATTATAAATACTGTATTAGTCATAATTTTCTTTGTGAATAAACATAATGTGAATATATGTACCAAAATTTAATAAATAAATAAATATTCATGGATATTTCATACATGCCCTCTAGTCCTAAACTACGCAAAGCTTGTACTATGGGAACTAGATTGCTGATAGAATACTTCTATAATAAATAAATAAAATAAAAATAAAAAATAAAAATAAAATAAAAAATAAAAAAGCCTTTATTATCTCTAACATTTAAACACTATATAAGAAAAAAAAAATTAAAATTAAAAAATATTTACTAATTAGGGACCCCTTTGCGGGTATAGGCCTCCTCCAACAGTTTCCAATCTTCTCTTCGCTTTGCTTTTTCCACCCATGTAATGCCTGCTATCTCGACTATCTCGTCCTGCCACCTTTCCTTTGGTCTCCCACGTTTTCTTTTACCAGAGGGACCCTTCCATAGAGTGGTTTTTCGGGTCCATCTATCGTCTTCTGTGCGTACCAAATGGCCCGCCCACCTCCATTTCAGAGCCAGCGCATGTTGAAGAGCGTCTAGTACTTGGGTTTTCCTTCGGATTGTTGTGTTTCTTACTTTATGCATTAGTTTTAAATTTAATAGGCTCCTTTCCATCGCTCTTTGACATACTTGTATTTTGTTTTTTGACTCCTTATTAAATATCCAGGTTTGACAGGCATAAGTGAGGCATGGTAGTAGACATGAATTCATAATTTTGGTTTTTAGTTTAGTTGGTAATTTTGACTTCATTATTTCTTTGTAACTCCAAAACTTATTCCAGGTTAGATTTACTCTTCTTGTAATTTCTTCAATGTTTCTGTTTTTACTGAAAGACAATTGCTTTCCTAGATATACATAATTTTCTACATATTCTATTTCTCGATTGTTAATTTTTATCTGTTCTTTTGTTCTGTTTGTGAGTATTTTAGTTTTTGAGGTGTTCATTTCTAAACCTACTTCGCTACTTACTTTATGAAGTTCATTTAGCATTTTTTCTAATTCTTTGGCATTCTCTGATACAACAATGATGTCGTCTGCGAACCTTAAATGGGTAAAGCGTTTACTATCTATAGATATACCCATTTGGTGCCAATCAAGGTTTGACATTATATGTTGTAATACCGCGATAAATAAAGTGGGTGAGAGAGGGTCTCCTTGCCTGACTCCTCTGCAAATTTTAATAGGTTCACCTGTTTTATCCAGTTTTACTCTGCTTGTGCTCTTTTTGTAAATATCTTTAATAATATTTATGTAAACACTTGGGATTTCCAGTGCTGATAGGGTATCCCAAATGCACTCGTGGTGAATCGAGTCGAACGCTTTAGTGTAATCTACGAAACCCAAGTAGAGTGGTATATTAAATTCCTCGTACTTTTCTATCACTTGTTCAATTGTGTGTATGTGGTCTACTGTACTGAAACCCTTGCGAAATCCTGCTTGTTCAATCGGTTGTTGTCTTTCTATATAGGTCTTGATTCTGTTTTCTAGGCAAGTGGCAAATAGTTTATATATATTAGACATAAGACTTATCGGCCGATAGTTTCCTACATCAGTAGGATCTCCTTTTTTGTACAAAAGGGTTATGTCTGAATTTGCCCACTGACTTGGGATTGTAGCTTCGTTCAAAATTTTGTTAAATAGATTTGTTAACGGCTGTATAAGTATAAATTTTGATTGTTGTATTATTTCGTTTGTTATGTTATCGGGTCCAGGACTCTTGTCCGGCTTTAGTTTCGTAATATACTTCATTATCTCGTTTTCTGTGATTGGCTCTATGATCTTTTCAGTTTCAATGCTGTGGACTTCTATGTTCTTTACATTATGTTTGTCAGGAGAGCTGTACAGCTTTTTGTAGAACTCTGTAGCTGTATTTATTATTTCAAGTCTGGTTTGTGTTCTGTCTAATTTTCTACTTCCTTTCAAATTCGGGATCCATATTTTATCTCTGTTTAAAATCTTGTTTGCTTTTTTTGTGCTTCCTTTTGTTGTTAGGAATTTTTCTATTATTTGTAGTCTGTGGTTTTTGTAGTCTTTTTTGATGTTCTTGTTAGTTATTTTGTAAAGTAGTCTTAAGCTTTGTTTCTCTTCTTTAGATAAGTTATGTTTGTTCTGTAGGTCGTGCCGTTTTTTGATTAACTGTTTTGATTCTTCACTTATAATTTCAGCTTTCTTCGGGGTATCTGACTGGGTGTTTTTCAAGGTATTATTTATTGCTTGATGTAATTTTTCAAAGTACAATTCTGCTATGTCGTCGTCACTTAATGTTTTAATATTTTCGGTTAGAGCGTTCGTGTACTGTTTGAGATCGTCTTCGTTTCGCAGGATACTTGGAATACTGCTAAAGGTAGTTCTCTTTTTTTTTGGTTTGTTCAGTACCAGAGTCGCACGGAGAAGTCTATGGTCGCTGGGGTAAGATACATTTGTCAGGATTTCTACATTTTGTGTTTTCATTGTTTTGCTTAGTAGTATGTAATCGATTTCGTTTTTAGTTTTCTTGTCTGGTGATACCCAGGTCCATCTCTTACTTGGATCCTTTTTGAAAATAGTATTTGCTATTATGTAGTTATTTTCTAAAGCAAATTTTATCAGCTTCTCACCTCTAGCGTTCCTTTTTCCGAAACCATATTTTCCCATTATTAGGTGTTCTGTGCTTTTCGGTTGTCCTATTTTTGCGTTGAAATCTCCCATGATAATCACATTTCTTCCAGTGTGAGTTTGGACTTCTTGTATTTTGCTATAGAAATTGTTTATTTCCTCTTCTGAGGACTCCGCTGTGGGTGCGTAAACCTGAATAATTGACAGGGAAAACTCTTCAAATTTTAGTTTCAGAAGGCAAACTCTCTCATTTAAACCGATGAAGGTTTCGATGTTTGACTTTAAATCTTTTCTAATGAGAAAGCCAACTCCATATTTTCCAGGTCTTTCTCCGATATAACAGAATATATGGTCATCATCTTCTATGATGGAGTTACCCTCTCTGCGGATGTCTGAGATTCCTATTATGTCATATTTTATATTTGTGAGTGCAAACTTCAGCTGCAGCATTCTTTCTTTTGAAGATAGGGATCGTACGTTGTATGTACATATGTGTAGTTTTTTGTGTATTTCTCGTTTGTTTTGTGTTTTATTTGTTGGAGGGTTTTGGTCATTCTCCTCCGCGATGACCAATCGTGTTGGAGGAGGGAGAGGAGATTTGTTGATTAATTGCTATTGTTTTTGTTTGAGCCCTGTCGCGTTTCCTTCCTTGTCTTTGTTCATGCAGTAGCCACTAGGTCCCGCCTCACTATTTAGGTAAGTAGGCGTCTGATTGATCTGTCGAGTAGGTGTCCAATATGACGATATTTTATGTTTCTTTTGAGCTTGCGCTGCTTTTTTGTTTTCGTTTGTTTGGTTGTTATGAACATTTATAGATGGAGGAGAAGGGGAAAGGATTCGTTTGTTATTGCGCGCATGTTCGTTTTGTTGCTCGGTGGCCTTTGGAGGAAGAACTATTAGTTTGTCGTACTTCAACAACACTTTGTTCCCGTTCTCTTTCTCAGTTTTCGCTTGTTCATACAGTGCTTTCCTTTTTTCTAAGATTTTTGGTGGATAGTCCTCGGCAAACGAATACCCAGTGTTCTGAAGAGTTTTCCATTTTTTCTGGACATCAATTTTCCTTCCTAGAGTAGTGAAGGTTAGTATCACGGGTCTGGTCTTGTCCCCTTTTCTACCAAGCCTTCTTGCCGCTTCAATCTCTAGTTTCGAGCAGTCGACTTCCATTACGTCTTTCAGGATTGTTAAAATTTTGTGCACAAGCTCATGGTATCCACGCTCTTCTTCTTTTACACCAAATAAGACAAGGTTACGTTGTCTTTGCGTTCTTTCCAGTGTGTCTAGTCGTCTTTCTTGGCATTCGTTTATGACTTCTAGTTCTTGAATTTTTATATGTACGTTACCCATCATTTCGTTTATGTTTTGGTTGATGTTTCTGGAAATATTTGATTCCATTTCCTTTAGTGAGTTTTTTGTGTCATTCACATCGACTTGTAGCTTTGTAAACATTTCTCTAATTTCTTCCATGGTGTACTATTTTAATGCCGCCAGCTAGTAATTTTTATTTCTGATCGTAGAACAACTTTTTTAATACAAAAAGTTATTTTTATCTTTGAGATTTGAACCTCGGTTCGGTGCAACTACAGTAGTAACCCAACGTGTTAGGCCACCGCACTATCGGAGCGACTATGTTAGTGGTCGAAATTACGATACTCGTTTTACAAAAGTTGGGTAGTTGGACGCCAATGTTTGATCCACCGTCACAAAATAAAATAATCACGAAGAAGATATTTTAACAAACTTATACTTAGTCACTTTTCTCTTTCGTTTTATTGCCTTTTAAAGGTTTTATGACTCTGGTATGACGCTCGTATGTTCTATTTAGTGGTTTTGTTATGTTTGCTACAAAACAATTTCGTTGTTTGCGGATTTCTGATGATGCTTCCCATACACTTCCTTCACTAGTTTTTGGTGTTTTGTGCTGGAGTGCGTCGGAGATAACAACGAACCAGGTTTATGAGGTGTTTGTTTGCACAATTTGTAAGTTTTTGCACTGATTGAACAATAAATTATATTTTTAAATAGAATTTTCGACAGAGCTGATGTGGATTGCGCGACTGTAGCGCCCTCTCTACAGTTTAGGACTAGAGGGCATGTATGAAATATCCATGAATATTTATTTATTTATTAAATTTTGGTACATATATTCACATTATGTTTATTCACAAAGAAAATTATGACTAATACAGTATTTATAATATGTACAAAATACACATGAAGCAGTTGAGCTATCTACACACCGTTGCAAACGATTTATAGATAGCTCAACTGATCCAAATCAGTACCAATCGGAAGCGTGCCCAAGACACTGGCTGCATTGCCGCGCTGAATAGCAATGCTGATTCGCTGGCCCAGATACTCACCAGCCCTCGGGTCACGCGTCGCTGCGACTAGACGCCCTGCAATAATTTTGTAGACCCGGAGGGCCTCGGTACCCCACGGACCCAGAGTCTCGACCCCAAGAGGTACAAATGTGTAGGCCCTGTCGAGACCCGCATACTTGCGCCTCTTGAGATCCTCGGCCGAATCTGCTGTCGCACCGGCCCTAGCGGATGTCCCAAGTTAATTACAACATTTATCAAATCTTACCCTGGATGAGAAAGATGTGGGATCCATGTATCCCGGAGTCCCGTATACGGAGTTATCGTCAGGTTCCTGAAAAAAAAACCACAATGTGAAACAACAGTAGGTACTGAAATTATAACTGTATTTGATAAGTAGTATAATCAGTATTATGAAGAGCTCGTGGCGTAACTAGCTTGCTTGTTATTTGTTCTGTCTGGGTGTTACTTAGTATTTAAATAAGTAATTAATTTTTTTTTTTTTTTCAGAATAAATGTTTTTTTTCTTTCTTTCTATCATCATCATCTGATTATGAAGCCGGTAGTCGAATTGAAGTCGGTTTTTCTAGTTTTTTAAACTTATAAATTATATTCAATACTCACAGCTATAATGCGTCTCACAACATCTTCACTAATAGGGAACCACAGTTTCACTTTCTTGTAAAGAGGGTGATTCTCGTAGTATGAGACCAGCTCGACAAGACACTCGAATTTTACAGTTCCAATGGTGTATAGACGACCTTCTTGCTTGATCCGGCAGTGTTTTATCTCCTTTTCAGTCCTGACGAGATATAAATAAATTAAAACTCGTTCTGCAAACCAGTTTTTTAAGAGTTATCGATGAAACAAGTGGATGACACATTTGATGCGGTAACCTCCACTTATGACAATGCATTACCTCGCCGAGCATGTTCATTGAGAACGTGTTCTGTGAGACAGCATTGCGTCCATCACTCTGAGACATGAAGGTATCATGTGCATGTAATTGCACCATACGTTTCAAATCGGAACACAGCAATGCGGACATCCCGAGATATAAATATATATATTCAGGGACATTTCACACAACACCCTCTAGTCCCAAACTAAGCAATGCTTGTAATATGGGAACCAGATGGCTGATAGAATACTTATATACTTTTTTTTTTGTAAATACATACTTATAATACATAGTAACACCCAGACATAGAACAAACATCTACGTGAAGCACGCACAAATGTTTTTTCTTGGTGGGGATCGAACCCACGACCCACAGCACGGAAGGCAGAGCTATTACCGACTGAGCTGTGACGCCTGTCAATATTATACTTTTTAATTGAAATCATAAAATCACCTCTAATATTTCATCGAGATAGCAGGCGGGTGCAAGTCAAATCCCACTAATATTATAAATGTGAAAGTTTAGATGTTTGTGTTTCAATCACGTCGAAACTACTAAACCAACTTGAATGAAACTTGAAATATACATAATTCTTGACCTGGATTAACACATAGGCTACTTATTATCGCGAATAATTAACAAGACCTACAGGATAAGATGACCCCATAAAACATATTAGTACGAGTTTTGGTGTATAAAGCCGGTGAACGTCTGACACGGGAGTACGAGTTCGGTGTAATGTCAAAGAATTCGCTCAGAAAACTGTACACACGTAGGAAGTCGCCGGCAACAGCTAGTTATAACGTCCAGTATTCGCTAAGAACAGTGCCTTTGATCACGAAGCGTATTTGAGATACACTGCGCGGGGACGCTAAAACGTTTGGCAGTCGAGCTAGCGTTGACGTGCAATATGCTTCGAATACGTTAGGTTTACGTAACGCTACTGTCAGAGGGGTAATCACGAACAAATCTGACAGTTGCCGCGTTACGTAAACCTAACGTATTCGAATCATATTGAGCGTCAACGCCAGCTCGACTGCCGAAAGTTGTAGCGTCACCGCGCAGTGTATCTCGGATACGCTAGCGTTACGATACGTTTACGATTGTCACATTTATTCGTGATCAAGGCACTGATTTGTTTATGTTACCCGCGCGTACTAACAATGCAAAGTGCTAATGTATCATAACAAAGGTATCGCGACAGACGGTCGTTCGACGACCTTGTCAGTCATCACATCACGTCAAGAATGCGCGCATACAGCAAATTATATTGTTGAGACGACGTTCTTACGTGCCTCAATAATGTTTACACCAACTAAAATGGCATGAAAATGCATCATATAATAATTTTACGAGAGGCGTTCATAAAGTAACTAACTTCTGCCCGCGGCTTCGTCTGCGTCCCGCTTGATTCTGTTGATTTTCCGGGATAAAAAGTAGCCTATGTGTTAATCCAGGGTACGACCTATATGTATACCAAGTTTCATCCAAATCGGATCACTAGTTACAGCGTGATTGAAGCACAAACATACAAACATCTAAACTTTGACATTTATAATATTAGTGGGATGGAATGTCAAAGTTTGTGCAATTACGTGTCTGTATTTAAGTGACAAAAAGTTGAGTACAAATGTTTCTTACCAAATAATGGCGTATGACTCTTTAATATTTGAAACTAATGGCATATGACCCTTTGTTACTTGAAACTAATGGCTTATGACCCTTTGTTACTTGAAACTAATGGCTTATGAACCTTTGTTACTTGAAACTAATGGCTTATGACCCTTTGTTACTTGAAACTAATGGCATATGACCCTTTGTTACTTGAAACTAATGGCTTATGACCCTTTGTTACTTGAAACTAATGGCTTATGACCCTTTGTTACTTGAAACTAATGGCTTATGACCCTTTGTTACTTGAAACTAATGGCTTATGACCCTTAATAAAATTAATAAATTGAAACTAATCGCGTATGACGATTTCTCACCTAAAACTAATAGCGAATGAGCCAGTTTCCTTCTCGCTTGGCCGCACAAGGAAAGCGCCATCTGTGTTCGCCTTCCGCAACAACTCCTCAGCCTGAGCCCGCGTGCAGTGAGGATGATACCATTCTTTCCCTTCATGCTTGTTCGGCTGAGGGACTGGCTCTGTCAGGGTTATCAGGAATTCCTGGAAAATTATCATATTGTTTTGAAATAGAAAGGCGTATCCTACTAATATTATAAATGCGAAAGTTTAGATGTTTGGATGTTTGTGTTTCAATCACGTCTAAACTACTGAACCAACTTGGATGAAGCTTGGCATATATATAGTTCGTAACCTGGATTGACACATAGGCTACTTTTTATCTCGAATAATTAACAGTATCTACAGGATAAAATGAACGAAAAGGATTAGCAGCGCCAATTGGCAAGAGGATTTCATTGTCATGTCATGTCACGTCAGTTTGACAGGGCGTAGTACTACCTCTTTGGTCTAACGATTAGCGTTTGACATTCCAGTACGAGTTTGGTGTAATGAGGTGTAATGTCAAGTTTCTAAAAGTATCCGCTCGGTACACGCACAGATAGTATTATGTACACGGAAACTGTAGACGCGTACGAAGTCGCGGGTAACTACTAGTTGAATATATGTTCAGATATTTTATTTAGATTGATATATATATGATTATATAATTATTTAAGAAAATTTGCTAAAAATTGCTACCTGTAGGCGCTTTAATTTCTAAAAAACGTATTTTGAGACCCTATTTTGTGTTGTATGTAGTATTATTTTAACATGAATAAATAATGATAACTCTTTTACAAGTGCAACATTGTTACTGTTTACGTAAACGGGAAACATAGGTCTAAAACCAACCATCAGTTTTAAATTCATAAAGATGAATCTATGAATTTATACATTTTAAAACAGCATTTCTTTAACCAAACTCTTTTGCGACATTGACAGAGGCCGACGTAAATCTTAAACTGCATGAATTTATATTCTCTGAGAATGAATTTGAATTTAAATGCCGATCAAAATGTGCATTATTTGAGATGCAATTTTTCAAACAGCACCCATTGTGTTTTTTCCTTTCATATTTAAAAGATGGGACGATCTTTTCAAGTGTAAATCCTGCTTACACCTTTGAAAAAGTTAACTAGATTTTATCTGTTTTTATAAAAATAACTGATTTGCACATTGGTTTAGCATAGCTATTAATATATCGTCTACAACCCTTGTCCCACTACTATTATAAATGTCAAAGGTTAGATGTTTGTGTTTCAATCACGCTGTAACTAGTGGTCCGATTTGGATGAAACTTGGAATACATATAGGTCGTACCCTGGATTAACACATAGGCTACTTTTTCCGCTTTTTTTTAAGGATATATACTTTTTTTTCGTGGACGAAGTCGCGGGTAACTGCTAGTATAACAATATATTACATACCTGGCTCCGTAGTGGATTTTGTCTGTAATGTATAATCAAGGAATACAGGCTGTCGAAGCAAGTGGTATCGATCAGGAAGTATTTGGTCATCCCACGGTCCTGCTTCAGCTTGATCCTGCAATGGTTGACCTTCCCCTGACGCCAGAAGGAAAGGCAGTAGTCTCCAACGAAGGTTATGCTCTCTCGGACTAGGAATGTGCCGTCGCCGAGGTGAGCGTGAGCTCTGAGCAACTCCTCAGCTTCTTGGCGGTTCCCTGCCAGTTTCCCATGGAACCAGCATTCACTGAAGTGTAACTCATCTTGCGGTATCGCTGTGTTATCCGGTTCGAGTTCACCATCGCTATCGTTGTCGTGTTCTGGTTGACTGTAGTTCTCAGTGTAGTAGAGCTTGCTTTCGGTCAGAACGAACGCGTGCGGATTCCATTCCTTATCGACCGGATCTTCGAGCAGAAGGATGCCGTTTTTGATGGTGTTACGAAGGTCCAAGTCCTTGCCTTCTTCTTGGCGGACCGCGAAGGAGCTTTCCTCTTCGCCTTCAGGTAACTTCTTGTGTTTCAGTATGATTTTGCGTCGCAAATCGTGCGGTGACGGTAAACTAGTTTCATTCTTCTCGAACGGCTGCACTATAAGCATGTCTCCGAAAACTTCTACAAACGCTATGGCCATGCGGCGCTGTTGCGGTAAGGAGCAGTTGTCTTCGATGGACAGAATAAGAGGGTAGTCGGAGGTCACGAATGCGTGCTCTTTTATAACCCTCAGCACGTCCATGAAGCGTATTTTTGTGGTGAGCGTGTGCCCGTGGTAGATGTAAGGACTTCCTTCCGGTCCGTCCCAGCAATCGAGCTCGATACAACGGCAGCCGGAGCGTAGACTACGAACGTACGCTTCTAACGAGGACTCGCTTGAAAATTGATCGCCAGTCAAATACCTACAAACAAGAAAAACCGTCACACAGACGCAACTATACCTTGTATTCTTCTGGACCGAAAACTGACAACTTTGCAGCAATTCAAATAATCTCTAACAAAAGTCCCAGTAGCTAACTGCCTAATGAACACAATTATTTGCAATTTTAATAATACGTAAACTTACGTGTTATGGGATGATGCTATCCAATAGTGAGAAAGTGGACGTTTCATATCTTGTGTTACCATATCGTGTTTGCTGTCCCAAATCGTGTTTTGCTTCGAGAACAGCATTTCTATAAACTGCAGAATAAAATAAGAAACATTACGAGTAATTCTTTATATACCGTATGCTTTTATTTTCTTCTAAATGTGAGTTGACATTTGACTATTGAGTATCGGCTAACGCTATCCTATACATACTTTAAACTTGTCAAAAACAAGGACGGAAATATTTTAATTTGAAGAATAGCGTTATTCGGTGTTCGTCGAATCCGGTCTGTAGATCGAAACACTGAATATCATAGGTAGTTTAGGAATAAATAAATATGGAACATAGTAATCATATCTTGAGAAATACCTCTGCTAGTGTGAAGTAAGGTTCATAGATATCCCGTTGCGGGTCCTGTAAGTAGTCGCGCATGAACTGAGAGACGCGAAGTTCGTCGTCACCGAGCCGGTCATTTTGTTCAGTGCGTAGAAAGTTTTGGAATTCACGCAGGCTTATAGTTGTCGCGTTCGAGCAGTAAATAGAGTACTTGTCGAATACTTCATGGACATTCTGAGAATATATTGATGGACATTTCACTCAACAATCTCACCCCAAAATATACAACGCTTTGAGAACCTGTAGTCTTGCCAAGGACCTTTCAATGACATAAATGTACTTCATTTTGTGGAGTTTATATAGCTTGCTCTTGTCAAAAAAGCACAAAATATTACTGAGTGACTGATTCGATTTTATTAGGATTGTTTCGAAAATTATCATCGTGGTCTTTGATAAACTTCATTTCTTAGGAGTTATTATGTTGAAATCACATCAATAACATGAAGTTGTAGTTTTAACTTATATCATTTCTAAGGGTCAATGAGCTTACATTTTCGTCAAAAATAAGCTTCTGGTACAGAACGGAGAAATCGTCGAAGCTGATCTCCCCGCGCTTAGAAACATCCACCTCTTGGAACAAGTCTCGGAGACGGCTGGTGGCAATCTTGCAGTTGATCTTTGGAAGGAACCCTTTCACTTCCTTTAGTGTTATCCTGTAATTTTCGTCCTAGTTAGTAAAGTTTACTAATAGCGACTGCAAATAAACTGAATTGCTGTCAAGTATCAAGCGTGTGAGAAGATAGACGGCTAGCAACAGTATTATTATGTAAATGTCGCTATCGATAGTCGAAACACAATAAGACCACAGTGTTCAATAGTCTGTACCAATATTTTCTTTCCCAATCTTTTCAATTGCTTCATTTCCAATATTCTTTACCTACAGCGCCGGTAGTTTGTCACTTATTTGGTGGTTACAATACGTACAATAAAGTTATTATTAGCTTACTGTGATTTTCCACTTTACGTGTACCTACTGGAGATTGCTTATGATTGGTGCAAATCCTTTCAGTATGTGGCTATTTCAAACTGTTTTGGTTATCGATTGCGTTTACTGACTTTTCAGTACATTATCCAAACCGAATCCAAGGCTAGAGACCACAAGGCAATGGTTTTTTATGAGAATAAGCGATGGTATAAACAAATTACCTACCTCATATTAAGTAGCTATGCCTATAAAAAACTCTCGATGTGAAAGTATTAGTACCTACATATCGTCTCGAATGGCGTATTTTACTATTGTGTTTCAGAAACAGATGACAGCATAAAAACGACATTAAATGGGTGATCCTATAAATGATACAAAAACACTATGCTAATAGGTCCTGTACGACCAGTAAATCAGGCCTTACTCCGAGATATCTACTCATAAGGTCCCAATGGTCCCAAGATCTGAGGGCCCTTATGGAGGGTGTGTTCGTCTTTGGTTTAAAAGTATACTATAAAAGGTATTGAAAAAAAATTGAAAAGCAAGTGTTGGGAACGACGCTGTATAACCGTTGTCAGGCGCAACTTTTCAGTACCTCAGTCATTTGACAGTTACGCTGTGGTTGAGTCTCTACCTGAAAATACGATTCACGTACGATACGCTCTTGAATCGGTACGCTTACAGTATCTATAAAATGCAAAGGTGCCGTATCGTTTTTTTCATAAAATCGCTAGTCTTGCGATGCGATCGCGTATTGTATTTGTTTCGCTGCAAAAAACTGTCGATCTTACACACGACCGAAAGTCGCGAGCTAAAAATCTATTGACATTGATCTAGGCGCCCGCTGAGCTCCACAAATAGGTTGTTAATTTATACTGGAAACCTAAACATCTTTGGCGAAAACCACTCATTAATCGAGACGTCGAGACACACTTCGATTGGTTTTGCATAATATTACCATGTAAACAATTACAGCACTTCATTTACTTTTTTCTAGACTGTCGCCGCCGTCACTCCTTAATTACGTAGTAAAATGCTCCAATTTCATACTAACGTCATAACAATTACGATAAGTTAGCTTATACACAACGAACAAGTTAATTTAAAAAAAATTTAAAACCCTCTGACCTTATAAAAGTTCATCGATACCGCACGCAGGGCTAGCATCATGCGCCTAGACAGCGATTAGTCTACAGAAGAATATACTAAAGCTAGTCCTGTCTCTGCTTTCATCAAAGAAAAGAAAGGGACGACGTATTATTTGTCTTCTCTTCGATAGAAAGAAACGTTTTTAGCGCTCATAGTAAACGTGCAGCAGCGATGAAGAGGTCATCGCTGCTGGTCATCATCAAAATTTGTAAGGACTACTCTTTGTCAGAACCAAATGTTGAGACCCCTTCAAAATTGGAGAATAAGGATGATAAATAACCCCATAATTCAGAAAGGGCTGCCCGATTATATCCAAACATGGTTAAATCCCATCCCAGAACAATAAGTTTTCTTACAAAAAAAATGCCGCATTGAAATCAAAGCTCAACTTTCGGAACTCTTAAACTAAACTTAGTACTACTCATTCTTTTTCTGTCGTGGATTAAATTATTTTAATCGTCGGTCTTCGAGTATTGAAAGTACTCACTTTTCATTTGCGTTCTCGATCGCGTAGAACTCTTTCCTCAGCCACCTTTCGATCTGCAGCGGGTAAGACGCAGTGATCGCCTCATCGATTAGGAAACGCAAACCTTTCGCCCAGGCCTCGCATTCTTTGTCCGTTTGTGCTGAAAATGTTGATACTTTTGAACTAGGATTATTCCAATTTATTCGTCAAACTTTTTCGGAATAATAACGGAATCTTTCGAAGGAGCACAATGTACCTAACTGGTTAAAATTCCTGCAAGCTCTATACGACTGTTAATTAATCGTCATTTATTAGAGTATTGTTATTAACATGCATTCTCTCTGGGTTGCATCTGAAAACCGGTGTCATTTCACGATATGAAGTGGCATGAAGCTGAGATACAGCCAGTTTTGGCTCCCACGCACACCGGCACGACGACGACGACATTTTGCACCCTATCTGCCCACACAGTTGGTGGGGGTTACCTCGTAAGTGCGCAGATACCCACCACTACCTTAATTAGTTATAAGTAGTTTTGTGAGTTATTAATGTATTGTTGTGCTGTTGTGTGTGTGTGTCCCAAAATAAACGTATTTTCTTTCTTCTTTCTAACATCCCCTCATTATACACCCTTTCAAACTTGTATTACTAACATTGACTGATCGCTCCAATAGGTGTAATCGTAAGAGTATATCCTAGTAGGTGTATTTGCGGGAAATTTTCAGTTAAACTTCTATGTGTTGGGCGACACACGATATGATTCTCGCCTGGTCTGTACTCAAGCTCATTTCCAGTGTAGTTTTTAGTGTTTCGGTCCAGTTTTGGAAAAACGGAACACTTATAGTCTCACTCTAGTGTCCGTCTGACTGTCACGTCCACCAGAGCTAAACCGTAGAAGCTAGAGAGTTGAAATTTGGAAGTGATAGTTTCTTTCATTCGGAAAACCACCATGCACAAATAAAACTTGCGCCTTGCCCAGTTTATTTTACTTACAACGGCGAAGGGGCAAGTCAACCTCCAGATAAAGTTATGATTGTTTTATAGGCATCACAGAATATAAATAAACTCCGTAAAACGCAACGAAAGTTACATGGGTAGCTTTGTGTTAACCAAGTGCTTGGCATTTATCCAACAGTGTTTTTAGACTTGTTGAATTAAGAAATACTGGTATTTATGGTTTTATGTGGTCCAAACATGATGGGTAACCTTATGCATACAACAAGAGGGCTTATGCCGTAGGTAAATATTATCTAAGTGGAAGTTGATGGACCCCTATACTAAATTAGATTAGATAAAACCTGCATGGATCATTCACATTCATTGTTTTACATGTTCATATTTTGCAAATGTGATATTATCTATGTTTTTAACTTCAGATAATGGATCATCATCAACATGTAAAATATAACGAGGTTTATGTGATGTTACATACACTCATATATAAAATCACAGCTGTTTCCTAGAGATCACAAATCTCCATTTGCTATGATCCTGACTCATCTCTCTTGCTTCATTCACTATCAAAACATTCTTCATACATAGCTTGTCGGTTTAGGGTACTCTTGACCTGGTCTTTCTTTAAACCATCAATCTGTTTGTATTATGTATACTGAGATCTTCCCCTCCCAACAGTCTATGCGTCTCCAGTGTTTTGTATCAAGGTAATGTTGTATAATGTCTTTGTAGCAATGGGAGATGAAAACTTGCCTACTATACTTTATCTGTACCAACAATATTACTTAATATGTATACATACAATTGAAATAAGTTTTTTGTACTTAAAAACAAGTTTGAAGGGGGAAAATCTGGCATCCTTAATGTGGGACAAACAATACCGCTTATATAAAACCAGATTCTTAAATTCCACTTCAATCGCAATAAATTTCAATATCACAATATATTTCCTTGTGCACTAGACCACGGTTTTTGGTTCCATGCAAGAATGTTTTTTAGATGATTCTCCTACACATTTTGTTGTTTCGGGCATTAATAAAATTCCTGGCTCTCTTTACAGCACAATTACAGCTTGTGTGTGTGCTCATGGTTATATAGATCAGGAAGTAAATATTCCACAATAATGACTCAAACTTCTATAGTTTTATCAATTTAGACTAAGATAATGAATCTTGTATCAATACAAGAGAAACAGTTAACTTTAGAAATGTTTACTGCTGTAAAACAAATGAATTTACCTGCAAACGATGCTGATCGCAACTTGAACTCTGTGCCATAGTAAATAGTGAAACATTTCGAGTTTTCCAATCTTTTGGTTTCCTCTGGCCATCGCTCGAAGTCTTTAGAATATTTTCCGACTCTGACTTCTTTTATATCTCTGATGTCGAGGGCTCCTTCGTAGGCTTGTCGCTGTGGAGCGCTGGTGCGGGACCAGATGACTTGGTGTGTTTCACGGCGCACGGAAACGGAGCGTCGTTCGGGCCGCTTTCTCGGGTAGAATTTGAGGACCGAAGACCCTCGCTCGATGTAGGAGATGAGCTGATCAGCTTCGTGGATGAGCCTGTCATTGCCCCCGTTGAAACACACTGCTGAAATGGCACTCATTACACTACCGTTGTGCCCACCCGATGTGGACAAACTGCGGCCAAGCCTGCGCACCGCATGGATTTATATCCCCGATACAATGAAGTTACCTATACCAAGTTACACTGAATATTTACTTGTACTCGTTTGTGTTTGCGCCCGGTTGCGTCCTACTCACACGCGTTGACTGAGCCACATAATTCGTTTGTTTATTGGCATTTTTATTCAAGCCAGCCAAGCAAGCCAAATGGAAGACATTGGAAATTGGAAGAAGAAAAGAAAATAAATTACTTTTTTTTTTAATTTTGTTCATTTGGTGCTGGCTACTAGTCTTTTTGCCAAGTCTTATCTACAACACAACAACAATGCTGAACAATGTTCCTTTAAATGAACATTATTTTATTTTTTACTTTGTTCAAAGCCATCAGAACACGGACAAATATTTTTTATTAGCATACCTATTGCAAAGATCATTGGCTTAATCCTCTGTTCTGTGAAACAGATAGACTACCAATGAATGACAAACAAATAGAACTTGAAAGACTAGAATCCAGCACCAGCCAGAACAAAATCGAAAAAAAATTTTCATTCCATCTTTCATTGATAAAACCAGAGATAAAACGGATTCAAACCTCTCAGTCATTCATTACCAAAGAGAATGTAAACCCTACGGAACTACGATACCTTACGTTATTTTTAACCGACTTCAAAATAGGAGGTTCTCAATTCGGTTGTATTTTTTGTTACCTCTCAGAACTACGTCAAAAAATAACCGATTAGAAAAATTCTTTTTTCATCTGAAAGGAGGTACTACCAGGTTGGTCCCAATCAATTTTCATCAAAATCGGTTCAGTAGTTTAGCCTATAAACAAAAATAACTGCGTATTTTGCTTTTCTGTGAATTTCAGTGGTGTTTAAGGTCACTAGAACATTCCCAATTAACTGCCATCATCATCATCTGATGATGAAACCGGTAGCCGAATTGAAGTCGGTTTTACTATTTTTTTTAAACTTATAAATTAAAAACAAAATAAAACAAAAATTATGTTTGACGTCGTTTTATTTAAAAAAAATCGCTTAATATTAGGCATCATGATTCAAAGATTTTGCGCCCAGTGGGTACATCTATATGTATTAGGAATTCGTAAGAAAAGGAAACATGAAGAAAATCTACTTCTCGGTACCTACCTACCTACATGTCTGCTAGGTACTTACATTAAATATTACGAACTTTAAAAAACTCTTATTGATGGTATAGAATAGTTACATGTTTTTGTGCTACATAAACTGAAATAGATGCCTAGTAAGCTTTTCTAGGTACCTTTTAATAGTACATAATATAGGTATTAAAACAATTCTATAATTAATTCGTTTTAAATTAAAAACAATTTATAACATGCACTTGTACCTAATTCAAAATATGTATTCATCTGAAACTATAATGGTTATTAATTCATTGATTGTGAATATATTTTACAAAGAAAATAATCTCGTTGTATAATTGTGAAAACAATTTTGAAACTTGATTTTTTTTTCTCTAATCGTCTAATGATAAATTGTAATTGATTAAATCCTTTTTTAAAATATTTTAAAATAAAGTTGCTTTATACAATGTGGCAAATAAGTCTTAGATTATCACAGTAAGCTAAATTGCTGATACAAACGAAAAAAAAACAAAGTGGCCGCTAGCTTATTCATAACAAAATACAGCTTGGCCGTGGCCGCCCTTGTCTGGTACACATGACTAATAAGGATACATAGTTTGAAACCAAAATGCCTATTGATTTTCAGAATAGCAAGGCAAGACTTATTGTGCGTGTGCAATGTGCATCATTCATCTTGAAGATTAGCAACGGAAAGGAGACTTGAAATTGGCTTAGAGATAACATAGACAAAATAAAGAAATAGTTTTAAATTCAGGTCCCATTGGCAACCAAAAAACATGACAATATCGATATTTATTTTACATCGGCAGTGAAATGGTTTTTACAATCCCTTTCACGAAATGGATCACGGTATCTAGAAACTAAAGAATGAGAAGAGAGATGCTGAAATGGACTTTTTGAATAACAGGAGTAAATGGGTTACTTTTACCATCTTTAAAGCCATTTGAAACATAACTTGCCTAGAGAACCAGTGGTTGCAGGTGTCTGGCCAACGGGTTCTGGTAACGGAGGAATGTTACACACGGGAAAACTTAGTACCCGCGGATGAAGTCGAAGACAGCCTCTAATTGTTAGTAATTTGACTTATCTTAGTCAATATACTCAATCTAACGTTGCTATAGTAATCTACATACTAACATCCAAAAGTTGGGTAAGTATTGAAACCGGCCACTTTTTTTTTGGAATGTTCTTGCATTTGTTCAGTTCACAACTTCCGATTAAATAAGTGGGAAGTTTAATTCTTGGAAAAAAGGTTGAAAGATTAATATTGATTCACATTCTAATCTATATCATCAATTTTTTAAAATAAATATTATGTAATTATACAATTTAAAGATTATTTGAATATACCATACATAAGTTTATCTTTAAAACATTCATCCATATAAACATTTACTACGTACTTACTTACATCTAAAAATGAAATGATAAAAATCGTAATCTATGGAAAAATAAAAATTCGCAAAAAAAAAAAACAATACCCTTAGAGGTCATTACGATGTTTTGGATCATACAAAGACATTATACAGTATTAAATTGTCTTTTTTTTAAATACAATTATTCTAATCTAAAATCGCACTTTAAAACAATGGTTAAAAAACTTTCTCTTACGCTGTATAACATCTGTTTACTACTAATATTTGATGAGTGAAGGAGCGAATAAATAGAAGCATTTGTCGGTTCTGGGCCGTACGTATGTATGAGATCGTCAAAGAACCTAATTTTAATTTATAAATAGTGGTAGCAATTCTGTAGCTGAATTTTCTTTACCTACCTTAATTTGACAGTAGACCACGCTATCATTTTAGCGTCAATGAAAAATGCAACTACATATATTAAATTGGCCGTGTTGGCACTTCTTAATTCTACGTCTACTTAATTCTATAACCTAACTAGTATATGTTTGTTTGTACCAACCAAAACGTGTTACTTTTACTTGTACTTGCAAAAAATTTGCAGTATTAATTGCTATACATATATTGGCTAAATTATATCTTTTTCTGTTGACATAAAAATGAATGACAGAAATATTTGAAACTGTGTTTTAATAAAATTAAGCAAATAATAATGATGAATAAAAGGTTGCTTCAATATAAAAAGTAGTAGTTTTCGTAGACGTGATGACAGCTTCTAATAGTAAGTAAAAACAGCCATTGTTGGTACAATCAAACATATATCAAACACAAATCTATCACACACAGATATACGCATGCACGAATAATAAGACATAGTTACACATAGCACGTTTTGTGCACTACTGACTACAGCATCATAAAATGGAACGTGGAATTTCCCAATACGCTTATAAATAATGTAAAGAACCCAGCTGTTTGTCAAAAGAATTAATATATTTCTTTTGTGCTGCATCGGTACAACAACATAACGTCATTCGTACGTTTTGTAGGACTAGGCGTGTCGAAAGGCCTGTACTCTGTACGTTTAACACTAGGCCCTAAGGATCCAATGGGTGAGGCGTCGGATAAGTCCCCAAATCTACACTTTTAACACTAGCCCCAAAGGTAGTATACGAGGATGGTTGAATAGGCCTTCATTCTAAGCTTTTAACACTAGGCCCTAAGGATTCAATAGGTGAGGCGTCGGATAAGTCCCGAATTCTACACTTTTAACACTAGCCCCTAAGGTAGTATACGAGGATGGTTGAATAGGCCTTCATTCTAAGCTTTTAACACTAGCCCCTAAGGTAGTATACGAGGATGGTTGAATAGGCCTTCATTCTAAGCTTTTAACACTAGGCCCTAAGGTAGTATACGAGGATGGTTGAATAGGCCTTCATTCTAAGCTTTTAACACTAGGCCCTAAGGTAGTATACGAGGATGGTTGAATAGGCCTTCATTCTAAGCTTTTAACACTAGGCCCTAAGGATCCAATAGGTGAGGCGTCGGATAAGTCCCCAATTCTACACTTTTAACACTAGCCCCAAAGGTAGACGAGGATGGTTGAATAGGCCTTCATTCTAAGCTTTTAACACTAGGCCCTAAGTGTCAAAATGCCTAAATGGTGTACGTATAGCATTAGGCCCTAGGTCCACCCGTGCGTCGGGCGCTCCTTGGCCCGAAAGGTCGTATAGGCCTCTCTAAGGGCCCGCGGCGGCCTGCATTACTTCGTCGAACGATGCCTCGAGGCAATGCTTCAGCTCGGCGTACGATACCACGAGGATGCTCTGCTCGTCGCGCGACATCAGCGGCACCTGAATCACAAATTAATTAAATATCAATTAACTAGCAGTTACCCGCGACTTCGTACGCGTCTACAGTTTCCGTGTATTATATTATCTGTGCGTGTACCGAGCGGATACTTCTTTGAGAAACTTGACATTACACCTCATTACACCGAACTCGTACTGAAATGTCAAACGCTAGTCGTTAGACCAAAGAGGTAGTACTACGCCCTGTCAAACTGACGTGACATGACATGACAATGAAATCCTCTTGCCAATTGGCGCTGCTAATCCTTTTCGTTCTTTTTATCCTGTAGATCCTGTTAATTATTCGGGATAAAAAGTAGCCTATGTGTCAATCCAGGTTATGGACTATATATATGCCAAGTTTCATCCAAGTTGGTTCAGTGGTTTTGACGTGATTGAAACACAAACATCCAAACATCTAAACTTTCGCATTTATAATATTAGTAGGAAGTAGGATAGGATAGGATAGGATTATGTTCGTGTCCTAAACTAAGCAACGCTTTGCCCACTTTGCCCACACATCCAGACATAGAACAAATATCTATGTTTTGCCACACACAAAGTGTCTGTTCTCAAGCAGTGGGGATCGAACCCAGAACCCACAGCGCAGAAGGAAGAGCTATACAGACTGAACCGTGACGTAAAATCGCAAGGATCATTCAGCATTGTCTTATATAACTAGGTGATTCTAGGTGCCAGTTCCACGCGACCAGAGACAACAAGAACGGGCTACGGCCTGGTTCTTAGCGTTTTTTTGTCAAAAAGCCTTACTATAAGGCCCTACTAATCTCTCTTAAAAGCAATACATATTATACCAGCTTCCGCCCGCGACTTCGTCTGCATCCCGTTTGATTCTGTTTATTTTCCGGGATAAAAAGTAGCCTATGTGTTAATCCAGGCTACCAACTATATGTATTTCAAGATTCATCCAAATCAGACCAGTAGTTTTTGCGTGAAAGAGTAACAAACATCCATACATACAAAAACAAACTACTGAACCGATTTTGGTGAAAACTTTATGGGACCAATCTGGAAGTAGGTACATCCTTTCAGATAAAAAAAAACATTCAAATCGATTTATAAATCTGAGGTAACCAACATTAAAAAAAAAACAACCTAATTGTGACAGGCGTCACAGCTCAGTCGGTAATAGCTCTGCCTTCCGTGCTGTGGGTCGTGGGTTCGATCCCTACTGAGAACAAACATTTGTGCGTGGAAAACATAGATGTTTGTTCTATGTCTAGGTGTTTACTATGTATTATAAGTATGTATTTACAAAAAAAAAGTATTCTATCAGCATCTAGTTCCCATATTACAAGCTTTGCTTAGTTTGGGACTAGAGGGCGTTGTGTGACATGTCCATGAATATTTATTTGAATATTTATTTTAATTGTGAACCTCCTTTTTTGAAGTCTGTTAAAAATAGGGGATATATTTACCCTGTGTATCAGTTCTTAGTAGCTGCAGGATTTAGTGGTGAACTATAAACGCCCCAAATAGGGGTGGTACTTACACAAGTGGCGATCACAATAGGCCAGAAGGCCGCAGTGATATCATAGCCGCAAAAAGCTAATAAAAAAATAATAATACCCTGTCTAGCGCGCCACCATCCAGCAGATTGAGGCAGTTGACCACGTGCGCCTGGTCGATCCACGGCCGACCTTCCGGCGTCACCGCGTGGAACATGTAGTCCCTGAATAACTTGAGCAGGTACCGGTGACCAGTCTCCGACCATACTGGGTCACAATTCAGCCTGGAACGTAAACGTATGTGATGCCGTAGGTATTTTAACAATCACATTTACAATTGTTCGCGTGTATTAAGAGTACTTTCGAAAACAATATGAACCACTTTTTTTCATGGAAGCATAAATGTGAGTGAAAAAAAATCTACTTTTTCATACGTTTATGTCAAGTCGGTTATGTAAATTACTGTAATGGATACTGTAACCGACGTGGTCTTAATACACCTTTTGTCAGTCCATTTGGCTATGTTTGTTGTGATGCATATTCTACACTCTCTTTTTATCATTTCGTCCGAGTGTTGAGCAACTTACACAAACATAGTCAAACGTCATGAGATAGAACTGTACATTGTGTGAAAAGACGAGTCCCAGAAATACTAGCGTAAAATGAATTGGTAAAAATATTTACAAATCAATCTATCATATATATTGTAACATACGTTTTGTATGATTGTCTTTACACCATGTATAGAATTGCGACATTCTCTAGATAGCTTAATTTATTATTAAAAATACTTATATTAGTTTATAAAAAAAGAAATGATAAGAGGTATCTTACCGTGGAATTTAAACCCGTATCTACACTTAAAAACATATTTGGTGGCGAACTCTATAGTGATTTTTTTTAGACTTGTAAGCGTTAGAACCAAGTACCATATTTAAGCGACCAAACTTACTCAGGTCTTTCGTTGCATGTGGCTAGTTTGACGAGGAGACGAAATAATCGTCCGTTGTCGATTTCCAGCGCTAGTAATTCTTCGAAGGCGTCAGAGCGACGCTGCAAAGCCTCCACCTAGATTTTTTATGTATTTATTTCAATTATTTCTCTTTTTTTCTCGAAAGCGGAGTCGGCTGTTCAACCGATGGACCGACGACAATGTTAAGATCGCGGGGAGTCGATGGATGACAAGGCCCAAAAACACTCTTTCTGGAATTCTAAGAAAGTCCAACGGTGAACTTTTACAGCTTATGATGATTTATTGATTTTTATGTGAATAAGTAAATCCTCAAACAGACCCTGGTATTGAGCGGTAACCTCTGCCTATAATAGTGCATTCATATAATAATGCTTCACCGATCACGTCCATTGAAGACGTACCGTGAGACGAATCGCACTGCATCAATTACTCTGAGACGTAGAGACGCACATGAAGTGCGTGTAATAGCGCCGGCACCCATACCTTTCAAACCGAAATTTTTACTAACTGGAACACAGCATCGAGCATCACTGTGCACACCACGAGATAGATACGGTGATAGTACTTCGGTAGTACGAACTATTGAACTTAAATTTCGAATGACAGATCAACTGTATCGTCGCTGGAAAATGGTTAATTCTTATTTTAACTTACTTTGTATTCGTGTTTTAGTTATAGGTACTTATAACAGATATATGTGGGAAATCAAAGGTTAGGAAAATAAATATTAGAGAAATCACAAAGATTTTTATAATATCCCAAAAATAAAGTCGGGAGGATAACTTTTGGGATGTTACAAAAACCTTTACGGAACTACATTAAACTAACTTAAAACTAAATTATAGTAATGCGACAGCTTTTTTCTATCTTAGAATAATTAATTTTTTTTCGCTACAATCTTATTTACTTTTAATAATGTCAATAAGAAAATTAGGATTATAGATTTTCAGTACCTAACTTTACCTGGCTGACAAGCAAGTCATACTCGCAGACACTCGCATTTCAGATTTAGGCATTTCAAATCGGTTTTTGTCCTAGATTAATTAATTAAATACATATAGAGCTACGGTGAACCTTGTAGTTAGTAAAATCAGTATAACGCAAGCTACCACTTCTTAAAATTTCAATGATTTTGTAATTCAATACTGGCTAGAGCGCGGTATCGATGCAAATTACAAAGTTTATCTTAGTCAGAAAAATATGTTTCTTTGTTGTTTTTTTTTTGGGAACAACGCGAGATCTTAGTTCGGGGCGAACTTGTATTTTATTGTTTTGTATGTAAATATAAAGATATTTATTCTGAGGTAAGAGATTTCATCTGACAGTTAGGGCGGCTTGCACCAGAATCGCTAAACGCGTTTAACTCTTAAATAGTATTTAGCGATTTGTCAAGTCATACAAATACGTCAGATTTAAATAGATTTAGCTGTTAAACACGTTAGAGGCAGGACCTTTTTGACTCACATTAACGCGCTGGTCAGCATTCACACCTGCCCAACCTACCTACCTACCTAGCTAGTAGTAATTGTGTAGGTGATTATTGTTTTTATTTTATGCTTGTTCTGGGCTGTACCTGTGTTGTCATTGTGTGTCAAATAAATAAATCTCTATCTCTCTATCTCTTAGTGATTCTGGTGCAAGACGCCCTTAGTATGTAAAGATGACCCCAACTTATCAGTAAAGTGGCAGTGACACTACAGCTTCATTTATCTCATGTAAATTGTATTCGATTTCGATCTGAATAGCGAGGCTATTCGATTGTTAGATAACTATGTAGGGCTGTACCTGCGTATAGAATCGTGCTCCGATCATGGGCATGAGATCAGTGATGGTGCGACGCGAGGGCTGTCCGGCGATCAAATGCCTGAAAACAACATACCCCTTTACTACCTATAGAATCCTACTAATCCCATCCCACTATCCCACTAATATTATAAATGCGAAAGTTTAGATGTTTGTGTTTCAAACATGTCGAAACTACTGAACCAACTTGGCTGAAACTTGGCAAATATATAGTTCGTAATCTGGATTGGTCGCTTTTCATTGGTAATCTGTAAATACTAATAATAAACCAAGAGTGAAAAGTATGTACAGAAAATTCATTATATTTCCGACTTTTGCTTTAATCTCGAAACACGATAGAAAAATATCCTATTCCATCTAATTTGATGATTGTGTCTGGATTTCGAAGACAGCACTAATTATTGGGTTGAAAATTAGATAAATACATGTACCAACAGTTGCTCGAGTGATCCTTATCTGTTTTTTTGTTTCAAAATTATCATTGGCTTACAAGATATCATTAAAAAACTGCTACCAACAAACAGTCTAGTAGGTCGATCTGTCGCCGTGTGTACCTATCAATTTTTTTAAACCTACAGTGTGAGCGCGATAAAGAGTCACATTTTGGCTGTCCAGTAAAAATATCATCATCATTCGCCATGGAAAATTCCACATATCCGTTTTCTTACATTGATTTCAAGAACAAATCATTTTAAACCTTAATCCGTCTGAAACTTTCTAAATTTTCGACAATCTTCCTGAAAATTTTATTGTGAAGCTTATGTGTTAGGTGTTTTCTACTCACCCACAAATCTGTTGATAGCAATAGAATAATAAGATTATACAAGTTTTGAGATAATTATCAATGAGATTCATCACATAAATAAATATGTATGGAGATTTCACACAACGCCCTCTAGTCCCAATCTAAGCAAAGCTTGTTATATAGAAACTAGATTGCTGATAGAATACTTTTTTCAAGAAGGAGCGATTCTAAACACCAGACAATACAATTTTATGTTCTACAATTTTAGTCAATATTTATTAAAGAAATAATGGAAGTACGCTAATTGAAACTGTGTTGCTATTATAGATAAGTGTAGGTAAATATATAATTTCGAGATACCTTGTAGAATTAAATTTATCATTTTTGGTGAGATTTACTTACATAATAATGTTCTTGAGATCTGTCGAATAATAGGTAAATATATAATTTCGAGATACCTTGTAGAATTAAATTTATCATTTTTGGTGAGATTTACTTACATAATAATGTTCTTGAGATCTGTCGAATAATAGGTAAATATATAATTTCGAGATACCTTGTAGAATTAAATTTATCATTTTTGGTGAGATTTACTTACATAATAATGTTCTTGAGATCTGTCGAATAATAGGTAAATATATAATTTCGAGATACCTTGTAGAATTAAATTTATCATTTTTGGTGAGATTTACTTACATAATAATGTTCTTGAGATCTGTTGAATAAGATCTAGTTAGTAGATCGATTGAGGCCGGCATGTTGTCGCAATGGGGAGTGCGACAAGCGAGCGACAAAGCCAGCCGGCCCAGAGACGTCAGATCATCTTGCTGGGCCTAAAACCAGCAATGCATATCAAATTAAAAAAAAAACACTTAAATATTGCAGAATTCGAAAACCAATAGTTGGAAGCACCATCTGTACTGCTAAAACAATAAGACAACATAGATGTCATTACAGTTACTTCTGTAAAAATACACCTTATACAAATCTATTCGGGGTTGACCCTATCGCACCAATAGATTCTGGTTTTATGATAGCAATACTTATAAAAAAAAACAATTTAAATGTAGTGGAAGTTATCCCCGTTAGCTAAAATAATACCCAAATTGAGTTAGTAACTTTTTAATCTTTGATAGATATTCTAAAATAAGTTTTTCGTAATTTCTGAAAAATTTGATTTATTGAGTATCCGGAGTTTACATCTAGAGGTGCCATATTCCAATGCACAATTAGCGTAGTCAGACTCTACCTCTATAATTTCAGTTTAGCCCAAAGCCGACTACTTAGTCTACTTGCACCTAAAGTATTGAGAAACCCAAGCTGATCGAAAATATCTAGCTATACGTAGTTGATTTGCTTTTATTTCTCGGAAAGAATGTCTCCAAAATATACAAAAGCAAACAGTTGTAAAAAAAAACTTGAAAAACATGCAAAAAGTTAGCCGCCCCCGGGTGGACTCGAACCACCAACCTTTCGGTTAACAGCCGAACGCGCTAACCAATTGCGCCACGAAGGCTATACACGTAACGACGAAATTAACAACCAGGTTTTTAGATATCCATCACAATGCAAGGGATTTACACAGAATGTAAATTAATTCAAAAATCCTAACTTGCACCTTTGCATTTATTAAATAATTTTGTCAATAGTACAATGAAACAATCTACTGTTTTAAATTGTAAATTATGGTATTTTAGTTATGGACTCGAGTAAAACTCTACTTTTCACTTTATTTCGTAAGAAGAGCTCTTTCAGAGTGATAAAAATCAAATGAAATATTCATACCAGTTGTAAATCGCCCGTGTTTGGATGAAGTGCATCTACTGCACCCGACCAAGCAATACGCAGTCGACATCCGTTCATTATCACCTTCGATGGGTCTAGATTTCTGAAACAAATATATAACAAATACACACAAGTAACACATTACAAAAATAAAATAAATTCTTTGAGAAAAAAAGTTTTTTTTTCATACTCTTTACGTGGGCTTTATACACCAAAACTCATACTAGACCCTTTGAAGCAACTGACATGGCATCGCCCTTGTTTCAAAGTACGGCGCTGCTATCCCGTTTGTTCATTTTATCCTGTAGGTCCTGTTAATTATTCGGGATGAAAAGTAGCCCATGTGTTAATCACCGTCATCATCCTATACTCGTCCACTGCTGGACGTAGGTCTCTCCCAAGACGCGCCATTGAGCTCGGACTTCGGCTCTTTTCATCCAGTGTCAGCCCCCGTATGCCAATCTTTTGCTGTCAAGTTATATTTCACTGCCCAGTGTAATTTCTTCAGGTCACGTGGTACAATTTTGTACCACGTGATCATTCTTTTTAGACACTTGACAGCAAAATATGCGCGAAAACACATCAAATGACGTCATAATGTCACTATTTAGTCACAGAATAACTATGAGTTAGTATGAACTGACCATGATTTAAAACTTTGCAGTTCAACTTTAATTGGCATACCCCTACAGGTGTGTTAATCAAGGTTACGAACTATATATATTCCTAGTTTCATCGAAGTCTAGTAGTTTCGACGTGATTGAAACACAAACATCTAAGCTTTAACATTTACAATAGTAGTGGGATTGTTTGCATACCTGCATGCGAGCCCGGCCGCGTGTATAGCGCGCAAAGCGGCCGTCACTTGCACTATCACACTCCACAGGACTGATTCCGGGAGCAGATTGCCGGATGCTGCAGTTCGGAGCATTGCGTTTTTCTGTAACATTATGTACCTATCACACAACGCCTCTAGTCCCAAACTAAGCAAAGCTTGTTTTATGGAAACTAGATGCTGATAGAATACTTATACGAAAACTAGAGAGAATCTGTATTCTAGATTTCGATGGCGACGGACGAGAGAAAATGTTTTTGTGCAATTTGACAGGCGTCACAGCTCAGTCGGTAACAGCTCTGCCTTCCGTGCTGTGGGTCGTGGGTTCGATCCCCACTGAGAACAAACATTTATGCGTGGAAAACATAGATGTTTGTTCTATGTCTGGGTGTTACTATGTATTATAAGTATGTATTTACAAAAAGAAAACAATATATAAGTATTCTATCAGCCATCTAGTTCCCATATTACAAGCTTTGCTTAGTTTGGGACTAGAGGGCGTTGTGTGTAAAGTCCACGAATATTATATTATTCTTGGAAGATTATAACTTTGATTTGAAATGAAGACGTGTTATTTCTAATTTCTACTAACTACCACGCCATGGAAGGCTCCTTTCAATCTTATAAACATCTATATTTGCCATGCACTAATATTTTGTTCTAGGTCGGGATTGAACCCAAAACCCAAATCACGGTAACGCGGCGACTATCAGATATATGCTTCTATGCGTGCTATTTCTATTTCTCATTGTTATTTCTTTGTTGTCTGTTCTTTTGTCTAAACATCTACCTTCTCATCACAAATGAACGTATTTTACTTTGTACACCGCCGTCTTTCTGTTTCTGTTTATCCTCTCCATCCAAAGGTTGTCTGGAAGAGATCGCTTTTAGCGATAAGGCCGCCCATTGTACATTAGCTTTAATTGTTTTCTCTTATGTTTTGTTTCTTCTTTGTGTACAATAAAGTGTTTATCTATCTATCTATCTATTTTATTTTTTCTTATTGATATTCTGGTACTAAGCAATATCTGAGATGGAACATAGCTGCTGCCATCAACCACAAGTCCTTCTCTGTTGCTTTATGGAGTTATGTTGGCTGGGGTGCGGTTAGCGGGGGGACAATGCACAATACACCCGCACGCGGGACGTCAGGGCTGATCTTATTCACCACGAATTAGAATTAGTACCTGATGGGTGTACGGCCTTGGAGCATCAGGGTCAGACGAGAACGGGTCGTGGAAGGGAGCTGTGCCATCGCTCACGGGGTTTCCACACCCCACGAGGTACTTGTTCATAAGAGTCACGCTCGCAGGATGGAAAGAGTACACAAGCACCATCGCTGAAATAAGCGAGACATTTTCTAAAACAACGATTGTAGGAAAAGTAATATTGAGTATAATAACCTTAGAAAAAGTATACGCAAGTATTATTTGGTACTTGTAATACATAGTAACAGAAAACAGAACAAACATCTATGTTTGCCATCACACAAATGTTTATTCTTGGTGGGAATCGAACCTACAACCCAGTAGAAGGTAGAGCTGCTCTACTTTAACATGGAGACTCAACTTATATAGTTAAGTATCCAAGCACATAGTTATAAGACCTAAATAAGCTTTTAGATTGTATTGTTTTTAACCGAGTTCAAACAAGGAGGAGGTCCTCAATTCAGTTTTTCTCAGTCATTTATGAACCGATTTCAAAAATTATTTTTTTATTTGAAAGGATATACTTTTAGGTTGGTTCAATTTCATTTTCATCAAAATCGGTTCATCAGTGTGAGTTAGAAATAGAAATAACGGAAAAAAATTATGCCAACCACGTGCACGAAAATCGCTTATTTTGCTTTCCTGTGACTTTTAAGTGGTGTTTATATGTAGAACATTCCTAATAAACTGTCATCATCATCATCTAATGATAAAGCTGTTGTCGAATTGAAGTCAGTTTTTCTAGTTTTTTAAACTTATAAATTATCTTTGTTGGATGTGCTAATTAATAAAAGATAAACTTACAGTGATCGCCAAACGCGTTCGTAGTCAGATGGTCATGCATCATCACGACATTGGGATGGTCAATCTGCTTCCAAACATCGAGTCTTTTGGGTGGAGTTGTCCCGTACGAGTGCAGGCGACGCATCGCAAAGTGCTCCCCAGTCTGTCGATGGGTGACGCGGTAGGAAGACGACATTGAGTGCGGTGCGACTCCTTCCAGCGGTATCAGTTCGGTGTAAATATCCAGGTTTTCTGGAAGTTCTGCGAAAACAAACTCTTGATGATAAATACTGGATAAAAACAACGTTAGTTGTAAAATAAATTAAGATGCATTATTGTATGTCCGGCCCCCTAACACCTGATTATTCATCCTTTGATGTCATCAGAATCTGACGAATTATAATCAAAATGTCAGTTTACCGATGGCTGATTCGCTGAACTATCGAGCGGCCACATACAGTTGGAATTCCGTACATATTTCACACACATTTATTTCCGTTCGGAATGACAAGACTCAGTTGAGGACGCACATGCTACCATGCGGAATTCCGGATCGGATAAAACTACGAACGGAAAACTACTGTATTGATGTGATACGTCCATAAATTTGTAAGTTTAATGGAATTCCGACTATATGTGGCCGCTCTTATGATTCAAACTTGTTAGATTTTGATAGTATGAAAAGATTCATAACCGGAGCTGATAACGAGTAATTTTTTTATAAAACTGACTGGTATATCGTCGACCCAACACGTAAAAATAAAATGCTACACACGCGTCAGACTCTCGAAAGACTAAAATACTATTCTGCCGCAAAATAACGAATATAAAACACTAGTAGTTACTCGCGTACGAAGTCGCGGGTAACTGCTAGTTTATAATATTAGTGGGATGGGATTAAACTTACCGGGAAACTGACGCATGTCCTGCTGCGACAGAAACACCGTTTCGTTGCGCTGGTACACTTCAGCGCGGATAGTTTCAGGCTGGTAAAACGTAGCAGCCAGACCTTTGGAATAAAACGTGCATTTCAATCAACCACTTCATCGACAGCTTGTCTGTTTAGCATCAGTCACAACATACTATGTGACCCTTTCAATGGTAGGGGGAGGTCTTCAAAATACCACACCTCATTTTGTTTTTTTTTTCAACAATTTACACGAAAAAATAATAAAGAATTAACGAGCGCTGTTGGTCTAGTGTAGGAGTGACCCCGCTTTCTGATCATAAGATCGTGGGTACGAATCCAGTCGAGTACCAATGGATTTTCGCTGTTCAAAAAAATGTGCGCAAGGCTCTTAACGGGAATAAAAGCATCATGGCAAAACCAGTTAGAATTCGAAGCGCTCGTAGCGTAGCTTACTTAGTTACTTCACCGATTATCTAAAACAGGCGACGTTCTATGCGGTCAATATATGGATGGGTGACCGCTAGTGGCATTCAAATCTGAGCGCTTCCGTGCTGCGGAGGGCACGTTAAACTGTCTTTCCCGGCTCTAGCAGTCGTTAAGCCACGACGGAAGCCTTAAGGCGGCCTAAAACTCCGTCACCAGAGTTCGCCACTAGCTCATACGTACAAACAAACAAACAAGTATTCTAGCAGCGGTGACGGGCCCAGCTATCACGTATGGAATACAAACTACTGCGAAATGTAGGCATGTAAATGCTTGGACGTATTCTGACTTCCCTTTATAAACGTAATATGAATGAGAATGAATAATTTTTAAGAAAAAGGTTTCGCATTGCTGAATAAAAAAAAGGTTTAATTACGCTCATAGTTAGGTATCCGTCTAGAATGTCTAAACGAGTATGATCATTATTATCTACTAGCAGTTACCCGCGACTTCGTACGCGTCTACAGTTTTCGTGTACATTATATTATCTGTGCGTGTATAGAGCGGATACTTCTTTGAGAAACTTGACATTACACCTCATTACACCGAACTCGTACTGGAATGTCAAACGCTAGTTGTTAGACCAAAGAGGTAGTACTACGCCCTGTCAAACTGACGTGACATGACATGACAATGAAATCCTCTTGCCAATTGGCGCTGCTAATCCTTTTCGTTCATTTTATCCTGTAGATCCTGTTAATTATTCGAGATAAAAAGTAGCCTATGTGTCAATCCAGGTTACGAACTATATATATATATGCCAAGATTCATCCAAGTTGGTTCAGTAGTTTAGACGTGATTGAAACACAAACATCCAAACATCTAAACATCCAAACATCTAAACTTTCGCATTTATAATATTCGTAGGATTTTATACAGTTCTAGAGACTGTCCGACGAACTGCTTCAACTCCGGGCGAAGCGGTCACCCATCCTAATAATGAACACACAAAACATTGCTTAAACTGTTGATTTGACAAACATCCAAGCAGTTTACCCCAAGAGCGTTTAGGTACTGACAATTTAAATAAAATAGTTTAAATTCGCTAAGGTAAGCAAATATTTCTATACCACTACAGCTTGAGTAAACAGTGTTAATATTAAATACTTTGTATATTGCGTGGGTTAACTTACAAAATACCACATGGTACTTTTTTTACAATCGCTTTTAGGAAGTAAGTATCTTAAAAATAGTGTTGCCAGTGCGCGTCTGTTAGTATTACATAAAATAATAAGAAATAAATCTTAAAGTAAATAATTTTAGTACATATAAAATAGTAATAGTATAGTAATAGGTGGTATGGTTGACATACCACCTATCCGCACAAAGCGTTTCGCTTCTACCTTTATAATGCGGACAGCCAAGGATTGGAACTCGTTGCCGGCGTCTGTGTTTCCACCTTCATATAGATTGGATGTTTTCAAGAGACGAGTGAATAGGTATCTTTTAGGTAAGCGTGCTACATCGTCGACCGCATCTTCACTTAACATCAGGTGAGATTGCGGTCAAACGCTTGCTTATAAATATATAAAAAAAAAAAAAAAAAAAATCCAACTCGCAACATAAGTTCTGAAAAAAAGTTGTGCCATTTATCAAACTAGCTTCTGCCCGCGACTTCGTCCGCGTCCCGTTTTATCCTGTTAATTTTCCGGGATAAAAAAAGCCTACGTGTTAATCCAGGCTACGAACTATATGTATTCCAAGTTTCAACCAAACCGGACCAGTAGTTTTTGCGTGAAACAGTAACAAACATCCATACATTCATACATACAAACTTTCGCGTTTATAATATTAGTAGGATTTTTCGACAATGCTGCGCTGTTTGCATAACCTAACCTATATAATCCTAGGTAGTATAGATCGCGTGGAACCCGAAAACTAAAGAAAGGATTAAAGCGAAATACATTTGCAGGGCTTATTATTCGCAATAACTATGTTATTCTTACCTAGCTTAAATTGTGAAATACAGAGTTTAAACTAACACCATTTTATGCTCGCGTTAATTTATTACGACGCCATTTTGTTATGGAGGTAAACCAAAATGGCGTCTCAATACTTATCAGCTGATACAATGTTAATTACAGTTATTATGAGCTTATGTACGTCTTTTCTTTTTTACATCTCACACCTCAGGGACTGTAGATCTTATTTACTGTCAACACATGATTAATTTTAGTTTTGTAGTTGTGCTACTGTACCTGGCTTGGTCGGCATCAGATGCATATGTGTCGGCATCGGAATGTACATCTGAGTCGCGTAGGGAGACGGCACGAGGATAGGAGGACCGACGCCCAGGCACGCCGCTTCTGCTGACGCATCTATGGACAAAATCATCCCTCAAACACAAAAACCATGATGTTTCATCTGAAGATCAGCACATCATTGTCTAGTAGTGATATGAATCAGATTCACGGTTTATAGATTGTTTGTCTGTAGATAACTAAGCCGTTTGATGTTTGTTTCTCAAATATTAGTATGTAATGTACTACCTTGTAGTTGTCATTCAGTGGTAGAAGGTACCTAGTTATTTTCTTATTTTCTAAGTTAATTAAAATATTTTTCAAGTTCTTTTCTAAAATTGGTAAGATGCAAATAAAATGGTCCGCTGTAACGTTTTAATTAAAATTGAAGTCTGAATCGCTATTTTTTTTTAAACTTACGTATTACTTACGAGAAGTTTCAAGTTCCATTGTTCGTTTTCCCAACTTGAAACTTCCTAAAACCGCGTTTCTGATATGCGGCGTCTTTCGTCGATATTTTACCCACCACTATCTAGCCTCAAACTAAGCAATGCTTGTTTATGACAACCGGTAGCTGATATACTTGTTGTTTAAACATTGTTCATCTAACATAGTTTAGCAAGTGCATAACCTGCTGGAGCTCCAAACCCAATCAAAGTTCAATCTCAGAACGGATCGACTGAAGTAACACGTAAATTGCTATCAAGGCTCTGTATATTGCAATTTAGCGATGCAAAATGACATCGCATACCCGCTTGCAGGGTTGAGACCATACTCACGATTATTTACACAAGTCTGATTTGCGATAAGCCGTTCTCATCTGTGTTCTGTTTTTTAAAAATCGTATAATCTAGATCAGTGGCCCTAGGATGCACGCCGTGACATATGTCACGTGTGACTCGAGATGTTTTGTACGTAGAAGTGACGAAAATTTTTGACTAATCCACTTTTTAGAGCTTTTTTTTTCTTCACCGGTCATTTTTCATAACTTACCTACTCAGATCTCCGCCTTTTGTAAAAAGATTAGTAAACTAGTAAACGCCAATAAACACTGACATTGGCAAATTCGTGGCAGCCCTAGCCACCGAACAACCAGAATATAATGAAGAAGAAGATTGACAAAAACAATCCAATTCTCTTTCGGTGCAATTTCCGATTCATGCATTGCGTCTTTGTATTGATCATTTACTAAGCACAACATTCTCTAAGCAATCGATATATCGAGTAATATCGACTATTATCTCGTCCTCAAACAGGTACGACGAGATATAGTCACAATAATAGATAATACAAGGCGCGTTTTGTCGACAACATTACAATCCGTTCACAAAATGGTGCAAAATGCCTATATTTTGACAGAACGAGTTGACAATATATCTCGCGTGCGCATCCTAGGCCCGCAGCCGCAGGAGGTAAAGCAAATAGAATGACTTAGCTAAGTATTTTGTTAGGTTCATGCTCTCGATGACGGTTCCACTTCGGATCTATTATTTAAGTATTTATTATAAGTCGCAAAAGTCTAAGTGCAAAAACTCCGTCATCAGATTTAGCCAATGGTTCATACAAACTTATCAACATATTCATAATATTTTGACTTCTAGCCAGATATAACCCTTATCACCAAGCTTTGTAGTTGTTAAGCACCAATGCTCTTGATAAAATAATTGACAATACGATTGGCATATTTGTAATGAAGACCAGCGAAAGCAATTACCGTAAAATGGAAAATCTATTCTTATATTGTCAGTTGTTTTAATAACAAGTACGCGATTTTTACATTAGTCTTGAAATCACTGAAATGGACACCGCACAATAACGAATGTTACTTCAACGAACTGCGGTAATACAACCGTATTTGAAATCGCAAGCATCGAGCGAGAGTGATATTTTTAGTGGAACCCTCGCAGTCCTCTCCCGTAGAGACGAACCCGTAGACACCAGATTCGATTTACTAGGACCAAGGGAACCTATATCTACCTCTATTTTACTCAAAGTCTACATAAGTAAAACTATTGGAAAATTCAAGCACCTGAAATTCGATTTAGCCATGGAAAAGGGGAAGTGTCGGTTATAGCATGGTTATAAAGTCTCGCGAGGTCTAGGTAGGTACTGTTCTCAAAAAACTACTAGTAAATATGTTATGTAGGTTTCGGTAACTGCCCTAGCTATTAATATTCCTTTCCATCAAGCCAGCGGGGGCTGACAGGCGTCAGGCAGGGCGCAAATTAGTGCGCTGATGTTCGTGAAGCGTAATTAATGCACGTTCGATACACAAATAATTGAGGAGTGGGCGGTTTCCGATCGGTTATTTTACCTGACATAATAGTTCAAACGCTATAGTCAGGTATTACTTTGCATTTTAATGAAGCTAGGTTAAATAATGACTTTTATTATGTTTTAATGTAAGAATGACTTTTTATTGTTTTTCTGTAATGAAAGTATTTATGACAATAATTTGCAATCGTAGTTGAGGACGCCCGCCAGCAACGATCTATTAAATGGCGCGTCTTGGAAGAGACCTACGCATAGCTGATAGAGATAATATCATTTACGAATTTTAATAAGGCTATGAAGATCAAGGGTTATTTTAAAAAGTAGGGATGAACCTAATAGAGAAATCGGCGACGCCGCACTTTTCTAGCAAGTAGTCCCATAGCGACAGGTCTAGGCGATCGAAATGTAGTCCTCAATCGGCATGCCCTTGACGAATAGATCGTGGATGTATAAGTACAACTACTCACGTTACGGGACATTCCGTATGTAACGTATATAGTTTTTAATAGATCAGTATGTACGGGACGAACGGAAAGAAAGAAGAAAGAAAGAAAATAAATTTATTTGCTAACATTTACACTATACCTACATTACATTACATTTACCTACCAATCTATCACATTATTATTATAAGCTAGTCTAGGTATAGGTAGGTAGGTAGGTAGGTAGGCCAGTGTGGCAAACCGGGACCCTGACATAGCATGATACAGTCACAAGCGTAATACAGCCGTAAGAGCTGTGAGAATGCAGCCGATGACAATTCAAGTTATGTCAGCACCAGCCCCAGCGTCAGTGAGAAGAAACCGTATACTAACGGATATTTCAACTTAATAAGATCTATATTTTGCTTTTTTTTGGAAGACCGAAGAAGAAGTGGTTGGATTGTGTGAAAGATGACATGAATGTGAGAGGAGTAGATTCAGAGTTGACGAATGATAGGAGAGAGTGGAAGAAGAAGACATGTTGTGCCGACCCCACCTAGCGTGGGATAAGGGCAGGGGAATGATGATGAAAACCTATATTTTGCTGTACCGGAATCGCCACCATGTCTTTTGACATAACTGGTATTTAAGAAACTGCATAAATATGCCCCTAATAAAGAATGTTTGAGTTTCAGTATTTTTACTAGGCAAGCTGCGTAGACGTAGCAATGCCGTTAAAATACATCTTCGGATCGGACTTCGATAAGAGCATGAATGGTGCGGATAGCTGGAAGGTATTAGCATATGCCATATATCAACAATTGTTATATCCTGTTTATGTATGTATGGCAGACTAAGCAAATAACCACTTGGTATGGTAATCAAAACTTTGTTTACTCAACTTTTTACAAGGTAGACAGATTCTTTTATGTTCTATTGTGTTGCCACACGAATAAATATGATCATGCCTAATATCTAGGTTTGATCCAATTTACTAGTTGTCCTATGAGAACATACACCTCGCGAGCCTTTATAACCATGCAATAACCGACACTTTCCCCTTTCTCCTAGCTAAGTCGAATTTCAGGTGCTTGTATTTTTCAATAGGCCTTACCTATGTAGACTTTTGAGCAAAACAGGGGTATCAGTTTTAGCGATTACTCGCGTTCTCTTGGTCCTAGGAGTTCGAATCTAATGTCTACAGATTTGTCTCGTAAAGGCTGAGAGGACTGTGTAGTTTCATTGATATTGGTAGGAGTAAATTTTCGGGAAAAAAAATAAAAATTAATTTCCCTTCTTTTCCCCCTTCCACTCCCCTTTTTGGAAATATTTTTACACCATCTTGTGTAGAATTAAGTGTTTAGTGATTTTCTCAAATTTCATTAAAATCCGGCGATAAACAGCGCTACAGCAAACTTTCCCTTTTTTCTCCCCTATTTTCCCCCCAATCAAAAATCGCGGTCGACAATTTTTTTTAATGAATCAAGGAACTTGTGTGCCGGTTTTCGTCCTTATCGGTTGATAAATGCGACCTGTAGGCGATTACTGACAGACAGACAGCCGGACAAAAGCATTTTTGGCCAAACTCGAAACTGAAACGCTTCGCTCGCTTCACTTGCTCGGTCAATTAGAAGGTGAGGGAAATGAACTCTAGTTTTAAAAACAAGGTGATAACAGTTGGGTACTTACTGAGTGAAGCAGACGAATTGATGCTATCCGATGGGAAAAAGTATGTTGTGCCTCCAACATTCTCCTGCAAAAAATAATTGATTACTTCTGTAATAAGTATTGTATTAAATAGGGTAACCATCTTAGTTTTACTTACTTGTAGCATTTGAGTAGGTTGGGTAGGCATGTGGGAGGATTGGAGGTTTCCGCCCATGTGAGAAGGTGGCATACCGCTCATATGGGAACTCTGGGGCACTCCACCACCCATATGAGATCCAGCTTGGATATGCGAGTTTTGTTGGACTATCCCACCCATATGTCCACTTTGGGGTATTCCACTTCCCATATGTGAAGTCTGAGGATGACCACCTCCCATATGCGAGCCTTGGGGCATGCTACTACCCATGTGCGAACTTTGGGGCATTCCGCTACCCATATGCGAACTTTGAGGCATTCCACTACCCATGTGGGAACTTTGGGACATGCTACTACCCATGTGCGAACTTTGGGGCATTCCACCACCCATGTGGGAACTTTGGGGCATTCCACTACCCATGTGGGAACTTTGAGGCATACCGCTACCCATGTGGGAACTTTGAGGCATTGCAACACTCATATGCGAAGTTTGAGACATTCCAGCACCCATATGTGAACTTTGAGCCATGCCACTGCCCATATGTGAATTTTGAGACATTCCCGTGCCCATGTGTGAAACTTGAGGCAGTCCACCCCCCATGTGGGTGGCTAATACTGATGGTGGAGAGCCTCCGGGTGATTCCGGCATCATTGTTGGTTGCGCATAGTAATTCATGGGTACAAATTCTCGAACCTAAAATAGTAGCACAAGTTCAGTAATTGTTGTTGTTAGGTACATAGCAATAAATACACAACAGGATGCAAGCTGTGGATAGATCTTAGAATAATAACATGTTCATTTTTGTTTACTGGTCTAACAAAGTATATATTTTTGGCCATTACCTGCTTGTTAGCTGCAGAAGAAGAATCGTCCAAGGAGAGCCCCGCCATGGCCTGGCTCAGAGGCCTCGCCGGGGTTGAAGTCGACCGGTTCTGGAAAATTTGTCGTGTCAGCCACTTTGCTAAAACGAAAATTTTCTGCAAAGGCATTTCCGAATAACTCACCATGTAAGTGACCAGCTTCGACTCCTGGGGTAGGCCGGCCGGCGGCGTGTACGGCAAATTAGGCAGATACAGTGATGGATCCATTGTGCCTCGGTTATCGATCCACCTTACAACAAAGTAACAAATTAGGCCCATCCGCAAAACAGCGAACACCAGAAAACCAAATGTACGCACCTATCTTACTTTTATTAAACTAGCATCCCATCTTCGGTCTATAACCACTACAATCACGAAAATCACTAAGATAGCGAAATAACCGATTGCCCGGACATTTTTATTTTCTACTTCAGTTCATTGAGATTGTGGGTTCAGAGACAGGAAACCCTAATTATTTTCCAGCGACTGTAACAAATACGATATCACCGAGCTGGTACATAGAAACATGTCGTGGTTTTACACAGTTTTATTAGGACTTTCTCACTAAATCAAATCAATCAGAAAGCTTATGTTGCAAGACGGCAGGGCAGACAGAATAGAAAACCATAAAGTAAATACATCGAGAAATACATGTCGAAAACAGACAGCGACGAGAGGGAATGACACGAATACAAATCGAATCGAAAACTTCATTTTTACTCTGTGTCTTACCGGCATGGCATGGCACCGTGTCATAAGTTTCGTTGAGAACCGGAATCATTAAATTAAAAGTCGTTGGCCGGAACGGACAAATAAAATTAGTGCTCCGGAGTGCTCCCAAATCTCAACGTTCCGTAGAAGCTCGCGTGGTACCCAAAGAATAATGTAATACTATGTGGTACCTACTCAGTGAAGTATGGACTCAGCTTTGGACAGCGACCAAGAATACAATAGTCAACACCTTTTTTTTATACATGTTTCAAATAATTTGAATTTGAAGCAGTTAGATTCCAGCTTTCTAGCTTCAATGGTTTAGATTTGGGCGTTGATAGGTAAACTAGGTGAAAAACTCCCTCTTTTCACCCCCATTTGGGTTGAAATAAAAAAAAAAACAACTACTTATATACCTCCGTCCAACCATATGCAGGACTTTCCATACAACTTCATTTTCCTTCAGTGGAAAAATTAACAAAAACCCTGAGACTTCAATGAAATCGTCAACATACACAGATTATAGAAAGTACAGATGAAGTGTATAGCCATTTTCTTGTCATGGATAAAAGTGTACCATAGTGGAGGCCTTTGTGTCATTTAGTCTCTGGCCATTGACACCTCCAATGCCAAACATATTTTTATACAATTATGCCGACGTGTGTGGTTCCCACTTGCAAAAATTGGCCTGGGTCTAAAAACAAAGTAGATGGGATTACATATCATCGGTAAGTATCACATTTGAGTCTCTATTTGATAAGGAATCATCAATTTAAAGAAAAATGACCATCAATTCAATAATGTTGCAAACAACACCAACACTTTTTTTCCCAACAAAATTTATATTAATCTCTATGTGACTACACATCAGTGTAGTGTTAGGGCCAACGCACATCTATCGACAAAACTGTTTTGTCGCGTACTTAGTGACGTGAAAATAAATTTTCTGTCATAACGAAACTCACATCAATTGACACTACAGACTTTTCTCAAGTATGTTTACCTATCTATTATAGCATTGTTTAGTACCTACCTATTAAACATTGCTTTATACGCACATACCTAGAGAATGAACTGTGTTTTTTAATAAATAAGAATATAGAGTAATTATGTAGTGTACTTAATATTATTATTAAGTACTTAGGATGATTCTCATTAAATAAGCAAGTAACGAAAACAGCAAATAAAAAGAAGCATATCGTAACTAAAAAAGTTTTACTGAGAAGTTTCACATCACTAACTGTTCGACAAGACGTTTTGTCTTTGGTTTGCGTTCTCCCTTACTATGTGACTAGACATAGGTATTTCAATAGATATTTTTAATCATAGAGCGCTACATTTGTTATTTTGAAAAAATATTTGTGAAATTTTAGCTTTCCTGCTGACATACTCAGACGAGAAAAATGGACAAAAATCGTTCAAAAAACACGTCCTGAGTATTGGATACCGTCAGATAAGAGTATTATTTGTTCGGCGCATTTTGAGGAAAAATATTTTTATTTTACGAAATTATCATTAAGACGATTAACGAAAGAAGCTTTTCCAAGTAAGGTAAGTCTTATTAATTTTGCAGTCTTTTGTATACTTATTAATTTTACAAATACGAACAGTTTCTTATCTTATCCTGTTTCCGCCGTTGAAAACCGATTTCGGCTGGGAAAAGTGATCAGTTCATAAATAATCAAATACCTTAAAGCCAATGCTGATTGGTGGACTGATTTACCTTTGATTCTTATGCCAATATAAAGCTTTTGGTTCGTTGTTTGCTTTCTAATGTGCCCTTGTGCTTTTTTAAATGCATATTAGTCATTTATTAGTACTTATTATTAATGTTACTATGTGCTTATTTTAGAATATGATCATACCCGCAGAGGACCTGGATGCGTGCATGGAAACATCTAGAGTTATTCTTAACTCATAAATTTCTGGTTAATATTGTTGAGCCATATACCGCCCAGTAGCGCACTCATCAAAAAACAATTATACAATAAAAACTTTTAAACAAAAAAACTAGGCCGCTGAAAAAACTGAAAAGCAAAAATAATAAACCTTTTTTATTTAACCTTAATAACTAAGTTCTTAAACTAATGTAAGTATAAGTAAGTACCTAAGAGTCGGTGCCGCGCATAGCGCTTTTCGTACTTAATTATGTAATAAGTACCAAAGTTCTAAGTACCTATCAAATAAATATATAAATAGTATAGAAAGAATATAGAAGTAAATAAATATTGTAGAAATATAAACTAAAAAATTGTGTTTTATTTATAGGTACATCATCTAAAAAGTTTTTCTTTAATTCTTATAAAATTTATAAATCTCTATTAAAGTTTGTAGGTACTTATTTCTAATAAAATTTATAAATCTCTATTTCGTTACCTCCTACTTAGGTAAGCAGCATTATACAAAAAAAAATTACCCCAAAAAATTGGGAAATAGTTTTGTAGGTGCAACATTGGGCTGCGCGAACATGATGCGCACGGGAATATTTTTATAGCATTTTGGTGACAAAAACCTTCATACAAATTATGTCAAATGCTCCTTCTTGTGTTTTCTTTTTTCTATGTCAACATAGAAACAAAAATGAAGATCCTACGGACTTTCTTAACGCATTAGATATAAGGTTCAAAAGGGCGAAATCAGGTAGGATGTCATTATGATAAAGCTTTGTCTAAATATTCCAAAACCGATTCCAATTCTGATTCCAAAACCGTTTACTTTTGTTCCAGGCTTAAAAGATTTTGACCCATAGTGAAAAAAAGTTGTGTATTGTAGTTCAGGTAAAACTGGTGAAGTACTAGCTAAATCATGGTATTGAAGCAGTTTATCTCAGGTATAATTGAAAAAAAAGTTTCTTTTTTTTTACTTTTGCAACATCGCATCGCGGAATCGCAGTTTGGCGCGAACTACTAGCTTCTTTACTACTAGCTATCTAGCTGCTCACATTAATAAGGAGGACGGAGACAATAACCGTCTCTGATTCATAAAACCAACCGTGATTCGTATTTGGCTGTGATTGCTCAACTCCTCAGCCGCATCCTCAGATCAACATCTATGCAAATATCACTAATTTCTGGCATGACTGCTTGGCAACAGAAAAAGGTATACTTCCGGTACTTCCCCGAATGTACCTAGTATTTGTACCTACAACACTCGGTTTTTAACTTAGTTAACTTCTGAGTTGAATTAAAATCATTGATCTTTAATCGTTCATCGTCTCTGCTACCCAAAAAATAATTGCTTTTACTTGTTCTTCGTCTCTGCTTAGTAGGTAGGTACTAGGTACCAGTTGGTATGGTACCTACCCAAAATGCGGTTTTTAAAGTTTTTGAAAGTAGCGGTAACTTGTCTTAGTTTCTTTTATGTAGCTAATATACTACTTACATGATGTAGTACACGCGATATACGCGGATAGGAAAATAGTAAAACATTCACACCAGTTTACACCCACATAGATCAAACGATCGTGTTTACTCTTTGAGACGTAAGACGTCGAAGGTGGGCGCTAGATAGCGCACCTCTGTCGATACTAAACCTGGAATGGAAGCTCTGCTGAGGTGATACCTCTCAGTAAGTACTTACACTACAAAGTTTACGAACACCGCGCATGTGTTGAAGGTATTTTCAGTACTTGATACCTATCTGTACCTAGATACCAAGGTGCAACAAGTTCTATACGTACAACTTACTTTCTATACGTGCAACAGTGGAAATAAATTACAAGTTCGTGAAATGTAAGTAGAATGTAGGTACTATTAAATCTAGTAAGTAGCACAAAACATGGCATTATTAGCGTAATGGATTATGTATTATTCAAAACAATAACTATGGATGGATGAATGGATATGTACCTATTTATTCAAAACAAACAAACAATATACAAATACTTTAGAAAACTGCATTTTTAGCAAAAAAAATTATTAAAATGAACTCTGAATTCTAAATGCTAGAGATAGAAAACAGAGTTTAAACCACCGTCTGCAGGCAGGGTGCCCAAAAGGCTGGCAACGTTACCTCTTTGTATGGCAATACTAATTATCTGCCCAAGGTAAGCGCCAGCCGACATTTAATTTTGTCACGTTCACCAACCTTTTGGATAGGTAACTCATTATTAGTTAGCATATTAATTTATGGATTTGACTGTACAATCGGCTACAAATCAACCTATCCACTGTTTGAACTTTGAACTATTATAATTTGAATGTTGAGAATCAGTGATCGCAATAGGTGTAGGTGCGCGGCGCGCAAGCAGCGAGTCTCACATAAAAACATATCGTCCCTCTCGCATGATTCGCAACATTCAAATTATAATAGTTCAAAGTTCGAACTGGTGATAGGTTGATGTGTAGCCGACTGTACCTACCAAAACCAATTTTTTTTTTATGGCAATCGTCCGTAGTTGGACATCTTTCATTCTTCCAGCGTCACGTCGTCAAAAACCAATTTTTTATGAACGCACCTAAATATCCACCAATAGCAAACATTCCCGATCCAATAGCCAATAGCGGTTAAGCTGTCAAGTTGTCAACAAACTTCGTTTTATGTCAGTCAGTGTCACTGTCGTTGTTTTGTTTGTCTTGTCTTCTTGTCTGTCATCTGTAGCTGACTAACTTGAAGTTAATAGAACTATTTGGTCAGCGAAATTGGCGAAAATCAATTTATTTCCGATGTGTTTCCGATCTAGACATAATTCTAGAAGAGTTTCTTTCTATATTCAAATAGCTAACTATTACTTTTGAATAATTGGCTATAACTTGTATCTGTTTTCCATTTTGTTTTGGTGCTAACTATTTTAGTGTACGCTATCGGCAATAATTTCATTGTGGCTCGTAAGCACAAAAGAGCGCACGTCATAATAACTTCGCATTACTGTAATTAGATTTAAAAGGTAGGTGGATAATACCTTACAATTAATCTTGCTATGTCTGATTTGTAGAGTCGACAGCGTGTACCCATTACCACTGGTACTGCACACCTATTATCTTGTAAATAAATTGTTCCCAGACAAACAATGCATTCATATCAAGGGGGTGTTTATGAGGAGCCAGGGGATTTCCAAACCAGATCCGATGAAATAGCCAGCAACATAAAGAAGATATCACAAAATGGTAAGCAATATTACCAATTTTTTACATAATAACTTTACCTGCAAGCTTCCCAACTACTTCCGATTCTAAGGTCGTGGGTTTGAACCTGGGCGAGAACTAATGAATTTTCTATTTGAAAAATTTCTCCAATGCTAGTTCTCTCGAAAGGAAAATCACAAGAAAACTTGCGGCTTGGTCACGTCCAGATATAGACCTTCTCTTCCCTGTGAATGAAGCCGACTAGGCTGAGGATGGTATAGGTTCTGGACAAACCTACTCCATCTAAATCATGCCCTAAAGCATCTAAAGCATCCTGTTCATTGAGGCATAGGTAAAAAGTGGCCCCTGATGCTGGATAAATCATCCAAACCATCTTAAACAAAGAAAACAAGACAGATACTAAATTACTGAGTACAGTAGGTATGCTACAATCCATGCTAATACTATCAAGTTGATGCCATAAACAACAATGACCTTCTAAATAACAATTCATTTATCTAAATCACATTATCTAGACTAGACAAAAATTTCTTTCTAGAATTTTCTCTCAAAAGTTGAGAAACATAAGCACAAATTAGCAAAACTAAACAAAGAAAAGTTAAATGCTGTATAGCAGCTTCAGAGTGATTCAGTCGAGTCCACTGGAAAGGCAAGGTCAATGGTTAGAATCACCTACTTATATAAGACTTGTTATGTTATAGGCCAAGGTAACCGCTTAACATCAGGTGGGCCATGGGCTTTTACCATCATTCACTTGTATAAAAAAAGACTTGAGATTCTTAATGATCCTTGAATATAAAAGCGATGACTTTGATTTTTATGACAATATGTGCAGAGCTGACTATACCACGATTTTCCTGACAAATTTTTTCCGTCACTAGCATTGTCCATATACATTTTCCAAATATAAAAAATTATAGGTTCCTACTTAAAATATGTACTTAAATTGCACCTAATTAGGTATATTTTATCCAAACTCTTATCACCAGGAAAATAGCTGTATAGTTGATTACTACAGCAGCTATTAAGTACCTACATACTTTAATACACTATAATTTTATTTACTTGAAAAATAATACATTCTGTGGTTTACACCTACTTTCTTTTCGACTTGAAAATGCTCTATTCTGTAAAGAAATAATTCCAACCATAGACAATTTTAGCTAAGCTTAGATCTGTCAAGACTTTGTCTGTTCGGAAACCAGGACATAGTCCATTGCAATTCTATAGCATTATTCATCATCAAATCAATGTAGATTTCCACTGCAGGACATAGGCCTTCATGGATTATCCATCGAACGAAAGCACCTCTACATTTTTATCAATTCATAATTATGATGTACTAGCAGTTACCCGCGACTTCGTACGCGTCTAGTTTCCGTGTACATTATATTATCTGTGCGTGTACCGAGCGGATACTTCTTTGAGAAACTTGACATTACACCTCATTACACCGAACTCGTACCTACTCGAATGTCAAACGCTAGTCGTTAGACCAAAGAGGTAGTACTACGCCCTGTCAAACTGACGTGACATGACATGACAATGAAATCCTCTTGCCAATTGGCGCTGCTAATCCTTTTCGTTCATTTTATCCTGTAGATCCTGTTAATTATTCGGGATAAAAAGTAGCCTATATGTTAATCCAGGTTACGAACTATATATATACCAAGTTTCATCCAAGTTGGTTCAGTAGTTTTGACGTGATTGAAACACAAACATCCAAACATCTAAACTTTCGCATTTATAATATTAGTATATATATTAGTAGGATTAGTAGGATAGTAGGATAGGATAACTCCATGTATTTTCTATAGTGAAAATACAATAATGTACATAGTGCTTGACAAATCAAGGATTTGTTATGCTGAACTTAATGGATAGGTATTATTGTCTTGATATCTATTGTTAATGTTTTTTTTATACCACTAAATTATGGAACAAGCTTATGGCCCACCTGATGTTAAGCGTAACCACTGCATATGCATTGCCTCACTGAACACGTCCACTGAAGACGTGCCCTGTGATGCATTGCACTGCGCCCATCACTCTGAGATATAAAGATGTTAATTCTCTGTGCCTGTAATTACGCCGCCTTACCCTTCAAACCGGAACACAGCAATGCGAGTATCACTGTTTGGCGGCAGACAGCTAATGTGTATCATCATGCCAATATACATATCTGATTTCATCAACTTCCTGAGTGCTGACAATGTCTTCGATTCCTCTGATCTTTGTTCATATTTTTTCCATTCGAAAACATTATGTTCCCCATAATCATTAGGTACTCTAGTTTAATAAGTTTTCTCATTTTAGTGTCATCAATATCGAAAATGGTGAACCAGCTACAAACTCATCAAGACTCGCAAGAGCTGCGGAACCAACTGTAAGCATCATTTATCATTCTCCATTTTTGACTAAATGTAGATTCCTTCAGTGCAAACCTAAGGACATATTATTATTAAAACTAATATAATAGCATGCTATCTAGATTAGTGTTTAGATCCTAGTCGTCGGCTCTCACACTTTACTTAACTATTTTTTTTCTCAACCTGTCTTTTCCCACTGCAGGGCAAAGGTCTCCCCCGAAGACTATTAATTCTCTCTCTCCCTATATACCTATACCAACCAAAAATGTACTTAATTGTTTTATTGCAATAAATATTTTTGTTTTTTTTTCTAAATAAATAAATATTCATAGACATTTCTCACAACCTCTCCTAGTCCCAAATTAATCAAAGATTGTTATGGGAACTAGATTGCTGATATAATTATTGACCACTGGCTCTTTTACCAATTAATTTAGAGCCTATTTCACCACTCATATTACTCTATCCGTCGTTCATAAATATCTCCGTCTCTTTAAGACTTGTCAAAAACAAAGATGTATATATTTATATTTGACGGATAGTGTTACTCAAGGATGGTGAAACAGGTCCTATATTCGTTTGATTCTTTCAAGTGATTATTGGCCATGTTCTTATTTTGTCATTAACTTCATCTCGTTTATGACACTTCTTGAGTAAACAGATACTGGCAGAATTGTGAAAGCCATAAACCCAAGAAGTTGAAGTTATATAACCCATTGTGTTTACGTTTCAGGCGTCAAATCCAGAACTATACGCAAAAAATGGCGAAAGACACGTCCATTATGATAATGGATCTTATGAAGCTCCCCGTGGAAAATGCTACAAACAAGTTGTCTCGGGAGCGCCTCTCTGATGAATACATAGCTACCCTGAACAGCTTCCAGGTATAGCTACAATGTATAAAAGTATAGTCACAACGTACAAAAAATACAAAAAATATTCTGATCATTGAAATGGATAGTTCATTAGCAGTGGACTAGGTATTTAATTCAAAAAGTAGGTAGGTAAAGTAAAATTAAGATACGACTATTACGGTGTAATTTTACCCAAAGGGGATTTTGAGACTATTCAAAATTTTTAAAATAAAGGGGATTTTGAGACTAACCCGGATCTTTGTACCTCAAGTGTCTGCACAGAAGACAGAACCTATTTTTGTGTAATTGAAGGTGAGCGAATTTTTCCACACAACGTACGTACATGCGCAAATGTTGCACCTAACTTCAGAGGGATAAAGATCCGTTTTGCGTACTGTACTAGGAACTAAAAGATCTGGGAGAATATATTCTGTGTCTGGCGATGAAATTATGACCCTATATCATTTTATAAATAATTTTACAAGTATTAATAAATAATGTCGCTGTTGTACGAAATCTTTATAACTCAGTACACGCGTAGAAAGTTGCAGACAACAGCTTGTTTTACATACTTTGATAAGCTACAATAAAAAACTAAACGCATTTTGTTATGCAAAATCATATCGTCATTTTTCCTTTCCGATTTAGCCTTGTATTCCTAATTAAACTAATTTGTATTCGATAAAATATTTATTTTTAACTTTTTAAATTAGATTTACCTCATTGATATCATCAACGTTTCGTATTTTACATATATATTAAAGTGTATATTGATAGATAATTATACATCTACATTATGAGACTTAGCACCTTTATGTCTCAGTAATAAATAAAATAAAAAAAAATGTCTCAGAGTGATGGGCGCAGTGCAATGCATCACAGGGCACGTCCTCAGTGGACGTGCTCAGTGAGGCAATGCATTGTTATAGACAGTAACCACTTAACATCAGGCGGACCATCGGCTGGTTCCATAATTAAGTTGTATAAAAAAACTGGCATATCAAAGATATCATAACTATGATTAAGTACTTATGTTGTACAATTATATTGACGACTAAAATTTTTTCTTAATCTATGAATGCCGGTCTAAATACTGTTCAAAGTTATGGACAGTTGCATGTGAACATTTTCTTGTAGCTACAATAGTTAAGGCAACAGCCAGTAACCCTTACCTGTCTCAAAAATCCACCCTGTATAGGTGAAATAATTTTGCAACAAACATAGGTACAAAAATTCAAAATTCTTTTATAATATTAGCACAGATTTATTATTTTTTACAAAATTATTTATGTACAGGCGACTCAGAGACTGGCTGCGCAGAAGACGAAAGAAGATGTCAAGAAGGAAAAGGAATCCACGGGCATTGTACTCGCCTACCCCCATTCTGGCAGCGCTAATAGTAAGTACTTTATATTAGAAGCAAAAAATTAAATTAAAAAAACCCCGAATCTTGGACCGATTTTCATCAAACATAGCTAAGAACACTCCCGACTTATTCACCTTTCAAACAAAAAAAAAAAAAAACAAAATCCGTTCAGGTGCTACGTTGCCTCAGACAGACACACACACACAGACATGTCAAACTTATAACACCCCGTCGTTTTTGCGTCGGGGTTAAAAAAAACGACCGAATTGAGAACCTCCTCTTTTTTTGAAGTTGGTTATAAAAGTGAATGATCAAGCTTATCACCCACTCAAGGTTAATAATTATTTATGAAATAAACATTAAACTGAATAAATCATTCGATCGAAAATATAGAATCGAATTCACTGTTTAAGTAAGGAAAAAATAGTTCTGGTTTCACCCTCTAGGGGCGCTTATTCAACGACCTTAATTTTCGATACTAAAATAAAATACTTATAACTAGGAATATGGGGTCAAATGTTAAACGATTAACCCTTGCTTTGTTTTTTCTGGTTTAGATAGAAATAGAAAATTCTTTATTTGCCAAATTAACAAGTAGTGTATACAGGCGAGCTGAATGATAAAATAGGATTGTCTACCAGATAACCTTTGGGTAGTGGGAATAACAATTATTGGTTTGGGTTTTTTTGGCTTGGCGTCAGAAAAAACGGTGGTAGTACTTCGCTCAGACGAATTCTTTTACAAAAAGCTCTACTATTATTATAAAAAGTAAGTTTAAAAACTAAAATCTGTCTACTGAAAAATAACTCTAAAAATTATGCAACAAGGAACCTCATTTGTCGAATTATGATATGTTGTTTAAGAGTTATGAGGGAACAGATGAACACACATACATACCGGTCAAAATCATAACCCTTCTTTTTGCTTCGCCGTAGTCGGGTGAAAACAGGTGGGCCACATGCTTTTTATCAGAGTTGGTCCAATTTTATGTTTATTTATTCAATAAAATCACAAGAATCATTCTGAAACATTATTCTTAGTGCCACTTCCTCATGAACAAAGCGACAGCAAATGCACATATTCAATAGGCTTGAGTCCTAGCTTATTAACATAATATAGTAGTCACAACGGATCATGCCTTGATCACGAATAAACGTGACAATCGTAAACGTATCGTAACGCTAGCGTATCGGAGATACACTGCGAGGTGACGCTACAACGTTTGACAGTCGAGTTGGCGTTGACGCATGGTACTTAGTCCATTTACTTACTTCATCGCTCAGAATGTCCTCTTCAGATGCACTTGGGACGTATTCATAGGCTACAAACATAAATTATTTATTAAAAATGTATCAATTTCAAACTCAAATTATTATGTGCCCTATATACTTACCTACACGCAGTGTAGATGATATATAGTTCTGTGTGATTTTTGTTCGCTATAGTAGTGTACCATGGCCATACCATCCACGCGCAATATGATTCGAATAAGTTAGGTTTACGTAACGCGGCGACTGTCAGATTTGTTCGTGATTACCCCGAAGTATCTGCGCAGAACACATTTTTGAGTCGAATTGGAGGAAGCTACTTTTTCCGCACAACAGTACACGCGCAATCGTTTTATTATTATTATTTATTTAACAACTACTTATAGCTACTACAATGGTTATAAGATATTGCACCTTAAAACCTTAAGAGGTTTGTCTAGGTACTCACATTCGTCGTAATATACAGTAAATACAATCATAACTGAACAGTATGACACAACAAAACATGAAGTTAGGTTAGGTTTATTGCACCTAACTTCAGAGAGATAAAGATCCGTTGTATGTTCCTTGCAAAGGTAATACTGAAGTTACAGTGTACCAAGAATATTATAGTTCCTTTAAACACTGGTGTATTTTATTAGATAGATAATGGACAGCTGTGACATAAATTCACAGGAGTTTCCCGTTAGCTCATAAAGGAAACAATATCAAAATGTACTTACGGGTATTACTGAACAAACAGATTGTGAATCATTTAATTATAACCAACGTTTATTCCACTTTTAATTTAGTTTTATTTAAATAATAGAACTACAAATTGTGCACAGTGGGGTTGGTGGAATAATGTTTTAGAAAACTTGTTTTTTTGTGACTGGGTGTGTCATTTTAATAGGATTTTAGGTTATTAGAAATAAATCAATATATTCTAAATTGAGGATAACCAACCACACCTATACGTAAAAAAATAACTTTTGAATTTATAAACTTTTAAAATACTTCTAGACCGCTTTTATAGAAGATCTTGACTCAATTTCTAACTTGAACCTTACTTGACTACCAAGTCTTGAGTTTATTTAGTGAAATGTGATATTTTGAGCACAAAGTACTCCATAATTCGAGTACCAAGTTAGAAAGTTTTGTGACGACATGATTTTCAGTCGACTCCCCGAAGTGATCCTTTATGACCACGTGATAGTACCACGTTAGATGTGCCTTAGTTCTTGACCCAATTTCGAAGTCGACTACAAGTTTGAAGTGTTTCGTGTCCACGCAATTTTTTAACTTGACGAAACTGGACTGCTCAGAAGTGAAGCCTTGTTGACCACGCATTGTATAATGTCTGAAGTGCTTTAGTTCCTGACTCACTGAATTGATTACTAAATGTGAAGCGTTCTACATTAGCTACGTGACTACGCAATTTCTAACTGACGATCAAGTTCACTGCCTTTAACTAAAAGTCGGCTTCGTCAATTCCAACCCCAAGTCTGATTGTAAATACCCAAGTTAAAATGGTTTCGTACAATCAAACGCGTAAAGAGAGCGTGCTACCGCTGCCTATCGAGCTGTCTTCTCTGATCCCCACGTATCCTGCAGATGGTAAGGAGATGGTTGAGATGAATGACTCGCTGCGTCGTCAGGAGTACTCCTCGGCGCAGGCTGATCGCACGCTGATCGAGCTTGAGCAAAGAGAACGAGATGTCAGGCAGCTTGAGGTAACTATTAGATGGTATAGCAGTCACAAAGGATCTTTGTTCCTCTCAAGTATTTGCGCAGAATACAGGCGTTGACAGGCGTCACAGCTCAGTCAATAATAGCTCTGGCTTCCGTGCTGTGGGTCGTGGGTTCGATCCCCACTGAGTGCAAACATTTGTGTGTGTAAAACATAGATGTTTGTTCTATGTCTGGGTGTTACTATGTATTATAAGTATGTATTTACAAAAAAAAATATAAGTATTCTATCAGCCATCTAGTTCCCATATCACAAGCTTTGCTTAGTTTGGAACTAGAGGGCTTTGTGTGAAATGTCCATGAATATTTATTTTATTTATTTATCCATTTTTGGGTCGAATTGGAGATAAGCTTTTTTCCGCACCTGTACATGCGCAATCGTTTGTTGCATTTAACTTTAGTGGGATAAAGATCCGTTGTGCGTACTGTACTACATTTTACAATTTAAAAACCATTTCCTTTTCAATTTCATTTATTTAACCGTATTCACATCGATTTTCATAGGCTTGTCTAATTTTTAATACAATTTTAGATTCCTACTCAGTTTGACTTCTGAGCACGTAGTCTGCATGAGCGATAAAGATCAGGGATAAGCCTGAGTTTTTTATTATTAGTGAAATCGAAAATGAAGAATCACAGGCTTTTGTATGGAGAAAAAATAGATCCTCTTCATCATTACTGATCATCATCAGACCCTGGAATATGAACTCTCGTCAAATCTGAATGTGTTCAGACCAAATGTTTCAACTGCAATTTATTATCCCTTAACACTTGAGGTTCCGAGCTGATGTATATCCTCATAACTTTGAAACGGCTACACCGATTTCTACCAAACACACTGGATAAGTGATCTAAACGTTCACGTCGTATTAGTAGGTTCCTTCACGTTTACAACCCCCTGCTAACGTTTCCAGGAAGATATAGTGGCGGTGAACGATATATTCAAAGACCTCGGAACATTGTTACACACGCAAGGGACTGTGGTAGACTCCATCGAGTCTCACGTCGAATTCACGGCGGAGAATGTCGAGAGCGGAGTTCACCAGTTGAGGGAGGCATCGGCTAGTCAGGTAAGTCCTAGCATATGACATCCCATTTGTTTTTTTTTGTGAAACTTTATTTTTTTTACTCGCTTCTGCACACTTTTACCACTTGCTTCTAAATGATCCTTGTGATTTTATTGAATAAAGAAATGTTGACCTTGACTTTGACTTTGCTTGTAATTTTTTTTTGGTCAAAGGCCTCTTTTAATCCCTTCCACTCATTCCGGTCGTTGACGGTTTCCCACCAATCAGTTTCAAACACGTCAAGGTCATCCCTCCAACGCATTCTCGGCATTTTTTTTTAATACAACTTAATTATGAAACATGTCGATAGTCCATCTGATATTACGCGGTTACCTCTGTCTATAACAATGCATTGCCTCACTGATGTCCACTAAGGACGTGCTCTTTGATGCATTGCACTGCGCCCATCACTCTGAGACATGTCGGTGTTAAGTCACATGTGCCTGTAATAGCACCGGCACTCATACCCTTCAAACCGGAACACAGCAATGCGAGCATCACTGTGCACACCACGAGATAGGTGCTAGTACTTCCCCGGAGGAGCTCTTTCACACAGAGCTTTACTACTAGCATGTAATTTTATATTTAACTTTATAATTTCAGAACAAGCTGAGAAAGAGGAAAGTTTATCTCGGAATCATCTTGATGATCGTGGTAGCAATCATCTTGTATCTGGTGTTCCGTTAATAATTTCGATGATGGTAAACAGACTTGGTACGTTTTTACTATTTTTTTGACTTGTGGAAAGTCAATAGTGGCATTACTCAAAAGCCATAATGGTCTCTTTTAAACACTCGTGGCATAGCTTAGTCAATCTTCAGCGATTATCAAAACTAAGCGACGTTCTCCGCGGTCAATATTTGGATGACTGACCTTTAAATCTGAGCGCTTCCGTGCTTCAAAACTCCCGTCATTAGAGTTGGCGACTCATACGAAAGAGCGAAATTTGTACGAGTATTTTGAGTAATGTCACTATTCTAAGCAAATAAATTAAGCCATTTTTAGGATATGATGTGGGTTGGATGCTTTTTTCGTAACTACGTCCATTTCATTATTTTGTCTTTTGTGGGAAACGAGTGTTAGGTATCAAAATATAAACAATAACAATTCTGACGAAGAATATTTTATTTTTGTGTCTAAAAACGTACTTTAAATGGTTACGTATCGAAATAGTAAATTCGTACCAAAGTGAATAATTGTATAGTGCTATAAATTGTTTGAAATATGTATTGAAATAATCATGTTTTAATTATTCTAAGTTACAAAGAATGTCACGTTAATGTTGTTGCAAAATCAAAAACTATACAATTAAAAGGTTTTATTTATTCCTTTGAAAACTTAAAAGAATACCTACCTACACAATGCAACAAAAATTTTTTTATACCATAATATTTTCTTTTTTAAAAGCAACTATAGTCTAACCAAGCTAAGTTTACAAAGAAATAAATAGGCAACTCTAAACAGACTTATACATAGTATTGGTCAAATACATTTCATGGTGCAATGTTACCAACCACAGGTTTTCAAATTTTGCCATATTCTAAACGCCGCAAACTTGGCGTGGTTAGACTTACTCACACTTATTTTTAAACTTGCAACTGTATTTAAGGAGATTATGTATCAATAGGTTTATTTAATGTTTAATATTAAGCCACATTTAATACAATAATTTGTATGCTTTATACTCACTTTTTGTATTATATTTGAAAATTCCATTATTTTTTACGTAGCGACGATATAAATAAATTATTTACACAAAATAATTTGGTAATTTGTATTAATAATAATTACTTATTTAAACATTAATGTATATAGTCGTTAGGTGAGTATTCAGGATCATATTTTGCTTATCAAATTCTGAAAAATATAGGTAACCACAAAGTTAACAAAAAAACTTCTTTATTTTGTTCTACCAATAAACCTTCTTAGAAATACCCTTCTACGATCTACGTTGTTTGAAACCTATTCCAATTTTACCCAGGATGAAAATTACGTACTTGAATAGCACCGAGTTTTTTAACAGCTCAAAATTATCCCTAGACAAATCATCTGTGTTGCCACTTTAAATTGTCTCACAAACACGTCGGTCTAGATTGCTGCTTTTAATAAGTAGGTATAAAACAATGGTTTTAATAATTTATCTAGATAAAATACACTTAAATTAGATTATTTGTTATATCCAATAAAAGCTTTGACATAGGTAAACAATATCAATTACATATTATTGCATTAATATAATTTACATTATAATAATATGTAACAGGTACGTAGTAAGTAGAAAAAATAGTTTTATTACCACTAAGTTACACAAAAGTATTGTTTAACTTAGAAATTCCCCCAGTAATTAAGCACGTATGAAATCATGTTATAAAATAGCGAAATTGTGCTTTAATAATATAAAAATATAGGTACTTTATTAATTTTAAAGCTTATTGATATTATTCATAATTTACAATTACAATACTTATATGAATTTATTGGTGTTAATAATATACCTAATGAAAATATCAGTTTTATAAAGTAGTGATAAAATAAAAATAGTCATAGATAATTAATTGTATTTATAAAATAATATAGAATAGATAATAATATAAATAATTATAACTATGATATTGCGTCGGCATATTTAAGACATTGCTGTAGTGTTTGTATCAGTACCTATGTAATATAGGTCGTCATTGCTTTGAAATTGTAAATTATCTCCTAGGTAGGTAGTCTATGTACCTAAGTAATGGCACAGAATATTAATGGCAAAATAGTAGCAATTCTGTTGTTTAATTTTCTTAAACAAGCCTAATTTTATAGCACTTAAAAATGTTGCCATCACACACAACAGAGATTAAAAAGTCTATAGTTTTACTGTTAAAAAGTTAGCTTATAGAAACGCCGCTATAGCGATGGAAATGCCGGGAATTGGCATCTGATAAGACAATCTGGCAACACTGTCCACGGTAAATTGTGACGTGATGTTGCTCGGAAAAGTATAAAAGCGGCCATTAATTTGAGTAGGTACCTACCTAATGAATTTATTATACTTAGGACCTGTTACACCATCTCATGATTACGCTCTCTGTCTTTTATAAATATATCCGTCTATTTTTGTCTTGTCAAAAACAAAGAAATATTTTTATTTGACGGATAGCGTTACACAAAGATGGTGAAATAGGCTCTTTGTCTTAGACAAGTCTAAAGTAGACCTAGGTATTTGTAACTGGCGGATAGCGTAATCATAAGATGGTGAAATAGGCACTTACATACTAGTTCCGGAACAGCCTGTATCGTTTTTATAGTATATTTTATTTTATTAATATGGAGACACTGCTTAGTATGTATTGTTATTCAGAGTAAATATTTAACCACCATTTTGTGTTTTATTTTATACAGGCCGTCGATTGCACGAAAATACTGAAAATGTAATAGACTCATGGCTATACTTCAGGCACGGTAGTCATCTAAAATCTCTTGTTACTTACCTAGAGATTCTTTCAGGACACATGCATGAGCTAGTCGGCTGAAATTATTCTCTAATCGGATGTAGTACAGTACGCACAACGGATTTTATCCCTCTGTAGTTAGGTGTGGAAAAATAAGCTTACCAATTCAACCCAAAAATGGGCTCTGCGCAGATACTTCCGAGGGAAAAAAGACCAGTCTGTCTGTCAGATCAGACCAGACTGTTGTGACCACTGTGACTACGGATATACATTTTGCAGTAGGTTGACTCTTGACACGATGGGTTGCGAAGTTGAAATGGCACCGCATACTTTTCCAACTGAGATCGACCAGAGTGCCCATTTCATTGAGCAAATGCAGTGATGTATTTCTTCAACAGTTTTTTTTTAATAACTTTAATGTTAACGATATAGTCTAATAGCTTCCGCCCGCGACTTTGACCGTATCCCGTTTGATCCATTTTCAGACTAACCCGATTTTTGATCCATTTTGAGACTAACTCGATTTTTGATCCATTTTGAGACTAAACCGATTTTTGATCCTTTTGAGACTAACCCAACTTTCCGGTATAAAAAGTCTATGTCCATCCAGGCTACGAACATGTATTTTCATGCAAATCGGACCAGTAGTTGGCGTAGTTGCTAATTGAAACACACACATTTTTATATTAGTTAGGACATACCTATTTATGGGTTCTAGTAATCGTTCATGGTAAAATGAAAGAAATAAAACAACCATCTATTAAAAAATCACATTTTTACTATTTAGTAAATAACTCACACAATTTTTTAGGAACCAAAGATAACATCCTAGGAATCTACAAGTTTAATCATAGTTTGAAGTGAAAATTAACTTAATCAGAAACATTTTCACTGAACATTTATTACTACAAAGCATGCAATTAAATGCAGAGATTCATTATAACATCAGAATGTTAATGCCTACGGGTCAACATCTATACATAATTTTTTCTTCAACATTGATTACTTTTAAAATGATTGTTAGTGCGGCCGTGATCTGTTCTTACTAAACGGTCATATAAGACATTTGTGAAATATGTTTGGATCTCTAATGATTTTATCATTTCAATATGGCTGATTTCCACGAACCGCTTCGGTACTAACTATGAATTACAACCTAAACCATTCATTATAACAGGTTACATCGAAGCACGATCAAACTACAATGATATAAGATGCCGATTGCACGAATACACTTATTTTAACTTGATATAAGGTAACTACTGTAAGCAGTGACAGATTTTAATAAACTTATATATCAACATATACCTAAAACAACTAGATAATACTGAATATCGAAAGATAAAAATAATCTTAAACAAAGGCAACTTAAACATAATAAAATACCTAAACTTAACAAAGTTTACAACGCTTATTAAAATAGGCCTTGATTTTAAAATGATAATTCTGGTATAGGAGTTTTAAAAACTAAGCAATATGTTTCGAAAATCTATGTTGGTCTTTGCATAGCACCCAGCCTTCTAATCGTGCGCGCACTACGGCTGCCCGCTGACAACGTAACCCCTTATGCTGACATACCCTCGTGCTGACAAACCTGTGCCTACACTATTCCCGTCAGCACAGCCCATCAAAAACACCAATTTGGGCCAACTATCTCTCGTGCCAATACATCTTACATCTAATCTATTCACCTTTTGTCATCAATTTGCTCATCAACTTAAACAAATAGTGTCAAATTGTGTGTTCATGCTTACATTGTCAGTACAGCTCTCTTCCAATACAAATACAACTCTGTGTCAGCACATCCTTTTTGGGGCTTTATGCTCAGTTCGGTGGACATTTTATTCTAATAAGGATGATGTCATATCTCGGCCGAAAACTCGTTTCACCAATGGGTAAACCAAGTTTTTGACGTCATTTTGACGTCATCTCTATAAGAGTAAAATCTCTATCAAATTGAACATAAGGCCCCTGAATAAACATATCCTCTATTTTAACACCCAATACCGCTCCAACTAGTCCCCATAACAGCACACTTCTTGTTAGCATATTTCTTTCAGATCAGTGCTGACCTGTGTGCTGTGTGTGAGAAGTCTGCTGTCATGAAATTGGAGCTATACTTTTCCGTCAGCATATTTCTTTCTTGTTAAAACATTTCTCGCATGTCAGCACATTTCTTACTTGTCAGCACATTTCTTACATGTCAGTACAGTTCTTGGATGCCAACGCAGCAACGGGCAGCGTCAGTTTGCGCGCCAGCCCCCCTCTAGTTACATTCTAGTATTAATTTACAATAATCAGGCTAACTCTTTCCAGTCGCATAAAACATAAGTGTTACGTTAGCCTCAATGATATCAAACGCTCGTGATAGTGATTTATAATTAAAATCTTAAGTTATAGATGATTATGTTGAGACTTGAGGTGCGATGGTACCGCGCGTCGTCGTTTGGCTTTCCGACCGTCACACGCCCACTCGATATGTACATCTTAGCGCGGGGCGATTTTTACAATATTAAATGAACATACGAACTGAACGGGTTACATTGATAAGAGTGAAGTTGTAATGAAATCGCGGGGTGTCTACGGTTTGGGGGATGGTTTAGCAAGCCACGGCTTCGGATATGGGGTTCTCTGTGATGCGGATGACGGGAGACAGACGGCAGCGGCGACGGGTCCCTGCGTCCGACGCGCGTCTGTACTCCGTCATCTTAGTAGGCGACAGCGGGGCCACTGGAATAACACAACAACTTCATTACCTCATTCAAAACAAGAGGTTACACTACAATTAGACTACGTGAACGACTTTTATTGTCACGTCCATGGGCCTTATTCTCGGTTCAGTAGAGATTTTACTCTAATAGGGATGACGTCAAAATGACGTTAAAAACTCCTGTCACCAGTGAGTGAAACGAGTTTTCAGTTTTCAGCCGAGATATGACGTCATCCCTATTAGAGGAACTGAGCATAAGGCCCCATAGGCTATGTTACCCGATCAAGAGAAGTCATTTGACAACCGATAAGTCAGGAGCTACGAGGGAACGGATGGGTAAAACTAACCCTGTTAGCAATAAATTTGCTTTGAATAGTTATAACATGTTTTATATTTTGCATTGACAAGTTGATTCAAACTCGATCGAAAAAGAGATCAAACACCGTGACAATATTCATGTAGAGTTCAATGCATTGAACTCAATATTGTGCTATAATTCCCATATTTAAACATCTCAGACCTCATGGTAAGTACTTTAGTAAGTAAGTACTTAATAAATTTATCCCAATAATGATAAATTACCATTGTTTGTCAAAAATGCCTTTTTCTGATATGTACAGTACGCACAGCGGATTTTTATCCCACTGAAGTTAGGTGCAAGAAACGATTGCGCATGTACAGTTGTGCGGAAAAATTAGCTTACCCTCAATCACCCAAAAATGGGTTCTGCGCGGATTCTTCAGAGAGACAAAGATCCGTTGCGACTACTATAACAATGTGTCTATTGTAATCTACAGTCGATCGGCGGATCTTGGCAATTGTGGAAATAGACGTTTGTATTGCGCAAAGATAATTTAGTTCGAAAAGGTTCATTGCGCATCGAAAAAGCTAATTTCACTAGATTGGTTAGATTCGCCGACCGTATAGAGGTACGAATAAATGTGACAATTCTGTAACGGCTGCGTATCCGAAATACACTGCGCGGTGATGTTACAACCTTCGGCAGTCGAGCTGGCGTTGACGCGCAATATGACTCAAATACGTTAGGTTTACGTAACGCGGCGACTGTCAGATTTGTTCCTGCTTACCCCCTGTACTCCTAACATCAAATGGTTTAATATATAAACTATTTTAAGGCACAGATTACTACTTACAAGCATCTAGATGGTGGGCGTGGGCATGGTGGGCGTAGAAGCCAGGGAACTACAAGGGGAGCCTTCATTGGACCCACGAGAACTGTGGTTAACCTTTTGTAGTTTTAACACGGCTACACAAAACAAAACATAAAATAAAAAATGCAGAACAAAATAAAATGTGATGAAATTACTGCCACATTCAGAGACGTACGTTAAAAGATAATCAACGCTTAGTTATTTTCAATAGTTTTCACCAATTTTATTTTAATTGAATTTTTATGAACGTTTTTTTTTTATTACATGAGTATTGATGAACAAAAGCACCGCTGATTTTAATTAATACTTATATTTAAGTGACATCTCTGAGTGCAGTAGTATAAGAATGATAATGTTATGTGGTGATTTTATTTTTATACAATTAAGTTTATTTTTACTTCTCACTATTGAGTCCAAGCTAAAATTAGTAATTAAAAAAAAGCAGACATAAAATGCATCTACTTTTCTCTTACAATAAATCATCACACGAAACTACCTAGTGAAAATACTATATTTCCATACACCAAATTAATGTAAGTACCACAATACACCCAGTAGCAGAAACTACATCACAAGACTTCACAAGGAGGGTCACACTGCAAACTGCCAATACATACCATTTATGTGACAGCAAAACTCATTCCAGACTCAAACAATCAGAAAAAATAAATAGGAATATAGTGGTAACCTTTTAGATGTAAACAGAGACATAATTTGCAAGGTATAGCGCGAGCTATGGTCGTTGGGATTCGTTAGTGCATTCGCCTAAAAGTCATTGAAAATTCTAATATTTTCATACACTCGCGCATGTGTCTATCTTAGGGTCAGTTCACACTGAGCGACGCGACGAGATGATTGAAGAGGCCAGTGGTATCGCACCAGGCAGCGCGCCACCGCAACGAGACAGTGCGCGACGCCGCGAGGCTTTTTCGAATCATGTCAATGAGATGTGTATCTTTTTATGCAGTAAATAAGGTAATATTTTGTATCACTATCATAAGACGATGGGTAATGTCAAACTACCATCTCGCTCGCACATTTCAATATTTTTGAAGATTATAAACTCACTGAATGTATTTATACAGAATCGCAAAGCTTCACAATCTAGAGAAAAACAATGACAACGCTCAGTAAAATATCATTTTGATCGAAACAAGTTTTCCGACCAAAAAATGTGTACCAAAATTGATCACATTAGTGCAAATCTGCTTAGAAAACTTGTTTGAATCAGAGTGATATTTTTTACTGAACCATTGCATTGTTATTCTCTACATCATGAAGATTTTGCATAATTAAATTCAGTAAGATCATATCTTCAAAAATGTTGAAATGTGCGAGCGAGAAGGTTGATTGACATAGCTTATCGCCTTAAAAAGCGTCTCGGTGTGAGATGACCCTTACTTTCAATAGTCAGTTTTCTATGGCAGCGGCGACATGCAAAAGAGCAAGGTTCAACAAGTGGCTTCATTTTTATTCAAGTTTACAATCTTTAGGTCAAGTAGCTGATGAGTGCAAGGGGGCCGTCCTCTTGATTAAATGCAGAGTGAAAAAAAATACAGTGTAACAAATAATGTTTTCATGTAAAATTGTTTGTTTTTTTGCAAACTTTTGACTGTATTAATAGGTGTATTCGTCCAAGATTAATAGTCTTAGCAGCCATGGTAAGTTGACAAAAATGATGTTTTTTTATATAAAATATTAAATAACATAACATCAGGTGAGCTTGCGGTCAAACGTTTGCTTATAATATTAAAAAAAAGTAAGAAAAATATAGAGAAAACGATTGTGAGGTTTTAAGACTAGTTTGCATTGAGTTTAAGATAATTTTTTTTAAATAGGCACTTCTTAGCTACTTGAACTAAAGATGAATTGATGACTTGAACATAGGAACAAATTGCTGCATAGTTTTGAATATAATCTGACTCGTTATTTTTATAACATTTTTATACTAAAATATCTAAAAGCTCGTACGATCGCTTGCTAATTGCTTACATAACTTAACGTTCATAGTGCGCGCTATATCTTGCATATTACTACTCTGCTAAAACTGATGCAAATGCCAATTTTACAGGTAAAACGCAAAGCTTATGTATAACATGTAACTTTGAAAAACTAGTAAGTATATTATACAGATATTTAGGGCGAACGCAAACCAGAAACAAAACGTCTTGTCGAACAGTTAGTGATGTGAAACTTCATAATTTCGTGACAAACCATGTCAGTATAACTTTTTTCGTCACAATATGCTTCGTCTTATTTGCTGTTTTCGTTACTTGCTTATTTAATGAGAATCATGCTAAGTACTTAATAATATTATTAAGTACACTACATAATTACACTATATTCTTATTTATTAAAAAAGCACAGTTCATTCTCTAGGTATGTGCGTATAAAGCAATGTTTAATAGGTAGGTACTAAACAATGCTATAATAGATAGGTAAACATAATTTTATGCATGCGTCGTGTCAATTGATGTGAATTTCGTTACAACGAAAACAGCATATGACGAGGAAGCATTCATCATATGCTGTTTTCGTTATAACAGAAAATTTATTTTCACGTCACTAAGTACGCGACAAAACAGTTTTGTCGATAGATGTGCGTTGGCCCTTATTGCATTGGGTTTAAAGGTGATATATTATGCAATGCACCTCATGATTGTGGAAATAAAAGATTTTTGTAAGACAAAAAAAACTATTGCATAACACAAAATCAATATACGTGTGCAGAATTTTAGAGCCGATTTTTATGTATACGCTTTTTTTCCGCGTGTAAATATATAACTAATTAATTTGTATAATTAATTGTAAATTTTTACGGGATATGTAAATGAGAAAATTACTCTTACTTTTAATGTCGACGGTGGCTGGGTTGCATTCCAATGAACGTGATAGGTTTTTGCACACTCATCATGAAGTAGTATACAATGAAAAGCAACATGACAGCAATGCTGAAAACAGCGACATGCATTGCGATATCGCTCATTTTAAGGCGTCTAATCAACTTTTAAGGACACAAAATTTTTAGCACTTATCGAAAGGTCACGATTCTTGATTGACTACAGATTAAAGAGCTTTGCTAGGGTTGCCACTGATATTAACACTCCATTAAACAAAAAAAATTTAAACTTATTATTATAAAAATCTTAATTTTTTTTTATAACTTAGTATTAGTAATTATTAGTTCTAAATCAAAAGAGGTTTTTTTGAGTTTTAACGAGTGGCAATCTCGATTTGACTACAGGTTCTAATTCAGGTATGCGCGATGTTCAGTGTGCTGCGAATATTATGCAACAACGCCATCTTGATGCACTTTTGGTTAATTTATTAGTTCTTGCACCCCTCGCGAGATAGTACTAGTGGTGCATTGCGATGAAGTTTGGAGGAGTTTAAAAAGTTTTGAAATGTAAACGATCCCGGGGCTATTGTCGGAACTATGTTATTGTTTGTAATAGTTGTTTCAAGCCTTCAAGAGTTCAACATCTAATTACACAGTATAATACTATTGTTACTACTATTAAACAACGCTCGTGGCTTTTAGTCAAACTTCACCGATTATTTAAGTTAAGCGACGTTCTGCGCGGTCACTATTTGGATGGGTGACCGGTATTTAAAAAATATCGTGGGGAAGATGTCACAGAATATATATTTATAAGATATCATGTAAAAAATGCAAAGTTCCGTAAAACATTTTTAGCTAATTAAGATTCTACCATAAGATTCTATAAATCGTTTGCAACGGTGTGTAGATAGCTCAACTGCTTCATGTGTATTTTGTACATATTATAAATATTGTAAATACTGTATTAGTCATAATTTTCTTTGCGAATAAATTTATTTCCTTAGTTTAAAAAAAAGATTCTACCTAATTAGTTATGATATTGTTGATATAATGTAAGCATTGTTTTCAATTGTCGTACCTACATATTCACAAAATTACATATTTACAAAAGCTCACGAATGTAATCGGCACTTTTTACCATTGGCATGTATTGTATTTTTTAAAATAAAAAGCGGTCCTGTGCTTTGGGTGTTAATATTTATTTACGTAAGTTAAAACATGCTGTAAAACTGATCTCAGTACATCTTTTATACCCATTTCGTGGTTAATTCACACTAAGATACCGCTGGCAACTCCCACCGTTTGTAATCCTGAAGGGCTGGTCCCATCACTACGGCACGGCAACTGACAACCGATGGCTGCCGTGAGACGGCGCAGTGTCACACCACGGCGCCGTACCGTGGTGATGGGGTCAAGCCGTAACCACGTATAGAATGAAAGTACAGCTTCGATTTGGATACGGGTTTCTTTGTAAGAAAGCTGAATGCTATCAATATTTTCAACTTCACACTAACTAAACCCAAACATTCCACCATTTTATCACTATAGATTAAGTTCAAAATACTGCTTATCTGAAACTGCCTACTTATTTTTATTTTATGTTATTTTTTTATGCTTGTAAAGCCTGTGTTTAGTATACAAGTAATCGATAAAAAGTTTTCTATCTATTTGCCAGCGGTTGCCATAATAAATAAATAAATAGAGCCGATTTACACATTCATAAGTGCTGCGGTACAGTACCACTGACCATGTGAGCTTAGTACATGACATGTAATAGTGAAAAAAGATGTTGACATTGCATTGCTACTCAGCGCGGTAATGTTGTAGTGTCTTAGACACGCTTCCGATTGGTGCTGATTTGAATGAGTTGAGCTGTATAAATCGTTTGCAACCTGTTTGTAGATAGCTCAATTATTTCATGTGTGTATTGTACTGTATTAATCGTAGTTCTCTTTGTGAACACAGTATTTATTATTATTTACAAAACTGATGTTCAAAATGTAAAAATGTTTTATTTAACTTTCTAAATTACTTACAAGAAATATAACTAAATTGAAATGCACTGCGCTGTAAGAAGGTAACACACAACAGTCAAGTTGTGACGCGCAGTATAACTATATCGTTACTAAACTCACCACTAAACTTATGAGTGTGTAATTCGGCCTTAGTAGAATTGACCCTATGTTTTAGTACACTGTATTGTTATGCCCTATGGCTGAATACTATTAGTTTTCGATTGTTTCCCGATAATATAATTAGTTTCGAGTAAAGGATGACTTACCATACCCCTCTCCTTGAAGGAAAAGACGGAATGCTTCGGAGATCTTGTTCGGCTGCTCATCAAGCACCAAGCCGCAATCTTGGATCTAAATACAAATATATTAGGTCTGGGTGTTACTATGTATTATAAGTATGTACTTACAAAAAAAAAGTATAAAGGCGCATCAAGACCTTTATCAGAGTGCATTGTTGCCAGCGGCTACACGGGTGGGCGTGGAAATCAAACTCAACGGTTTATTGCACACAAATAAATCTTCAATTATGCCAGTATAATCACACACAGCCAATAACAATAATTTCAGTCAAGCTAGTATTCGTTTTACTGTTTTACAAGATATTTAGAAGCGATTTGTCGTAGATGTGGTGCGCTGGCTCTCTTAGCCTCCATCCACAAGTGCCACCACAAGATGGCTGCCCCGCTACCATCAACACGACACTCCGCTAGAGTGCACTCGTTTGTCACCCTTGACCATAGACCCTTTGAATGTTGACAGCTTGACGACGCGCCGCCGTCAAGTATTTAAGTATTCTATCAGCCATCTAGTTCCCATATTACAAGCTTTGCTTAGTTTGGGACTAGAGGGCATTGTGTGTAAAGTCCATGAATATTTATTTATTTATTAATAAATATTTGACAGGTGTCACAGCTCTGCCGACATCTCAGCCGACATAGCTCCTGCCTTGCGCTGCCTGTGGGTTCAATTCCCACGAATAACTTTTGTTTGATGTCAAATATAAATAAATTATTCATGGACATTTCACACAACGCCCTCTAGTCCCAAACCAAGCAAAGCTTGTACTATGGAAACTAGATTGCTCATAGAATACTTATTGTATTTTTTTGTAAACACATAATACAAACCCATCCAGACACCCAGGCATAGAATATAGATGATTGCTCTGTGTCTGAATGTTACTATGTATTTCACTGAACACAGCGACATTGGTTTTATCTTCTATTCTGTAGTCAAGTTTTGAGTCATTCAAGTATTTCTTGATGATTTAAGTTAGTTTTTTTGCTCAAACATGGATCATGATACAAGACAGTCTTATCTATGACTCAAGTCTGGATTTGGTTAGTAAACAACTAGGCCAGAGTTCACTGACCTTATTTTTACGCTGGCAATGAACCATATTAATTTATCGGATTCATAGAACCGCGTAGGTACCGACAGTTCGGTACAGCTATAAAAATGAAAACTTTTAGGTCGAATGGTCATAAAATGGTTCAAATCCGAAGCAAACTTTATTACTTTAACAGCATAAAACCACCGCTTTTCATAACTAAGGAACACCCATATGTAAGAAATTAAATTTATTCAGAGAATCATGCAACGAATCGGGTTTTGCGGTTACAAGCACATCTATTTTTTAATTGAAATGATGGAGCAATCCCCTCCTGGTGTTAAGTGGTAACCACCGCCGCTAACAGTGCATTGTCTCACTGAGGACGTGCCCAGTGAAGCATTGCACTGCACCCATCACTCTGAGACAAAGGTGTTAAGTCTAATGTGCCTGTGATTGCGCCGGAATGCGATGCGAGCATCACTGCTTGGCGGCAGAAATAGGTATGGTAGTACTTCCCCGGACGAGCTCGCACACAAGAAGCTCTACTGCTACTGAATGAAATCCGTGCTGTGAAGTCAAAGTCAATTATGAACCTCTAGTCAAGGTTCTTTCTATTATGAACCTTAGTTCATCCTTACCTTCATCCAAGTAGAGTTGTTAGGGTTGAGACGTCCGTTGAAGGTCACAGTGTCGTCAACATGCGGCGACATAGCACCAGTCACGTTCAGCACTGGCACTCGAATGGTCGCCGAGTCGCGAGAAATGCCAAGATCTTGGCGACGCACGTAAGCCTCCATGAAATGAGCCAAGTTTGAGGGATTCACGTTTCGAGTGAAGTGCGCTCGGTACAGCGACGCGAGGTCGTGGTTACGTTCCTCTGCAGCCTGTGGGCAAAGGGTTTTGCTCAATCTCATAGTCATATCAAAAAATCTCAAAGATATAATACTAGAATCGCTAATATCAACCACACTTTCTAATTTATTAGATGGTGTGTGGGTTTTTGTTCAAAGATCAATTTTCCAATTTCCCCACACACGTTTTTGGGTTTGATCTAATTTATTTGAAAAAGAGTGGCTGCCATTCATTTACTGGTTACGCCGTTATGGTGTAGCAATCATCACGATCCAGGCACAGGATAATTTGCTCATTTTTAATTAAAATTCGCAATGACAACTCACGAGCCTTATACGTAAAAAGTCGTATCGCAAAATTCGCGATTCATTCATTTGCTTGTAGTTATAAATAGATAAATATTCATGAACATTTTACACAACGCCTTCTAGTCCCAGACTAAGCAAAGCTTGTAATATGATAGATAATATATAATAATATTTATGTTCGTTTTGTATATACATGCTTATAATACATAGTAACACCCAGATGACCCAGAGAAATGGGAATACACATTACATATTCTTTAAAAAAAACCCGCAATCCTTAAATCCTAACTACAGCAGTCACCAGCTAGGTCCTGGCGTCACGGAAGACCAGCGCTATAGTAGTCACAAGCTACTATAGCACATGCTGAGTGGCGACCGTTTTTGTACTCACGTAGTCGATTTAATATTAAGTTATATTGTAATTATTTAGTGACACGAAATAAACTTTTTCTTTCTTTCTTTCACCGATTTTGCAATAAATCAAGAAGGGGTGATTTCGACACCAGTATTTGTGATTTGCTGTTTAGAAGCGATAGTGACTGAACACGGTAATACTGTAATTTTATCTACGAGTATGAACCAAACTAGGCGTCATTCTCAACATCATTGCAGCACAACAAATACTCATCAAAGCAGATTTGCGAACATCGAGGCTAGTTACCCCGGTATGCACGATGCCGATAGGATTGACGTGACAAACGCTTGACCGAACCGCCGCCGCCGTCGTCGCTAAGCCAATAAGTCGTTTTCAATCGATATCAAGGGATTCGTAAAATGCGCTTTTTGCATTCATTTATTCACACGACGATAGGCTTTTTTTATGGAAAAAAGTAATTGAAAACGCAAGTGGCCAATCGGATATCTTTGCATATAACAATTCCGTAACTCAGATCAAGTTCCAAGGACGAGTTTCATCAGAGAATTCTCTACGTTCGTCACTCTGAGACGTACCTAATGGTATTAAATAGAATCACCAACAGTGAAAACACCAAAATATTATATGCGTGTTCAAGTAATCTTATGTCTAGTCATGTCAAACACCAACTACAGGCGCACACAATATTCACAGTGCAACAGTTAACTTAAAATTAGGTTAGGTTTATTAACACTAACAGAGATTTTACTTTTAATTTTTGATTTAAGAGATTTTATTCTATTAGGGATGACGTCCGTTTGTCTAAAATAGAAGATTAAAATCATAGAAATATTGTTCTTTCTAGGTCCATGGTTAGAAAAAGTGATAATGTTGTCAAAGTTAAATTATCAAAGTCCTGTCAAAGTTGTCAAAGTTGATTATGCTCTAAATGATCCTTGTGATTTTATTGAATAAAAAAATGTTGACTTTGACTTTAATGGTAAAAGCTTGTTAACCTAATGTAAAGGATTTTCGTTCATTCACTTCGTTTATATTGACGAGGACACCGCACGCACATTACGTGGTCGCCGACATAATTTCAACCTATTTGTCTACCTATTTGTGGTCGACCTACCATCAAATACAAATGTAATTTTTTTTAAAGAGAACACCTTTTTCATAAATCCTACTATCCTATCCTACTAATCCTACTAATATTATAAATGCGAAAGTTTAGATGTTTGGATGTTTGTGTTTCAATCACGTCTAAACTACTGAACCAACTTGGATGAAACTTGGCATATATATAGTTCGTAACCTGGATTGACATATAGGCTACTTTTTATCCCGAATAATTAACAGGATCTACAGGATAAAATGAACGAAAAGGATTAGCAGCGCCAATTGGCAAGAGGATTTCAATGTCATGTCATGTCACGTCAGTTTGACAGGGCGTAGTACTACCTCTTTGGTCTAACAACTATCGTTTGACATTCCAGTAGGTACGAGTTCGGTGTAATGAGGTGTAATGTCAAGTTTCTCAAAGTATCCGCTCGGTACACGCACAGATAATATAATGTACACGGAAACTGTAGACGCGTACGAAGTCGCGGGTTACTACTAGTGTCAAATAAAAATGTTAACATAGAATTTGTGGGCCAAAAATATGGCCTAAGACCACCGTTTTGTCTATCATCATCGTCAACCCATGTCGGTCTACCGCCGGACGTAGATCTCTGTCAAGACACGCCATTGAGCCCGGTTCAGCTCTTCTCATCTTGGGTTTGCCAACATTTCGTGCTACGTTTTATGTGCGGACTCTGTGCGGAAAAGAAAAAGAAAAATCTCTTTCATACGGCTTGAAAAAGACATGATCATGACCGATTATTCACTCTTTTCATGCAATATATCTCTCTCTGAATATAGTGCACAGAAATAGCCGGATGGTGTAGGTACTATGAATAACGCACTATCACTATGAGTGCATGGAATAATGCTGGTGAGTTATGGCATCGGATAATCCGCCTTCTAATGACCTCGTATACATTGTTACCAGTATGAGGGTTGATTAGGTTTTGTTAGCGCTAGGCTTGGGCTATTTTCACACTGCAGACACGACATCAACACGATATATAATGTTTTGTCTTTTTCGAATTAGAATCTACTTATCAGTGCAAAAGACAAAACACGGTGTAACTATTCAAAGTTTACATCGAGTTTAGTTACCCGCAACTTCGTAAACATGTATCGTTTTTTTATATGTTACTTTTTCACTGGGTACAAGTTTTGGGAATGCTCTTAATTTCATCATTGTAAACGTAGCTTAAAACTGAATATTTAGTTTTTCTTATTTGATAAATAAGGGGAAGGTTGTGTACCTAACAACACAAAAAGGTCTTTTTCATTATGCGTCTCATCATCATTATCTATCTATACTAAATAGATAGACAGGGACCGAGTACTAGATGTTTTCTAACATGTCGTTATTGGCCAGTGTGAAAAGTTTCAGTCGCGTAGCTGTACACTCGCCTTGCAGGACAATCGCTAGGGAAATAGTTTATTGTTGATTTAATGTAGAACGTATTATGATCTTGTTAGGACAAGTCAATTCGCGCACGCTGACCTTATCACGGTAAGTACAGGGCTCACCCAATTTACAAAATTTCGTTATAATAAAATGTCACGACAAAAACCAAATTTTTTTTGTTGTATTGTAATTTGGATTAAGATCTTTTCTTTATCATACTAAAATAAGTGTTACAAAGAAGATCAGCATATATCATATATGTAGCTGGCAGAGTCTAGATGAGAAGAGACGAAGTCTGGGCTCAATGGCGCGTCTTGGGAGAGACCTACGTCCAGCAGTGGACCAATATAGGTTGATGATGATGATTCCCATATAATAAAAGTTTTTTTTTTAATATTTTAACGTGATTTAATTTAGTATTAGCAAAAGAATCTGCCTGTTATGATGATCGACAAAGGATTTAGTTTTCAACGAATATCAGCACGGCAGAATTTGAAAATTGTTTTCTTATTTTATTTTTCTTTGTCTACCTATGTATTATCTATTTGTACCAAAATAATTTTTTTTCATTTTCATTTTCAAAATCTAAAAATACTGTGATAAGTTGCTGTCTGAACTGCAAAAACAATTAACACTTCTAAGCATCTTGATAACCTAACCACGCGTGTAAACAATAGTATAACTTCATTTTTATTTATTTTGTAATCGTAACACATTTTAAATTGTTGCTATTTAATGTATATTTTTTTAGGTTTGAAGGCTCCAACACACTATGCCAGCGGGTTTATGCCGCGAAGGTATGCCGCCGAGATATTCAGCATTGGTATGCCAATCTCAGTTGAACTGCAAAGTTTTAAATCATAGTCAGTTCATACTAACTCATAGTTATTCTGTGACTAAATAGTGACATTATGACGTCATTTGATGTGTTTTCGCGCATATTTTGCTGTCAAGTGTTTAAAAAGAATGATCACGTGGTACAAAATTGTACCACGTGACCTGTGGAAATTACACTGGGCAGTGAAATATAACTTGACAGCAAAAGATTGGCATACGGGGGCTGGCCATTTATTCGCTTGTGCGGCAAGCCCGACAGCTGAAATACCCGCCGGAAATGCCGCCGGGCTTGTTGAAGGCACGACCGTCGGCCGAGCCACCGGCATAGTGTGTAGGAGCCTTTACCTACATCCACTTATAGACTACCTAGTAGACCTATAAAATCTTCTCACTTTACAACTTTCTTGAAATAGGTATTCCATGAGAATGAAATAGATGCTAGATGCACTTAAGGAGTACCAAAGTAACATGACCAATTAAGGGGCGACCACGGCGGCATATTAGTTGCATGAATCTTCCGTTACAAGCTTTAGCATGCGACAAATTAGACTTAATTGGTACTCTAGTTCTAGTCTAGTACATTCGCTTTGCTGAGTTGTCGACTATCAGTGTTCGATATAAAGGACAAGTTACCGAGAGCGCACACAAACGGCAAGATGACTTGTCTTGTAGGATGTTACAATGTTACATCTGACTATGAGTAGAGATTGATGAAAATTAAAGACTCACTCAGTAGAGGATTAAATTCGAAACTTAGACAAACCTTCCTCTTGAATTAAATAAAAATTCCAATTTAATGTAGATCACAATCCAATATCGATGAATTTTCATACTCTTGAAGAAAATAATAGCATTTTTACGCAATACCTAACACAATATACGAGCGGCAAGAGTACAAAACTTTATTGGATGTGACAATCCAATGCCAATGGCAGTTAGTTCATTCGATACACGCACAATATTGAAATAATTTGGCGCTAGGTTTGCATTCAAGAGTAAGAAACGCCACAAATTCAATACCGATCGATCGGAATTGCTTTCAAGAATTAGGCTCAAGAATTCATGCTGTTGTCATTAGAAGAGTTGACAAAACGTGTTGTTTATTTGCTGTTTTTCTATTCCCGATTGCGTAGAACTGATAGATCTCCTAGATTCCCCTAGAGATTCATGTTATTGAATACAACTCAAGTGCAATACAATCCATACCCTTTCATCAAATTAAACGTTTGTTCAAAACTTTCCCAGATGGATGGAACGAGATTAACCGCGACCTAAGTGCATTGACAAAGCTCTTAGAATCAGCCAGTTGAAGTAGCAGTGGTCAGCGCATTTGCAGAAGTACCAACAATCGATGCTATCTTTAGTGAAGAATATAGCTAATTTTATGTTAAAGGCTATCCACCCTAATAGTGTCGATTCAAACGTTTCGAACCAAATTATTAGGTTTAAAGACATTTATTTCTCATAAAAACTCTTAGGTTCTATTACAATGAGATATAACAGAGTGCTTATTAATAAAAGTTATTTTGCCTCATTATTGCATAGTCGAATTAATTGCGCCTTAATAACTTCTAAGAATCAACTGTAAATGTAAATCCGAAAAACCGACACGATCGAACCAATACCAATACTGATACCTTTGAAGGAATAATGCGGCAATCTGAGGCGGTAAGTAATTAAATAGACAGCAATGCTTAAGGTCGTATTTCCTGAAGCATGTTCTCGAAAAATCATTAAGTAGATAGTTTGTATATTTATAAATATGCCGGCTGATTGTATAAATCACGGCAGCATTGCAATCGCAGAGTTTAAAAAGGCAATCACTACTGTAGAAGTTATTGTTTGTAAACAAGTATCGCTTTCGATACAATACAAAATGGAGGCAGCAAAAAATATAAATAATTTTATTTAAATTTAGAAAAGTCGCTTTTGCTTGTTATCGCGGAAAATACGTTCGCATATTGCATATTATTTCGTTCAAATTAGGCCAATTAATAAGTATGTAGGTTAAGATTTCTCGTGTTTATCTACCGGTCTTCGTTTAAACCACAATCCAAATAGGTATCGGGTAGTTGATGCCGAATACCCGGCTGTCAAGTTGGCTTATTCCTGAAATACTTTCAGGACTTTTTGTCTAGAAATCCCCTTAGCGTGCCCTGCGACGGGCACCAGGGGATTTTTCAACTAGAAGTCCAGAATTTTCCTGATGACTTCATTTACAAAGCTTGGCTTTCAAGCGTATGTGGTCGCAGGGCAAATTACGTCGGTAAGTTTAGAAGTACCCGCGTACACTTCGCCACCGGGTACCCAGCAACCGGGGCATGTGAAAGGGATTTAAGAGTCGTCACACGTCATCATTTTGTTAATTCAATAATAACTTACCTTAAATTATTGCTATTATGTTCCTACCTGTACCTACTGTATTTATATCTGTACATATATACCTATTGGGGACAAATATAAACTTATCTTATCTTAACTTACCCGTCCAAAGTGATGCCACATCAGATAGTCGAGAACAGCTTGGGTCATGCCACGGGAGCGAAGCGCGCGTGTATTCATCTTCTGGTACGCCCACTCGATCCAGCCGGCCTGGTTGGAGCTGCAGTTGATCAGAGCAAGCGCGTCCACCTGCCGTACGTACAAGTAAGTATACAACGTGTAACATATCCTACTAATCCTATCCTATCCTACTAATATCCTACTAATCCTATCCTACTAATATTATAAATGCGAAAGTTTAGATGTTTGGATGTTTGTGTTTCAATCACGTCGAAACTACTGAACCAACTTGGATGAAACTTGGCATATATATAGTAAGTAACCTGGATTGACACACAGGCTACTTTTTATCCCGAATAATTAACAGGATCTACAGGATAAAATGAAAAAACGGGATTAGCAGCGCCAATTATTAGCAAGAGGATGATGTCATGTCACGTCAGTTTGACAGGACGTAGTACAACCTCTTTGGTCTAACGACTAACGTTTGACATTCGAGTACGGGTTCGGTGTAATATCAAGTTTCTCAAAGAAGTATCCGCTCGGTACATGCACAGATAATATAATGTACACGGAAACGGTACTCGCGTACGAAGTCGCGGGTAACTGCTAGTTGCCTCTATAAGCCGAAAGGGGGTTTATTTAGAATAAACACGAGAATAGATGGCTTATTCCTGACAGGTAACCAAGACTTGATAACTGGTTACTAGTAGACTGGCCAGAACGGCGACAGAAGCTTGGACTGTAAAAATTTAATAACTGGCAGAGAACTGATCTAAAATGCAAAGGTTCGTTCGTATGAGTTAGTTAGGCCGACACTGGTGACCTAGTTTTAGGCCACTTTAAGGCCTCCGTCGTGGCTACGGTAATTCAAAGGTATAAATAGCGGAAATGGCCGACGCTCGAACTCATTTTTTTGGTCAGAAACTTGCGAAATAATACGCAGCTTCTATTAATATTAAGTCCTCATTGGCACCGTCTTCTGTTGGATAAATAGCATTGTAACATTATCAGTTTACATTTAGAAAGATCCGAGCTACTAACGGGTGTTAGTATATTATAAAAACAGCATAAAACAACACTTTAGCAAACTCGAGCCCAGCTAATTTCTTTAGCTCTGTCGTAAATCCCAGGGCGATGAATTTTCAAGTCTAGTTAAATTTAAAGTTAGACTTCGGACAAAAAACAGTTCAACTTCTACTAAATCAGACAAGGGATAAAAAGTTTCCCGTAGCTGAGGTACTTGCTCAGTTCCATTAAACTTCGAATAGGATTACGTAAATAATTACCTGAGGTTTAAGGACTCTCTAAGTTTGGGTACCTACTTGTTACACTGTTTATAATCTCTTATTATGGTAAATCTGATTCAGTTCATATATGTATACTGCTAAAAGTATCTGTAAATAATATATATCGGGTGTAATAAAAACATTTCAAATGCCCAAAAAAAATTATAGAAAAAGTTGTTCTAATTGATGGGTACTTTAACCCTCCGATGTTTTCGGTTACAACAATGGAAGCACTACTTGCTTGGCGGCAGAAACAGGTACAACTACGTACCACCAACAGAAATATACAACTCTTTCAATGTCAGTGCTATTCTCGTGTCATAAGTATATTTCTTTGTAAAAAGGATCATACAAAAAAACGTTAGGAACCAGGCCGTAGTTTCTTGCCCGTTCTTCTAGGCTCTGGTCGCGTGGAACTGGCACCTAGAATCACTTAGTTATATAAGACCAAATGATCCTTGTGATTTTATTGAGAAATTTTACCTTGAATTTGACTTTTCACAAAGGTTTGCCTAAAAACAAAAGAGCTCTACTGTACCTTGTCCGGATTGGAGATTGCAAATTTAGCCAGCACATGCGCACCGGCGCCGACGCCGAACCCGATGAATGTCTTGATCCCGAAGTGAGTCATCACGTAGTTGATCTGGTTGGACATCTCCTCCATAGTCGGGTATGTGTAGCTGGAACAACACATGACGTTAAACAATGTTGGGCTGCGATAGAATTACGTGCCGATGCTAAGTGACTATGTCAAGTGACGAGTGACTCGACGATGCATTAGATCCTGTGATGCCCAGGCTCTTCAGAGACTGGCGTGGATCAGGTAAACCTACACTAACATATCTTACACTATACTCAAGTACACACCCTCAAAAACTACCAATCTTGAACAACAAATAACCTTTCACACACTCACTTACCCTCATTGGACTACGGGCATTGGTACCAGTATGTAAAATGTTCCAAATAAAATATTTTGTGTTTTTTGTATTGGTGCCTACACTATATGTAAGCTTAGTGCAAGCATATAGGTTCAATGTTTAACCTCATTCCTTGCTCACTTTGCTTATATCGTATCGTATCGCATAACTTTCGTTGGTGATGTTCATTTGTCTAAAAGGTTTAATAACGACAGGATGAAATTTCCATCGCCATCGATAACGAAGACCAATAAATATGCAAATTCGCTGTTTGTAAATTTTATTTAATGGTATTTCGAATGCATGTAATATTCAATGGATTATCGATTTTACGTTAGCCCTAACTCTATTTACTGAGGTGTTTATAATGTGTAGTACAGTCAACATCATAATAAATGATGACGCGAGTTTAAAAATATTTTAAGACAGACAACTAGAAACTTTAAATATTATTTTTTGAAATACCTCCAAGATAAAGTTTTTACTTGTGAAACATAATATAAAAGTAAAAAAATCACTGATCTGAGCCGAATAAACAACGGAATTGGATAAAGTGATAAATTTTTGATACTAACTGTAGAAACAACACGTCAAAATACTTTGCGGCTGATTGTGCATCGTAAAACTAATCTACTCGTATTACAAACAAAAATAATATTGTGCATCCCTAGATAGCAAAGACCAAAGACGTACGTACGTTGATTTTCAATCAACCCCAAATTTCTATCTTACCATCGACTTCCTATGAAGTCGATGGTAAGATAGAAATTTGGGGTTTAGGTTAATTTGGGGTTGGGGGTCTAGAGAAGTTTCGCTACATCTATATGTAGCGAAACTTCTCTAGACGCGGATCAAGGCTCTGGGCAAGGCGAAAGCTCCTTGAAACGGTTTGGCGGACTATAAACCCTCTTTTTTTTGTAAAATTCAGCGCACTCTGTTTTAATTCTAAAAGGAAAAATCCTCTCGAATTTCATAGGACTTCAAGACCTCTGGGTTAGACCACTGTGCATATGCCTAGACTGAGTTTAGTGTTTCAATAAGTACTCGAAACTCGAATCGCTACATCGACCGTTGTTAGGTAGTTACATAACACAGCGGCGGTACCAGGCAAATGAATGAACTTACGTAATCGACTAGTAATAATAACATGCATAAAAATGTACTCTACTATAAAAATGTAGAGTAATGATTTTAACAGGCGTCACAGCTCAGTCGGTAGTCTCTGCTTTTTGTGCTGTGGGTCGTGGGTTCGATACCCACCAAGAATAAACATTTGTGTGCGGCAATCATATTATGTTTGTTCTATGTCTGGGTGTTACTATGTATTATAAGTATGTATTTACAAAAAAAAAGTATATAAGTATTCTATAAGCATCTAGTTCCCATATTAAAACCTTTGCTTAGTTCGGGCCAAGAGGGCGTTGTGTGAAATGTCCATGAATATTTATTTATTTAACGAAAAAGCTTTAGTTTCTGTGTATCAGGTATTCTGTTATTTATACTACACATCGTATTATTCAGCAAATCCAGATTTAGAACCTTCTTCACTAAATGGATTTTATCAAAAGTTATTTTATATTTATTTCTTCAAACACAATCCCACTTACTTTTTAAAATGTCAAAGTTTAGATGTTTGTGTTTCAATCACGCTGTAACTACTGGTTCGATTTGGATGTAACTTGGAATATATTATAGTTCGTAACCTGGATTAACACATAGGCTACTTATCCCGCTTTTTTTAGGTTATTTTTTTCGTGAACGAAGTCGCGGGTAACTGCTAGTGGAAAATATAATTACAGTTAGTCAAGTCAATATATGGAGTTGTTGGAACCCAACCAAAAAGTGGGAACTTGAGGCTCCCACGTTCACCTCCTGACAAAGTTTCAGAACCTGTACTCTGAGTTTTATTATGTTGATTTTCGTAAAGTGAGAATCGAGAAATTCGCAGTTTTTGTATGGGGAAATTTTTTTTTGCAAATATCCCGTTAGAGGCATTTATCGGGTTTTCATACCAACTATCTCATAAAAAATTATAATAAATTAAACTTCATACAGAAATTTCTTGCTTAGGAATCATATCCCAAGCATGTGATAAAGTCTGCGCGTTTAGATACTCAATCACACACAAATAATATCGTTATCCGCGCCGACACAGCGTGGCTTTCACAAGTCTAGTATTTAAATGTATGAAATTAGCTATCCAACGATATCGTGTAGATGACGATATCGTGTCGGTGGCAGTGTGAAACCACCCGATGGTTCCTGTGTAAACCTTTACGGTTCGCTCCTGCGTACATTCATATAAAAATTACTGTTTTACTTTGTACCGGTCACGGGAATGGACACGGCACAGTCAAATATACCTCAACTCGTTGCAAAGTCAAGGAAAACTGCTCAGAACAATAATAACAACATATAGGGTATTTTTCAAAATATAGTTTGTCATTTTAATCCGACTCGTATTATAAGAAAAAAGCTCTAAATAAAGAACAAGAGCCAAGAGCTTTTACACGGAAATGTCGGATTAAAATCGGAGTCTATTTATATGTCTCAAAGCTAAATCAATTCATATTCTGCTAATACAGTCAGTGTTATTACAAAAGCCTTGAACAATGATGAGAATCTACGTTTATTGAATTGTCGACGGTCGATTGTGACGAACAAACATGCAATTTTCGAATTAAAAAAGTATAAAGACTGGCTTGTTCGAGGGAGCGTTTAGTGGTCGATATCTTGGCTGGCGGTGTCTTACGCACAGCCGAATACTGAACGCTGATCAATATAAGTAGCTTTAAGTTTCCAGTCAGTAAGTAGGTCGTGTGTAAAAAGTATTTCAGTAATTGTAAAAAACAACGACATTTTATACAAGGACTACGCATTGGCACTCTGAAAATGGAACGATACAATTGTGATCAGACGAGCGCGTGAGCACATTTCTTTGCTATTAACGGCTTGATTAGCGAACACTTAGAAGGGCTTGAGTGCCAATCTGCAATGAACAACAAACAAGCGCAAAAACATGACATTTCCAAAGTGTCAAAATTCTGCCGTTTGTCGTAATGAAATGTCGTATTGTAAGTTCAATGGTAATAAATAATGAAGTAGTAAAGAAATAATTGGCACAGAGAAAATGATTGTCAACATAGTGCCATTTCATACGTCGCTGATGCAAAAAAGTAGGTATTCAGCGGCAAAATGGGCTCTGGGCATTTACGTCGATACGTGTGCAAGACAACATACATACCCATACACTTCGCCGCCGGGAACCCCGCAACCGGAATGTGTGAAAAGGGTATTAGGTTCTTCTGCGATATGATCATTTGATGGGTATGGTAAAATACGAGAAAAATTATCGACGGTGTGTATACCAATGCCGAAAATATAAAATCGCATGAAAACGTCAATCTAAGTTCATTATCGTGCTGCCCCCGTATGCCAATCTTTTGCTGTCAAGTTATATTTCACTGCCCAGTGTAATTTCTTCAGGTCACGTGGTGAAATTTTGTACCACGTGATCATTCTTTTTAGACACTCGACAGCAAAATATGCGCGAAAACACATCAAATGACGTCATAATGTCACTATTTAGTCACAGAATAACTATGAGTTAGTATGAACTGACCATGATTTAAAACTTTGCAGTTCAACTTTGATTGGCATACCCCTGCTGACTGTTTAAAATGAGCTTTAAATAAGGATACGGTGTCTTAGCGCCTCAATTTTCCGGTCAGTGATTTCGGGTCCAAAGCCGAGTGACCAGATGGTAGCCGGCAGAGTCGCGTGCTACGGTCTATATCGAGCGGCGCTGGTTACATAATACTGCGGTACCAGCACCAGACCCGGCGTTCTATACCGCCTTGCGAACAAAAAGCTACTCCTTTGTATAGTGTCTTACAATCCTAATACAGTAGTTTTAGAGGAGCATCTTGTTTGGTTTAGCGGACGCAGATATGAATGAACTACAGTCGGACAGTGCAGAGTATAAATAGCTAAACATACTTTAACTTTACCGGTTGAGCACCGTCTGTGCTTACCATTGTTCGGTAGCGCTGTAAAAGTCGCCATACGACCGTCAACATTTACAACAAATACAAATAAAATTACAAATACAAATTTAGTACATTTGGAAAAAAAATAGGATACGATATGATTTAACTTTTATAGATGACTCAATCACGTTGCAACGTCCTATTTGGAGGTTAAATTTATTATAGAATATATTTTATTTACCAAGAATATTACGACTAATAGTGTTTAAAATATTGACAAAATACACATGAAACAGTTGAACTATCTTCAAACCATTGCAAACGATTTATAGATAGCTAAACTGATCCAAAGGGAAGCGGGCCCAAGGCCTATTTGGATGACTTTTGAAGTAAATACCTGTACCTACTGTATTTATATATGTGCATACTTATTGGGGACGAATAAAGAGTTATCTTATCATAAATAATTTTTGTAGGAATAGTAGGCTATTTTTATGTGTTTCGGGAAACAAGCAACACTCTTATGATAATATTTATTTAAATTTCCCTCCACAAATGCACTAGCTGCAAAAACAAGCTGCAGTTTAAATGAAGATGTGTAATTTCTCAGCTGGTATCACGGCATAAACCTCAAGAAGTTTTAATAGAAGCAGCACATCGCTATGTCGACACAATACCGGTGCTGAACATTCTTGGAAGGTTGGGAGACATGAACTAATATACCTACTTAATAAGTTTTGCGACATCTCATGTGCCTTAATGTTATCAGTGTTTCTAGGTTCTAAAAGTTTTACATTATTCGCTTACAAACTTTTAGAAATAAACCTAACATCCTATGGCACAAAAAATGCGTTATGATGTTTGATTGCGATTATTTTTAACCCCGGACGCAAAAACGACGGGGTGTTATAAGTTTGACGTGTTGTGTGTGTATGTGCCTGTCTGAGGCAACGTAGCTCCTGAACGGATGAACCGATTTTGATTTTGTTTTTTTGTTTGAAAGGTGAATTAGTCGGGCGGGAGTGTTCTTAGCTATGTTTGATGAAAACAAGATTCAAGGGTTTTTTAAATTTGTAATTTAATTACTTGTAGCAATTACACGATTGAGCCAAGCATTTAAATCAGGGGGATAAACGCATATTAGGACCACCCAATGTGAATACCTACTCACATTGTCCGGGAATAAGGTGTACAGTGTCAATGGTTACGCTAGTATACTACTGTGTAGGCGACAGATCGGGGGGACCTGTCGCCTGCACGTGTGGGTCAGGAGCGGGAAGGTGCCCTAGTGTTCGGGGTGCCTTCACCGAAGAGTAGTAGGGCGCAAGCCCTCCTCGAGTTGGGTCCGCAAGGACAAACGCCGTCAGGGTAGCGGTAGCAAACCGAACCCGTCACTCCGTCTCAAAGGTCAGAGCAGAGGAACACCCCAGGGGTTTTAGTCGGTAGGAGTCCGACATAACCCCCTAGCCCCCCCGGCTAGTGGGTATCTATGATGGATTTCCCCTGGGCAAAAAAAAAAAGAAAAAAAAGTATACTACTGTGTAATCTATGCCATTATTGCAGTTTATTAGTTTATTCACCTACCCTCCGAGGGGAACTCGCGCCAGACGGCGGCCGATCACTGTCAATCGAATGGATTTCTTCAGAGTGGAATCCGACGTTACATAAGTCTTGAGTATTATACGTATTTCGATCGATTTAGAAATACTCGCTGCTGTCTCGATTCATGTCTGCTACTCGATTTAGAAATGCTGATACCCATATTCATAGTTGTTACCTTGGGCCATCGGCTTGTTCCATCATTTAGTTGTATTAAAAAAAATATCCTCGACATCGAAATCGTGCTTTTTTAGTTGTTCAAATTACTACCAAAATACGATTTTCAATTTGAGGCGAGGACTAAAGATAGGAACTTTCCATTTTAACCCCCGACGCAAACACGACGGGGTGTTATAAGTTTGACGCACGCGCGCGTTTGTGTGTGTGTGAGTGTGAGTGTGTCTGTCTGTCTGTCTGTCTGAGGCAACGTAGCTCCCGTAATATACCCCTTAGTACATTTCACAATGTACTTACATGGCAAAAGCAACATAAAAAACGTATTTCTTTAAAAACAGGTTGAAAACCACCCCCGATTCCGACCTCAATTCTAGGTGGGTCTCTGTTCACCCAACGTTTCCGCTTAATTACGGAGTTACGCTTTTTCTTTTAGCAGTTTCCAGACTATATTTTATTTACGTGGGTTATTTAATTAATTGAGTCTACGCTAGCAGTTAAGACTGTTCAACACATTAGCTTGTATTTTGAACGTACATCCATTTTGGTTTGCATAATCAATTTTGATTATGTACATAAATCCCAATTAGGTATATATGTATCTGAACAGAATAGCCTTCTTGCTTTACCAGGAATTAGGGATATACAAGAAGATTAAGGAAAGAAGTTTTAGTACACAAACATCCAAACCATCTATACTTTTACATTTAATTTTATATTATTATTGGGATATTGGGTATGGCCATAAAACTAAATGATACGATTTATCGTTTAGAATAAATTGGGCTATTGTAGTTAATTTTGTGATGAAGTACGTAATTTCCTCGGGATTTGAGTAATTACACTAACCACTGCCCCCGTATGCCAATTTTTTGCTGTCAAGTTATATTTCACTGTCCAGTGTAATTTCTTCAGGTCACGTGGTACAATTTTGTACCACGTGTTCATTCTTTTTAGACACTTGACAGCTAAATATGCGCGAAAACACATCAAATGACGTCATAATGTCACTATTTAGTCACAGAATAACTATGAGTTAGTATGAACTGACCATGATTTAAAACTTTGCAGTTGAACTTTGATTGGCATACCCCTGCTGGCAGTTGTTCTATCAGCTGTCTCGAGCGATCACTTCAATTGGACGACAGTTTCAAATCTAAATAAATGTAGGCACTGTGTCAATCTTAAAAAACAAAATATTAAGAGTATCCTTTGTTAGGATTAGGAGCCAAAGCTAATTGTCGGCGTAACCAAGCACGTGCTTGGTTTCTCCTGCAATTTGATTATCATTGTACGCACGAAATATAAGGTCAGCTTTCATGGCTTTACGCAAATTGGTAAACACACAATAACTATTGTGCTAGGCAAAATGGGAAAGATGTAATAATTCAAAATCGTCAATTGACTGTTATATGGTCTTTTTTCGTTCGCCTACATTTATTATCTCATATTATATTTATATATTGCAGCTGACATCGTTTTTAAATTTCTGTTATTAGATTACTTTGTTTTCGTTCCGAAATGAACTATTTTTGATTTTTTTTTTATTAAACCATCTCATGTTTATTAATATATCTTATATGTTAATTTCCAAACACTCCCTCAAAAGCCATGTTTCCATAAATATCCTTGGAATAGCCTGGAACGATAAGGACGACTACAAAAGTGTACATGTCTTCTGCAGTTTTTTTATACATTACCTATAGCCGCTCGACCGCAATTTCACCTGTATATATATGCGGGGTATATTTTTTAGCAGCAAAGCCGTAACCCGGTATACCTATCGTGCCAATGCGGCATCTGCAAGAGAACTGTTGCCACGATACCGAGTGCAAACAAATAAACTCTTCGATGCATGCATAATTTGCGGTGATTTATTCAATACTTTATTGCACCAAACAAAGTTTGTGAAAAAACCCGTCATAATACCCTGTCATGTTATTGCGGTTTTAAAAAATCATAGTCACTTGCATGAAAACGGAAAAGGATGCAACAGATTTCAGCTTTAACTTTAGAAAACCAATATGATCAAGACTATTAAGGTGTACATGAAAAAACCGCCAGCCATACATCCTTTTAAACGGTTTCCGGATCGATGGACTTGTTTGCCAGGTCATATTTGCTCATTGTACCTAATGTTGGAAAGTTAATTTATTCTTTTGGGCGTTTCCACACTCCACAACATCGACATCTATGATTATGTGAGTTTGAAAGCGTCTAATGCGAACGCTGATTTTTGTCTGTTTCCGATGTCGGTCGGCGACACGTCGGTTGCGGATTTTCCGCGCCGACCGTCCGTATACCCACTTCAGTCAGAAGAACAGTTTCAACTTTCATTTAGGTTCAACGAGTCAAGGAAACCATTTATAAAAATGTATCATAAAAATAAAGCACAGAAAAATTAGAACCATTTGTAACCTTACTCATAGAAAGGACCGTTTAATAAGACGACTGAGTTGAATGTCCTCGCGAGTTTTACGACATCAGCCGGGACGGCCCTAAACCCAGAGCATTTGTTTAAAAATAAGTCAAGTACGCGAATTTGTTTAGCTACACACTTACTTACTTCAAAGAATAACGTTACCTTTTGAATTACCAACCACTATCACACAGGCGTCACAGCTCAGTCGGTAATAGCTCTGCCTTCCGTGCTGTGGGTCGTGGGTTCGATCCCCACCAAGAACAAACATTTGTGCGTGGAAAACATAGATGTTTGTTCTATGTCTGGGTGTTACTATGTATTATAAGTATAAGTATGTATTTACAAAAAAAAAAAAGTATTTAAGTATTCTATCAGCCATCTAGTTCCCATATCACAAGCTTTGCTTAGTTTGGGACTAAAGGGCGTTGTGTGTAAAGTCCATGAATATTTATTTATTTATTTACTATATTTTATATCCGATGAAATCACATATTGTATGTATGTTTCGACATCAAAGAAGATTTTCTTGACACTATGCAACGTAGCATAGCTAAATAACTCAGAACATAGAAAAAATAACTCAGTTGATGAATAAAAAGTGTTTTACGTTTATACACGTGCGATGTGGGTAGTAAGTAAGCCATAGTGATTTGTTTTACTCGTATGTAAAAGAATGTGAATAAGGCGCATTCTTTGCAAGAATGTCATCGAGAGTGGGTGTCCCGCATCCACCATTTTGTCTCCAAAACAAACGACTTGACGTATGACTCGACTTGACTAAACTTATTTCAAATAATCCACTTGACACTAGCAAAATTGTCTGTCGAAATGACGGATAGACCATATATAAAAGAAGAAGAAGCCTAATGACAGCTCCATCGCTCGTAAGATAATACCCCGCTCTCAAACCATTCTCGCGAAATGTACTAAGCGCGCCATTATTGTTGTACTTTGTCTAATAGCCTGTAGTTTAGATAGCCACGTGAATGTCAGAAATAAATACCACTCATCATCGCCTGTAGTAATTATTCTAGGCATCAATTTATCAGCGTAGATTTTGACTAGGCAAACAAATCAATACTGTGGACTGGCTGTTTAAGAGGAAGGTCATTCTTGTTTGTGTTGCATGTCACCAATTTATTTGCTGTCAACTAAATTGACCTCAATGCATGTGGGCTTTATCATGTTTATCAGTTTGCAGGCACTATAGCTATTGGTATTGCAAGACAAGTAAGCGTTCTTATAAAAAGAAAAACGTTAGTCTGGTAAAATTCGTGAATGTATATACTCCAGTGGATGGTATAAACTTAGAAAGGCCTATACCCAGCAATGGGTGAAGTCGGGCTGTAAATGATTACGATAATAATAATGTTGTGACCTACCCAACCCTTTTTAAATGAAATTTTAACGCATTGGGTATCCGAAGCAATGGTTAACGAACGGTCTATTACACGACTATCGTGGGTAGTTATCCTAGATCCGTTGTTACAAAGTCAAGTCATTTGGAGCTGCGGACTCGAGGAGTTCCGCTAGGCAAATGATTTGTCTCGATTACGAACATCATGGATTATCTGTGGGTATTAGTGTGTTTATGCCCGGCTTTGAAGGCCGTGGTTATGAGCTCCGCGATACCCTAGGGACTATGAGGCTATCAATCTGGCTAAACTGAAACCATTCTGCTAATTCTAGTTTAATATTTACTTTATCGCACGGATATTTGTAAATATTGTTCGAATTCGAACCACTTTTTGTATAACTCTACACTATGCTACTAAAAGCGGATTCGACTAATTCATAGTGTATAATAATCATCAGCATATAGAAGGCCACTGCTGCCAAGAACGAATTTGAGCCCTCTCTCCATTTATCGATTTCCCGCGATCTGAACACACGGAAAAAAATAATTTTAACAATACAACCAGAACGCTTAGTTAAAATTAAATATGTTACAGTAACGAGAATTTGTTTAGAGTAACAAAAATTATTGTTCAAGCAACCAATCATATTGTATTGCAAACGATTTAATTCTAGTTATATTATATATAGTAAACTTTAACAGGCAAATGGTAATTATTACTAGTATTTCTTAATTAATACAATACTTTATTTATTATTGCAATGTGCATCGTAAAGAATACGAAAGATGTAGTAATCAGGGGTGAGCGGGGTGTGCGGCGGCGGGAAGCGGTAGGGCAGTACCTGTTCAATCTTGTTCCAGTCGACATTGTATTGACGCGCGAGTGCATTTTGTCAAATAACTGCCTTCAAAAAGAATAAATATATTTGTTTTTGTGAAATGGATTGCGACGACGACGACGTTGATCTTAGAAACCTTCTAGAAGCATGGAATCTCGCACAATACAATACCGTATTTGCCAGTAAGTACTCCAAACTACCAATTAGGCTTAGTACCTACCTAGGTATAGGTACCTACTACTTACCTAATAAAATTGTTAATTCGTTTCAGAAAATCGCATAAAAATCAACAATTTGAATTTGCTGATGACCGAGATGATAAAAGCAATAATCCCCATTAAAGGAGACCGAATTGGGTTTATTAAACATTTAGAAAACTGGAAACTCTTGACACATCAACAGAATGAGGTTAGTATATACCTAAATAATCAGTATAAATATACCAACTTGTACATTTTGAGATAAATTTAGCTACATATTATTGTTGTGTTGCTTGTTGCAGCCACTGGAGGTTAAAGATGCCATTGTACGTGGATGGTGTGGACATTTGGTCCGAACATCATTATGAGTACCGGGGCACTTTATTAGATACTTACATCAAATCTAATTGGCAGCCCGTCATCATCACTAACTGCATCATCTACCAGCGAAGTGGTAATGTCTGGAAGCTTCAACTTACCGACAGATAAAGTTGAACGGGAGAAAAAGGTAAGGCTTTCTTTCACTTAATATGACTGAGTTTGCATGGGCATTTCCTACTTATTTTTTAAATCTAGTGTCACACGCAAGTCCTTAAATATTTTTTTTAAATTATTTGGTACCTATAGTACTTCCCTATTTTACCTATATTCTCTACCTTTACCTACTGCCATGATACATTAAATCCAGGCATAAGTTTTGATAAGTGCTGGCAATTCTAAAAATAGGTCCTACATTATTGGCTTACTATCATTATGTATAAGGTAGTAGACATGGACTATGTGAACGGAGTGTCAAACAGAAGCCTGTATTTATAATAAGTAAACTTGTTGCACCCTACAATTTAGATAGAAAGACAAGCCGTTTTTTCACCTAATATCTAAGAACAACTTAGTAAATTATTTACAGTTACATGCTAGTGTTTTGCATCAGTTTTCATAGTTAACTCTCGTTTTCAGACTCCTTTGGACTTGCTAAAAATTAGTGTAGAAGGAAGAGCCATCCTGAAGTTACATCGAGCTGATGGTTTACTGGACAGCAATTCCAGAAGGAAAATATGCAAGCAACGTAATTATTTATGCATTTACTCTGAGAAGAACCCACAAAAATAAATGTTAATGTAGCAATGCTATCGTTTTTAAAGTAAGTTTTTATACATTTTTGGATATATTGTTAAGATTCTTAGACGTAGCTTACCGCCTTATTAGATTAAGTTTTGATTGTGAGATCTCCTGGATTAGTTAATCGTTACTTACTAATAATTACTATAAGTATGAATACCAAATAAATCTTAGATTACTGTGTATTAACTTATTCTTTTATGCAACTGAAAATGATGTTGTATCTTTTGCTATTTTTATCTTGTTTTTTGTTTAGAGTTTGTTTAACTGCTGCACTAAGTAATTTATTAGTTAATAGCATATACTATACAGGGTGTAACATTTAAATCGGTTAGTATGGGAAAGTTTGAAACTATAAGACATACGAAGATCTGTTCTTAGGAACCATGTCATCGATTTTAGTAACAAGGAAAACTGTATTCATACATTTATTTAAAAAAACTTGGACGCAGCTCGGGAATCGAACACGGACTTTTTGAAAAATAAAACTAACAATATAAACAACTACGGAAATAGTGTTAGTTTTATTTTGCAAAAAGTTCGGGTTCGATTCCCGAGCTGAGTATAAGTTTTTTTTCAAATGTATGAATGCAGAATTCCGTGTTACTAAAATCGATGACATGGTTCCTAAGAACAGATCATCGTATGTCTTATAGTTTCAAACTTTCCCATACTCACCGATTTAAATGTTGCACCCTGTATAGTATATGCTATTAACTAGGTGGCAAAAGGTACAATATAAACAATCCCCATTACAATATGATCAGTATTTATTACAATGCTACAGAGTATTCAGAACTATTCTGATTATTTACCAGCACGATAGATCTAGTTACTACAGCAACATATTTATTTAATATTACATTACAATATAGTATTTAATACAACGCTACATTGTAGTGTGTACAATATAATATTGTAATCCCAAGTATTCTAATCGGTAATCTGTATTAAAGGTATAGTTACTACAGCACATCATTTATTCATCATTACAATACACTTCTAGTAATTCTAACCACATGATCATTTGCAACTACAATATTTTTTTACTAGAACAGACGAGTAGTTGTTACAAAATAGATGGTGGTCACATATATAACAAGACATTCTCGTTGAGCGTACGAGATTCTCGTTACTGTAACAAGATTTTTTTTTCCGTGCAATCCCTGTAACTGTAACTAGTGGTCTGATTTGGATGAAACTTGGAATACATATAGTTCGTAGCCTGGATTAATACAAAGGCTACTTTCTATCCCGGAAAATCAACAGGATAAAAAGGGACGTGGACGAAGTCCGGGCAGAAGCTAGTCTATAATAAAATCCATAACCTATGTTTTCATGGATTTAATCTTCAGTGTCCATGAGCAATGTATCGATTTTCGGGGTAGGTTACACAGCTGTGACTGTCAAGGCCATGCGGCACCCACCTGCCGGTTATAATGTAAACGTAGGTACAACTTGTTCGGTAGTTAAGGGGTTTTTTTTTAAATTATTACAACATGGCTGACTTATTTCGATGTAGTATGCGCTCCGTAGAGTGAAGAAAGTATCCTTCGCTGAAAGCTCCCCAGCCGTTTTATTTGATTTGATTCCTGAAAACTGAAATTCTAAAACTCAAAGCTTTTTATGGTAGAAAATTGTTTTAGTGAACGTGATCTGTGAGATAATACGTTGTTATTGGTAGAGGTAACTGCTTAACATTTTCTGATAGTACAACCAGTATAACTCATTAAAAAGATACCGAGATATCACTCAAGCGAAATCGTTGGTGAAGCTACTTCAACACAGTTAAAGTTGTAACAAAGCGGTGGTCTACGCAAACAGTAAAAGCCGTTGTTATAACGTTATACCTACATGGTACTTACCTCTTTGAGGTTGGCTGGTACTTTGTATTTTACCTGGTCTAGCTGCCCCGACGTGGCAGTCGCTTCAGGCTATAATCTGTCCGAAGCTACTCCTTAGGAAGCAACTCTTGACACCCTCAGGTTATGCTAAGAAAATTGACTTCAGTCTGACTTGAAGCTACACTCGAGAGCGAAAATTAAGGGTCATCTATAAAATCTTTAATATCTTGCAAACCATGAATGCTAACTTATTGAAATAAATTGGGTTGATATAAAATGAAAATTACCGACTAGAAAACAACCTTGTTTTTGAAGTATCCGCACCGTGTTTGTTGTTCAGGCTAAAAATAAAATTAAAAGAGTACGCAATAATCAAATAGAAAAAGTCCATTTATATTCAGGTTAGTTTATGGACTCACCTATCGCCTATCGATAGTGAAGAACGTAGGCGTAGAGAAATATACATTTTACTACTTTATACAGATCGTAAAAAGACTACTCCCTTAAACGTTGTTGTCGAAAAAGTAGACTTTTTATTGGTACTCTTGCTTTCCGTGGCTTTTGAATTTGAGCGCTTTCATATTTTAGGGGTCTTGTTAAAATGTCATAATCATAACCCTTTTAATTAAGTACTATTATGAAGATCATTAAGTGATCTGAAGTTTGCAACGAGATGCCAAGTTGGTGTAGAATGTCATTCTTCAGTCTACAGAGAATCAAAACTAGAGATGGTTTTTCTGGTTCTAGATATAATGATGAAATGATAAATCGCGGGGCCCATACATTAACTTTTTCGATTATTAATCGATTGTAGAAATACTTCACGGATGCGTGATATCTCGATGTTTTTTTAACAGTAGGTTGTTCAATACTCTATGGCAATATGGGTCAGCAGTTTCCAAGCGAATCACATAAAATATATTGCGTTATTGTTTTTCTTGCAGTGTTCAATGAAGGAAATAATAGTTTACATTTAAGTAGACAGTAGTTTCGACGTGATTGAAACATGAAAATCCAAAGATCTAAACTTTCACATCTATAATATTAGTGGGTTTAGTGCACAGAACAGCTCTGTTCTGTGGTTTAGTAGGATACTATATTTAGGTACGACTTTGCTTGGCTTTGAAAAGCTGGCAACTAATGACGTTTGTTGTATTATTCGGCTAGTTAACCATTTGTTCGGTGTCCTTGTTCGCGAGTCGAGGCGTGCGGATAGTATTGATTTTTTAGAAAGGCACGCGCCCCCGTCTTTGTCCAAGTACCTAATACCATTTGAATAATGTCGTCTTACACCAATAACATTATTTTTTATAATTTTTACTGGTTACAGTAGATGCTATCCGACTGATTTGGAATGCAAGCCTAGTGCGTTAGGGCTGCTAAGCTATCGTATACCTTATGATAACTAGATAATGGTCATAGAATCTTTCAATGGAAGTATTTATTTGCCGTATTTGTGTTTGTGTCTTCGAATGCAGATATTTTCTCGATTAGGAAATCGAGTGTTAAGAAAGCATAATATATGTAATACCCGCGACTTCGTACGCGTCTACAGTTTCCGTGTACATTATATTATCTGTGCGTGTACCGAGCGGATACTTCTTTGAGAAACTTGACATTACACCTCATTACACCGAACTCGTACCTACTGGAATGTCAAACGCTAGTTGTTAGACCAAAGAGGTAGTATTACGCCCTGTCAAACTGACGTGACATGACATGACAATGAAATCCTCTTGCCAATTGGCGCTGCTAATCCTTTTCGTTCATTTTATCCTGTAGATCCTGTTAATTATTCGGGATAAAAAGTAGCCTATGTGTCAATCCAGGATACGAACTATATATATGCCAACTTTCATCCAAGTTAGTTCAGTAGTTTAGACGTGATTGAAACACAAACATCCAAACATCTAAACATCTAAACTTTCGCATTTATAATATTAGTAGGATAGGATAGGATAGGATTATTATTACACCACAAGCGTTAAATATCATGATAGTACCATGTTAATGGTATCCGAAATCTAAGAGCCTCTAGGAAGGCAGCTCGAAGATTTATTTTGAGTAACTCATCGAAATCGATATGGTATCGTACATCAGTATTCAAGGCAGCCGTAAAATTAGCATACCTTACCTACCCTTCGAAGATGTCTAATAAACACAATATTTTTTTATTAAATTCATTTTCTGCAAAGTCTATTTAATTCCTTTTGAAGATTTTAATCTAAATATATTAGCTATTACGACAAGTTTTAGTATTCAAAATAGCAGCCGGAAAGGCCACTAGAAAGCTAGAACACCGTAAAAGTATGTCTTAATTTTCATGATAAATTCATGACAACTCCGTCAGATGGAAACTGGTGTTATATTAGTTCTTGTATAATGTAGAAAGCTGGATGCAAAGTTTTAGCACCTACACCTTTTCTATAACACATTACGACGCACAAGTACCTAGCACTCGAATTCATAAACGATGTAGAGTGTCATCTAGAGAGGGATTTACGCGTTGCGCTGGGCGAATGCTGGTTGACACGGTTTGCCACCCTGTTCAACCCCTCAATGAATATTTACCCTGCCGTATCGGAGGGTATGTTTTTGTAACTTTATTTATTCCTAATAATATCTAATAACAACCAAATAAGTACTTCCTAGTTTTAGAAATTAGTTAAAATTACAAATTAAAAAACTCAAAAATTAACGGTACAAAGGAAATTGTACCGTTACTAAAAAAAAAAAAGCGGGAAGAGTAGCCTATGTGTTAATCCAGGTTACGAACTATAATATATTCCAAGTTTCATCCAAATCGGACCAGTAGTTACAGCGTGATTGAAACACACACATCCAAACATCTAAACTTTGACATTTATAATAGTAGCGGGATTCTAGTGTAAGTGTTTTCGATAATCACTCGAAAATCGTTGACAGGATCTCAACCACAAAAATATTAATAAAAAATATTGATCTGTAATATTTCAGAGAAAAAAATCCGGCAAAGTTCATTCCGAACTAATAATCTCATAAAACTTCTTCTTCTTCTCTTATGTATGGCCTCTGTCCGTCATTTCAACAGACAATTTTGCCAGTGTCAAGTGGATTATTTGATAAACGTTTAGTCAAGTCGAGTCTTACGTCAAGTCATTTTGGAGACTAAATGGTGGATTTTTCCTTCAAAACATGAAAACGAATTCCAATGGCTCACACTTTATGCTATGACTGCAAGTATTATTGGTTAAAATTCCACCAAAATTAAAGAACAATACTCACTATAGCACCAAGAATAACAATTAAAATAAAAATGTGCTATGTTGCTTTTACAAATGACAGAACTAGAATCCCTCATAATCCTGGCACTGATATTTTAGCAGTTCTAATACATGCTCTAAAACACGTGGGATAAATATCAGATCTGTGACCAAAGTTGGCACACGACCAAGAAAAACGAATGCAACCTTTTTCTTGGAATACAGCTAAAAAGTCATACCGCTGCTACTGCGCAGATATTCCCTCGTAAATATAAAATAAAATATAATATAAAATAAATAATTATAGCTGACTATTCGTCAGGATTCTTCAAAATCATAAATAACACTACGAGATAAACCAATTACATTTAAATCGAGTTATTTTTCCATCCGAAAACGAAAATGACTTTTCTTACGAAACGCAAATTGAAAAGGATTTGAAAATGATGTTTGCTGTCTTCACCGCCCTTTTCTTTTGTAATTTTCGTCTTGTACATTAATAAGTTTTTGTTTAAAAATGTTATTTTTAACGAGATTTTAATTTTGAGTCATCTAGGACCGAAGTCCTAGACAAATTCTTACCGAGTTCTGTTCTATAGTTCCTATGACCATCACCCGGTTCCATCATCAGCTCGCTGTCACCATATTATTGTATTGTCACCGAAGACTAATAGGCGTGCCAATTCATCATCATCATCATCATCATCAACCTATACTCGTCCACTGCTGGACGTAGGTCTCTCCCAAGACGCGCCATTGAGCTCGGTCTTCGGCTCTTCTCATCCAGTGTCTGCCAGCTACATTTCGCAGATCGTCGCCCCATCTCGCCGGTATGCCAATTGGACATCAGGAAATGGGTCAAATTTGGCTTGCAAGATTTGACCTAAACAAACCCACATACCAACAAACATACATTGCAAGTTAAATAAAAACTTATAAAAAAATTTCTTTTATAACGTTAGGATAAACAAAAAAGAAAGTTATCCACTCTTGCAAATGTTCAACGCAATTTTCTAGGAATTTTAAAATTCTTGTGCACACGTTACGAATCTAGACGCTCGATCGGTGGCAGTGCTTTGTAGAGGCTATCAATTTTATTCATCTTGAACCAGCGCCATCGAACTAATCTAGTAAAGAGGGAAGGTGGGTACTTATTGGGTTCAATATTGGTACATTTCATCGACTAAGAACTAAGATGGGTATCTCGACAAAGTTATATATTCTGAATATTCGTTTTTTTGTGTGTTCAAACAAAAAGTTTTTTAGAAATATGAGAACGTGAGTACCTACTCTCTCTCTCTCTCTCTATCTATCTCTCTAACAATTAGTAGCGCCACTGACATATTACAATATACAGCCTCAAATTCAAATTCAAATTCTTTATTACTAATAATAAAATAACATTACAGATACTTATATACCTCATACCAGGGAGAGATAAAAAAAGATTGCTAGCAAATAAATAAATAAAACTTTCATCATTTTCCACTTTAAACTAGATACCTAGTTTGCAATGGAAAATGATGAAAGTTTTATTTATTTAACCGTATTCATTTCACCACATCAAAATGAGTTAGGGATGTAAGCCCCATATCGTTTGAAAACTCAATTTTATTGCTTTTCCCAAGGCTGTATAAAATTTTTATTTTAAATTACCTAACATGCTATTTCAGACTGCATTTATGTCTGAGACCCTTTCAAAACTTGGATTCCGTTCGATGAATATTCTTATAACTTGGAAATAGCCAAACCAACAGTTGAGAACAACCCAGAACAATTAGCTTTCGTAAAAAAACAACACTGAAATCGAAAATCTAATTTCGAAGCTACTAGTACAGACACAACTAATAACACCCCTCGTTTTCAATTTGTGGGTTAAAAACAGTCAGCCAAGCGATTTTAATAATACATTATTTCAAATTTATATTGTAATCAAAACCAGAAACTTAAGCTGCTATCTAGCATCCAGCGATCCTCTGATTCCTTAGCATCTCCTTTATTTCTCTGGTTGGTGTAAGCTGGCTTAGTTCAGATTAAACCTATCTACAGCCTTGGCATTCGCTTTTAATAGCCATTGAGATTGCAATTGTCGGTCCCCGGTCATTTTTATTTGAACAAATGACATAAAAGTATCGTGTAGTTGTCGATATCGTGGGAATAGACTTTATACAAGCTATTAAAATATTTAAGACCCTCGCAAATCCATTAATAAATACTTTCAATAGTTTAGAAGGGCGAACACATTCCTTTATCAAAACATTTCGTAATTTAACAATTTTAATAATATAATGTTACACACTATTTTTCGAACGAAGAAATGGTTTTCCCCAGAACATTTGCCTTCTAAAAGTCTAAAGTAATGCAAGGTATACAAAACGAGACTGAGTGATAGATAAGGCTGGAAATATAGGGTGGCTTGCACCATGTTATCTACTCCACGCTTCCACTGGAGTGGAAAAAATAGGCTGATAAAAGAATAAACAAAAAACCCGCTAGTGTACTACCTTAGCGAGCACGAAAGACGATGAGCTATTTTACTAGAAAGTGGAATAATACGGCATACTTCGGTATCCGAAGCAATAACGCCTTTTGTGCGAGGAAATAAAGAGCTGCAAGGTAATACCATAAGTGTTTTGATCTTCTATAAGTTTCCCATTATTACGGGCGATTATGGCGTGCTGCCTCTTCAAATTAATATTTAAAGTGGAAGGTATTGTTATTGCGATGGCAAAAAAGTAGAGAAGACATCTTGAGAATGCCAGTTAGTTCCATGGACTTGCAATGTATGAAATACCATCTGCAAAATGTATGCATGTGCATTCAATATTGTTATTTGGATGTGTGCTTGACCCTACCTACATCCTCCAAAGATCTTGAATAACCAGTAACCTGTTAATAAACTCGATGTCAACGTGTAGAAAATACGTTGACATCCGATCTCTTAATACTAGCTACAATGGAAGCAATTCTTTTTTATACATTCAATGCGCACATCAGTTGGCTCGACAAATACCCGCCAAGCATAATGATTTTGTTTGAGGCAAACTAAAACCCATCGAGTCCCGTTCACCGGTGCTAGTACAGGTTCTATAGCCAGCTGGAGGGTACGGAAATGCGCAAGTGCTTTGGATTCCACATCCTCTCTTCAAGTTATGGCGCTCCACGCCTTTAATGAAGAGCGAGTAATGCGCTTGTGGCCTGTTTTAAGACTAAGTTAGATAACTATTTATTGATTACTAACTTAATTAAAAACAATAAATACAATGGGCGGCCTTCGCGCTAGTAGATCTTAATGTTTAAGTTTTTATAACTTTGACTCGTAGAAAATGGTACACGAATGTCGCCAAACTATAATTTCAATGCTCATATTATTTGGGAAACGCAAAAAATGTTAACAACCACAGTTTTTTTTAAATTTCGCGCTAAACTAAAACGTTCAACCTTAAGACTATATATATATAGAACTATCTTCCTTGCTGAATCCATATTTTTGTAATCAACAAGTTGAGGTTGATCTTGAGAGATCACAAAATACAGACTAGTAAACTCGCGCACGAACCCGGGCTTTTTCGAACCCATCTATAGTGGTATACAGAATGAATTATAATCACGAACGAATTTGACGATCGCCGCGTTACGTAAACCTAACATTCGAATCATATTGCGCCTCGACGTTAGCTCGACTGCGGAACGTTATACCGTCACCGCGCAGTGTATCTCGGATACGCTAGCGTTACGATACGTTTACGATTGTCACATTTATTCGTGATCAAGGCAGACTCAACTCAGTGACTGATTCGTTTGTCGAGCTCTCAGCTATAATGAAAGAACTGATACTATAAAAGTTAAGTTATTGCTGCTGTAAAAGTCTTTTGTTGTCGAATCGTAAAAATCTAGTTGAGACAATAACGTATTACCTCTTCTGCCCAAAGACGGACTCAAGACGGACGGACGAAGTTCGTTCCCTAATACCATATCACAAACTTATAAGTGGAGAGTTTAGTACTAAGTTGAGTCAGTTGAGTGTAAAGTTAGTGCACGGCATGCAGCAGTGCCCTGCAATTGAGTAACCGTTGCCGTATGCAGTGTAAAACTGCACTACTGCACATATGGTAGTGTAAATCGACTCTATCTGAACCTATTTTATGGGAAGCTGGCATCAGTTGTTATATTAAAATTAATTTTTCAACTACCTATTCAGAATTTTATTTACTTTTTATAGAATATATTAACATGCATGTTTTATGTAATAAAAATCAATATAATAATTAAGAAACCTTTGAAAAAGCTGTATAGAAACATGGTAAGTACTCATTACATAGCAAGCGCCGCGATAACATTACTTTAGTTTTCAGAAGGTATTCATCGGCATTTTTCCGAAATGATTAAACTCAATTGCTAACTCGAAACTATGTTCTGTGTTTAGCAACTTAGAGTTGTGTAGCGCATGATTGTGCGGGCTACAACCACTAGGTGTGTTTCAACTCCTTGACGGAACCATCAGATTTACGCAACTCAGTTATAATCTATAATCCTTTGCCTTTCGAACTTTATTACAGTTTAAATTAAAATAAACAGAATAGATATTGTACTATACTTTAACGGTAAAGCCGTCATATATTTATCTGTTTTAAATAGAAACCGATTGAAATTCACTGCAACAATGCTACATAATCGCTTAATTTCTATTGCATCACAAATAAATAAATAAATAAATATTCATGGACTTTACACACAACGTCCTCTAGTCCCAAACTAAGCAAAGCTTGTGATATGGGAACTAGATGGCTGATAGAATACTAATATACTTTTTTTTTGTAAATACATACTTATAATACATAGTAACACCCAGACATAGAACAAACATCAATGTTTTCCACGCACAAATGTTTGTTCTTGGTGGGGATCGAACCCACGACCCACAGCACGGAAGGCAGAGCTATTACCGACTGAGCTGTGACGCCTGTCACAATGACAATCAAACAAAATCAAACCAATGACAATCAAAATTTTCGAGGCTAGTTTTTGGATACGACTTCGTCTCTTAGTTCAGTGAGCACGTACGCTTCCTTAGTCTGGCGAGAGTGTGGTCCAATCATGATTTATAGCACCAAGGTATTCTTCATGGTTCGTTCAGGAATTCGATTCGCTGCGGCAAAGCATTTTAGCCGACGTAGCCCTGACAGGAGTTAGTGTTTTTTTTTATAACTTGATAATGAAACAAGCCGATGGCCTATCTGATGTTAAGTGGTAACCACTGCCTATAACGATGCATTGCCTCATGGAGCATGTCCACTGAAGGCATACCCTGTGATGCATTGCGCTACCTCCATCACTCTAAGACATAAAGGTGTTAAGTCTCATGTGCCTGTAATAGCACCCGCACCCATACCCTTCAAACCGGAACACAGCAATACGAGCATCACTGCTTGGCGGCAGAAATAGGTACGGTGGTAGTACTTACTCCCCAGTTGGTATCCAAAGAAAAAATATACCATTATTCTGATACACACAATACTACGCAGCAACGTTATAAAAAAAAAAGAAATCATCGTGGGAAAATCGTGTACCCGGGTCACGAACTATATATTTTTTTCTGGTTTAGCTGCATCGGCCACAGCGCCGCTAGGCATGACCCCATTAGCAGTAGTTCCTTTCGAATGCTAGCAATAATTCCGTTTTCAATCAACGATATCGCACCTATACATATAGTAGTGAAAATGCTGCGGTTAAGTTGATTTCAAAGGTATATTTAATCGATTCCCGTATTTGCATCATCAACGAAGTATGGGTTCCGGGTATTTCGGGTCTGGGTGGTGTGTTGCCATGATACTAATACCGGTAGTAATAAGGAAACTGAGGGATGTATGTGGTTTATGTACTTACATAAACTCTGAAGCTGAAGCTACCTACAGTTAGCAGAAAAATTAAAATGCAAAGCGTAAGAACTATTAAAAACTAAAGCGTATGCAAAACGTTGTTCGATCAGCACTCTTGCAAGCTCCGTCAAGCCCTTGTTTAACCCATCTGAATTTAATTTCATAAGGGAGAATAACGAAGAGCCGTCTATGCTTGAGCTGGATAATTTGCGTTTTCAACACATTTTACCGAGAGCCTGTGACACACTCGAGGGAATCCAACCAAAATGTACGGAGATGTCTAGACGTGTTTACTACCATCGAAAATAACCGGTTTTTAACCCATGATGGAGAATATTATTTTTCGCGCGCGCGCGTGTGTCTATGTATGCCAGAATTTTTGTACAATCGGCTACAGATCAACCTACAAACTGTTTGAACTTTGAACTATTAGAATTTAAATCATGCGAAACTATGCGAAAAGGACGATTTGTTTATAGGCAAAATCTCACGTAGTAGTTAATTTAAGCCTACATTCAGATGTGAATGTTTACAATACTAACAGAGAGAGTCGGATTTTTTTAAATAAATTCTCAGCTATTTTTGTAAATCCAAATCACAAATAACTAAGTGATCAAAGTAAAACTGATCTTTCGATAAAATTCCTACAAATCGTAGTTTTTTTATTGGACTATGTTTATTCCAGAAACTACAATGCACATACGCTTCTCACCTCGCTGTTTTTTTAACCAGCCCCCGTATGCCAATCTTTTGCTGTCAAGTTATATTTCACTGCCCAGTGTAATTTCTTCAGGGCACGTGGTACAAAATTGTACCACGTGCGTGTGATCATTCTTTTTAGACACTTGACAGCAAAATATGCGCGAAAACACATCAAATGACGTCTTAATGTCACTATTTAGTCACAGAATAACTATGAGTTAGTATGAACTGACCATGATTTAAAACTTTGCAGTTCAACTTTGATTGGCATACCCCTGCAGATCATAATTTATCGAACATGCATGCGCCTTGTCCAATTTATTTTATAATTTGAATCTTGGTACAAAGACGAGACTGCTTGGCGGGAACCACTACGTCGATAGTAATAAACTTGAAACTCGATTATTCAGACACACTACGACCGAAAACATGGGGTCGTAGTCCCTATGAAGGCCTACAAACATAGATAGATAGATACAAACCTATCTCTATGAAAAGCCGACTTACCAAAGTGGGATCGATGCTTCACGGATTATCACAGACGTCGTGTTTGTGTAATGATAACTATGACCAAATAATGATAAACAACACAGTTCAAAATAACATGAGTATGGCGATTATGTAACTTTGATAATATCAGTTTCAATGCTAATAATGCAATGTCCCATTTACTCATTTGCCCCTTGTGCCCTACCACCTGCACAAGGGATGATATTTTGGACGCCACAGACGAAGGGGTAAAAGTGGCGAAGTTCTATTCGAACTTCATCTAGTGTTTGTTGTCACCATTGACACGTAAGAAGAAGAAGAAGAAGAATGCTAATAATAAGCTAAGCGTTGTGTATTTTGTTAGAACCGAGCTTTACTAAATTTCTTCATGAAATAAACAAATTAAACCTAAACTTGGAAGCCCTTATAGGTCACACGCGTTTTATAAAAAAATTACGCTACATCGCCTATTTCCGTATCACAACACAACAGTTTTCTATTAAACGAAACTAAACCGCATATTTCAACATCAGTACTAAAATACCTGTCTGCCAGTTGCCTTATTGGACGGAACCAGTGTTTTGTTTCAAAGTAAAAAGGGGTTTCCGAACTCCACAAATGAAAGAGCGGTTGAAACAAATGGATAATATAGCTTTCGACTGCTGTTATGGCACGTAGAGAATAGAACAAGAATTATACAAAGAGACAAAGTTAACGTTTTAGAACGATACGACCAACTTGGATGAAACTAGGAATATATTTCGCAACCTGGATTAACACATAGACTACTTTTTATCCTGAATAATTAACAGGATCTACAGGATAATATGAACGAACTGGATTAGCAGCGCCAATTGACACGAGGACGACGTCACGTCAATTGCGAGAGCCTACAAGTTTTGATATATAAAGCAATGTAACGTCTAACGTCTGGCACGCGAATACGGGTTCGGTGTAATGTCAAACTTCTCAACTTCAACTTCTTGATTTGATAGCTTTTGCGACTGTTGACGCAATTCTGCCAGTGTCGAGTCCGTTATATGCTAGAGTCATAAACATGAGGGGAGTGCGGAATAAGAATATGCTCAGTGCTCAGAAGGAGATTCAACCAAAATTTTGACAATAATTTGATTTATCTAACGAACTTCTCAAAGAATACGTTCAAAAAACGAATGGCATGTGCCATTACAAAGGTCGGTTACAGTGTCTGCCGCGACCTTTGGACTGCTCTGCTCTGACTCTGAAATGTTCAGATTTTTTCCGACACACTGACTTTTCATTTCAACTGATGAAAACTCCTTTTGAGTTTTACAGCAAAGGCTTTTATTCGGAAATGACAGGCTATTTTCAGCCATTTCCTGTTGGCAAACTTTAGAAAGAGAAATGCATATTAATTTATTTTTCACCTAATTTGTTATCGCAGCCGTTTTATTGAATCAGATTTACTTTAGGATGTACGAGATGATTAAAAGTGGTTGTAATGGTTTTTAACCGACTCCGAAAATAGGAGGAGGTTCTTATATAATAAACCGTCATTTATAAATCGATTTGTACAATTTTTTTTTATTTTGACAGATATAGTACTTCCAGATTGGTCCCATCAAAATTCCATCAAAATATGTTTAGTAGTTTGGCTTTTAAATCAAAATAACTGGAAAATATGCTTTCTTGTTACTTTTTAGTCTACTAGGCCTTAAAGGATATCGCGTGACACCTTAATCACTATTGCCTAGTATTTATATTAGTATTAGAGCCAAATATACAGATAAATTAATATAACCTTATGAATGGAATGACAAAAATGCAAACCGTCTTAACAAATGAAATATTATGGTATAATTTTTATACTCGTATTAAGGCACTATTTAGCAATAAATAATATTGATATTAAGTATTTCACAACACAGAAGACAGCTTATGCAGCAGTTGCATACAAAACATTACATAAAACTGAAGCGAATACAAGTATAACGACTAATCGAGTTACCTCGTACTTGCCCGAGTGGTAGAGCCACTCCGGCTTCAAACAATACCATTATTAATTACCCTTTATTACCTGGATCGCTATAAAATTAATTGCAAAAAGATACCCCAGCCGTGAGATAGGTAATAAACTAAGTTGCGGCTGCTAATAAACTCAATATCAAGCTTCAAGTCGAGTTTAATAAAAGTACAAGTGAAATTCATAGCGCTTTTACCAGTGCTACGAACTTCTGCTACGCTGTAGCGCTACGGCGTAGTATCGGCCACTATTATGGGACCGGGGAAACGCCGGAATTTCATTTTCCGTAAAATTCGTGAACCGTGAAAGTATAAGTAAGATATTATTGTTTATAATATGAAACATGTCAATTAGTCATCTGTATACTTGCTGAGGACAAATAAAGAATTATCTTATCTTTATCTTATCTTATTTATGTATGGAAAATTATCGTAAGCTGCAATACCGTATTCCCTTAGCAGGGGAGACAATCCCTCATTGTCATTACGAATACCACACGGATTTTAGATGAACCCTTTCATTCTTTTGTTTTGAAATATTTCTACACATTTAAAACTAATTTTAGCCGCACTGGACCGGGGCTATTAATTTAAACTTTATTTTTAAGACGATATAGTTGAATATTGGCATTCGTAAAATTTGAAGGTGATGGTCCTACTCATAACCGATGTTTAACTCTGTCCGGCCCGGTCCCGTCACGGTATAGCTTTTATCACCCTCAGAAGCTGCGGCAAGTAGGTCTAGTCATTCCGCGCGTGTTTTCATTTAAGTTCACACTTGGGGTTTTCATTCACAGAATTAAAGCTTCACGCTCCACGCTTCTTTATATGACGGATTTCGTTGAGAGCATTCATTCACACTTCTCTAGTTTCGAGAAATTGCTTTTTATGAAACGTTCGTGGTTTAATTCTTATTCTAAGCGTTATGAAAGGTCAATTCACAACAAAATACACCACTATATTACCAAACTAAAGAACACATGAACATAGTGTCTTCTCTTAAATCTTAAATAGAGACAATAAGATATGTGTTAATGAACACGTTCTTAGATTAAGCAATTCTAGCAATTTAAGTTAATTTTAAATTATCAATCTAGCCCACGTTGTGGCTAGATTGTAATCATATTAGGGTACATTCTTTAGACATAATGTGCACTAAATAGGGGAAAAAAAAATATTACCATGTGAAAGCAATAAATGTATTGAGTATTAAATGACTGCTGGCGTAGTTTTAGATGACACTAAACCTTGAGTCTATCTTACAAGCAGTTAAACGCATTATGTCGTTCGTTCATTATGTACTATCGTTCATTAAAAATCCAGTTCATCCAAAGGATGCCTGGAAAAGATCGCTTATAGCGATAAGGCCGCCCATTGTACTTCGCTTTAATATAAGAACTGTGTTTAATATGAAATTTCCTTTTGGTGCAGGTACAATAAAGAGTTTTCTGTCTATCCATACATAATCATAAACATAATGTAGACAGGAGTTTATCTTTATAAAAGAGGTAGGAAACCATAAACATGGAGAGGTCCCAATCTACTTTACAAATTAAATCGACACACAAGCCGTCAAATATTATTTTGTTTCTTTTTAACCAAGCAAATACTGAATGTGTTGAAAGAGATAGACAATATTTTGTCCTTTAGATTTTTTTTTGTGACGTCATGATTTTATGTTTACGTAACCAGCGCCGCCATGTTTAGTTCCGAGGTTGTGGTAGATCTGCTGTCAATACTACCAAGAAGACAGCCGTATTATGTTCCGTAGTATGTACGCTTTTTTTGTTGGTGGGGCGTATCCATTGGTTTTCCGTATCAGAGATGTTTATTGCTAAAATACATACCCTCGAATTCATAACTGACAGGCGTCACAGCTCAGTCGGTAATAGCCCTGCCTTCCGTGCTGTGAGTCGTGGGTACGATCCCCACCAAGAACAAACATTTGACATGACAATCATAGATGTTTGTTCCATGTCTGGGTGTTACTATGTATTATATGTATGAATTACAAAAAAAGGTACCTATATAAGTATTCTATCAGCATTCTAGTTCCATATTACAAGATTTGCTTAGTTTGAGACTAGAGGGCGTTGTGTGAAATGTCCATGAATATTTATATTTATTTAAACAATGTTCGGGTGCAGATTCGGACGTTCCGCTAGGCGAATACTGATTGAAACGGCTTAGCGGACTCTTGAACCTCTGTTTATGAATTCGGGGGGTTGGTATCGTTTATGTTTGAGGTACTTACTCTTCAGGCAGGGTCGGAGCGCCGTCCTCCTGACCGGGCGCGTTCACGTGGTACACGCAGAAGTTCTCCACCAACGCGCGCATGTCCACATAATTGAAGAACGGTTGGAAGCACGCGTCTGAAACAACACGTTACTTTGTATTCAACGAGATTGACATCGTTTGTAGTGTAGTAGCTTAATCATCTTATTGGCCAACAAGTTTTTTATTTTTATTTTTTTATCAGCCTATTCTGTCCCACTGCTGGGCAAAGGCCTCCCCCTCTTCCCTCCACTCGTCACGGTCCCTCGCCAAACTAGGCCAGTCCCTGTTAACAACATCCAGGTCGTCCCTCCACCGTCGTTTCGGTCTACCTCGGCGGCGATTTCCATCTCCGGTGATGGAACAAGTTAATCTCCGGCCAACAATTAACGGTTTTTTTTTTCAAATTTTTTACACCGGCTTTATACACCAAAACTTGTACCTCTGAAGCAATGACGTGACGTCGTCCACGTGTCAAAGCATGTTTTATTGGCGCTGATAATTTATCCTGTTTATCCATTCGTTCATTTTAACCTGTAGGTCTTTTTAAATTATTTGGGATAAAAAATAGCCTATGTCAATCCAGGTTACGGACTTTATATAGTCTAAGTTTCATCCAAGTTGGTTCAATAGTTTCGACGTGATTGAAACACAAACATCCATATAATATTAGTGGGAAATAAGACATTTATAATGTCCAAGTTTTTATTATCCAATGAGATAAGCTTACAGGATAAAAATATGAGTGCGCGAATTACCTAAAATTTATCGCCTTCGAAGATCGGATGCACAATGCACATTCTTGCCATAGAACGTAAGAGAAACTATCTCCATGTAAACGAGGCTTTATGTTTGATCCCTCGGCATCAAGTTTAACAAATAATGGCTATCCACACATTACCGGGTCAAGGCTTTCCGGGCTACGGGCACATACGTTTGACACTTTCAAGGTAGGTACATAATTACGGGGAACGCTTAATGTATTCAAGCAATTTTGACCTTGTGCACTGATACGAAATCTACGGTAATCTTAAATCACCTTGATTAACATGAATAAAGATTTAAATAAATAGTCTGAGTAGAACCCCCGGAAGACTGCCTACGGCAGAGCAATTCGTGTACTTAAGGGTCTTGTGACTTAAAATTCGCGTTCCGTAATACCAAAAATGATAAATGAAGTTTTGTACATTGTGATGCTAAACTAGAACCACTAACTTAGTAGTACTAAATAGAGTAAACGAGCCTAAAATCAGATAAAAAGTTACCGTTCTCCTGAAGTTTCTTGAGTAGAATTGAGCCCCAATGCCAATACATAATGTGTGGCGAAAGTGCAGTATATAATTATTCGAATGCATTATGAAAATAAACCGATGCAAATCAGATTACTGGCTTGGCTATAATGGGATTGGAGAGTAAACCACAAACACGCTGAATCAATTACCGGTGGAATGACCTGTTTCGAATTATCGATGATAATTAAAAACAGATTTTGAAAATCCAAACTTTAAAAATCGTAGAAAACTCAGTTTTTGAGATATCGCCAAAATTCTTTCACTGTTGTGTTTTGGACGTAAAAATCTATCGATCTACATTAAAAAAAAATACGCTCATCTTCCTCATTGGCTGGTGAAATCGGTTAAAACTGTAAATAAAACTCCGAAGAATGCCAAATATAAATGCGTGTATGTCTACTAGTAGCTTGAGGAGTAAACGTCGCCGCGTTACGTGAAACTAACGTTTTTGAGTCATAATTGGCGTCAACGCTAAATCGCCTGCCGAACGTTGTAGCGTCACCGCGCAGTGTACAGTGTACAGTCGATGTGCACCTAAGAACATTTAGCTTCCGAAACCTCCTGATCCGTAATGGTGTATCCGAGCTACGGATGACGCTACTGTTGCAATACGTTTACGATTGTCACCACCAAAGGAGAAGTTTACATAATTATATGTTAAAATTACAAATTCTCCCTAAGCAAGTTCTTCGATCAAAAAAAGCTCATTTTTTGGTTGCAAGGCAAACTTGTTTCGATCAAAATGATATTTTTTGGTGTACCTTTTGTTGCGTTGCATTGTTATTCTCTAGACCGCGAAGCTTTGCGATTTTGCATAATTACATTCAGTGATTTAGTACCTTCAAAAATGTTGAAATATGCAATAACGAGAAATGGTTTGACGTTACTCGTCGTCTTAAATAAATAGTAGAAAACGAGCATTTAAACCGATAAAAGCCAGCAAAAAAGCTTTGCGAAAAATATTGAAATCACCTAGGGATTGCCGTAATGTAGTTAGTGTTTTTCACATTTTATTTATATTCCGAGAAAAAAAAGATTTCCGTTCGGTTTTAAGCTAACGCGTGTCGTCCTAAGTGCATTTCATCTTTAAGGGCTGGTTTGCGAAATGGTTTACTTTATATCTCAGCGTAGTTCTAGAAAAATGTCAACACACGTGATGTGTGTGCTGTGCTAACAAAAATGTAGCTAAGCACTTGTAATGCCGGGTACCGACAGACTAACCGAACAAAAGCAAGCGGAATTAAATGTAATAAAATGTTAGTTTATTCAATAATAATTTTGTACCTCCTCGTAAATAGCGTGGGTAGAAGTAATACATGTATTTCCGATGTTCGTAACATAACTGACGGCCCCGTCCGTCGTCCTAGGTACTACTTAGGTATAGTGCAGCATCATGCTGAGACTGGGACCAATTTGCCCCCATGCACGCTTCATGGGCAGGTGGGCTTACCTACTTTGTTTTTTTATTGTTTATTTTTCATTTTTACTTTTTTGTAGGTAATTACTTACCTGTTCTTATAATAACTTACTTAAGTCATCTGTATACTTGCTGAGGACAAATAAAGAATTATCTTATCTTATGTAAGTAATGTTATATTAGTCTGGAATAGCATCTCATACGCATATTATGTAACTATGTAGGTATGCAAGAGGGTAACAACACACCCTTACGAAGGAAGCTCAGTTACGAGCGTTTTACTGCGTGTTCTGCTGTTAATGGCATCGTTTTTACAACATTACGACATAACGGTTATCAGATCACAAATATACGCGAGAAATTGCCAAAATATAAAGAAAATATGTAAAATTTTCTTAAGAAAGTCGAAGGAACTCCAGCCTAAAACTCTATCAACGGTATTCAGAAATTTAAAATGAAACCTTAATCGTATTTTAATTACTTTCCTAATTTATTGAGCTACCTAGCTATTTGATATTTGCCTTGTATAACGTACCTATTCTAAGGATTAATCAAATATGAGAGCATTAACATTGCGCACATCAATTTTCCGAATAAAAAAATACATAGACCGTATTTTAACCCACGGCTTCAGAATCGGAAAAGGTACTACTAGGCCACCGATGCTCTCAAGTAGAGTTGTAGTTAAGCTATAAACTATTCTAAGCTTGAGCAAACTAATTGGAGTGATCAATAACAGACGACAAAAGTTCACGAAAGCTTCTGTCAAATCAATCATAATTTTTTACCGTAAACGGCACCAGCCCCCGTATGCCAATCTTTGGCTGTCAAGTTATATTTCACTGCCCAGTGTAATTTCTTCAGGTCACGTGGTACAATTTTGTACCACGTGATCATTCTTTTTAGACACTTGACAGCAAAATATGCGCGAAAACACATCAAATGACGTCATAATGTCACTATTTAGTCACAGAATAACTATGAGTTAGTATGAACTGACCATGATTTAAAACTTTGCAGTTAAACTTTGATTGGCATACCCCTGCAGCTTAGAAAGACAGTATAACCGGGACCGATATCAACATAGTATTTCAATCAAACGTCTCCTAAAATATCTAAATCAAAGCTCGCTTTATAAAAACCAATTGCGCGACTACACCGGAAAAAGTGACAACACAGGTTTTTTTTTTGCCAGTGTCAAGTGAATTATTTGAATTAAGTTCAGTCAAGTCGAGTCCTACGTCATTTGTTTTGAAGACAAAATGGTGGATTTTCCCACAGAACAGAGAAAAGTAAGGATTTTCCCTTCAAAACTTGAAAACGAATTCCATTAAATAATAAAAACACATGCATATTACACATTTATTCCAATGGCTCACACTTTATGCTATGACTGCAAGTATTATTGGTTAAAATTCCACCAAAATTAAAGAACAATACTCGCTAAAACACCCAGAAAAAAAATTAAAGTATTGTGCTACAAGGTTTATGACACAGTTTATGCACTCTATTGCAAAAACTCGTTGCGTTTGCACTCTTGTTAATATTACCAACATTATTCACCGTACTTTTATTAAAACTCGGTAAAACAATTTTGTAGAGCAGCCGAGTGAAATGATTACAATACATGGCAAGCTTTTATCGTGCCCAGTTCCAAGGAACTTGTACTGAGTAAAAAAAACTAACGCAGCCAGTTTTCAAGGACGGCGAGAACTTTAGTAGGTAACTTTACAGGGTATTTTCTCAAGAACAATATTTTTATTTATGGTTTATTACTCGCTTACTACTTACTATAAAGAATAACTGTTAAGTGTGTTTACTAAATAAAAGGACTTGTGTGTCGTAAAACGCCAGATACTACCGCGCAGGTCATGTATGCAATTGGAACATGTAACTAGTTCTGAACTATAGCTATCAGTGTTTGGAGACTTTGAAAATCTAGTTACATCCTTCAAGATGGTGAGCTGGGAAGGATGTCAGCGTGAGCTTTGGCTAGTTAGCTATAGTTTAAATTATATGGTAAGTTCTACAGAGCTACCGCACGAGTTTAGAAACTCATCATATTCATACCCTATCGGAAATATCATTGAAGGGAAGGTAGAAGGAAACAGAGCAAGAGGAAGACCGCGTATTAGCTATATGAGCCAAGTGAAGGCGAAGATCGATGTCATGTCGTATATAGACGTCAAGGAAGCTGCCCTGAAGAAAAGAATCTGGCGGGAAATGCATATGTTACGCCGACAAGAGCGTAGCTCTTAAATTAGAAGAAAAGAGGGAAGAACACAGGTGAACATTTGGTTATATTTATGACACGAACAAGTCGATGTACAAATTCACAAGTTAGAAAAAACACTTTTAGCTAGATAAGTTCTCGGGCGGTACAGAAAAAATTCGGGAAAAGAAAAGCGAAGGACAGTTTTAAACTTCCATGGTTTTGTACTTTAAAAGTTCTTTGTATTCAACTTAATCTTACTTCGCGAATAATTGGATTTTAGAATCGTCACAAAGTTGAGCCATTTCTATAAAAGGAGAGTCGCGCAATTATCATAAGTTTGGAAACAGACTTAAATCAGGAGTTTTTCCGCCTATGTTATTTTTTTGCGATACTGAGTATTATTTTTAGCAATGAAATTATACTTTTGAAGCTGCTCTACCGTATACCTGCCAGTGTAAGTGATTTTTATATTCCATTGCCTGTGCTCTTTTTGTATTATACACTAGCAGTTATCCGCGACTTCGTACGCGAGTACCGTTTCCGTATACATTATATTATCCGTGCGTGTACCGAGCGGATACTTCCTTGAGAAACTTGACATTACACCGAACCCGTACTCGAATGTCAAACGCTAGTCGTTAGACCAAAGAGGTAGTACTACGCCCTGTCAAACTGACGTGACATGACACCATCCTTTTGCCAATTGGCGCTGCTAATTCCGTTCGTTCATTTTATCTTGTAGATCCTGCTAGTTATTCAGGATAAAAAGTAGCCTATGTGTCAATCCAGGTTACGAACTATATATATGCCAAGTTTCATCCAAGTTGGTTCAGTAGTTTCGACGTGATTGAAACACAAACATCCAAACATCTAAACTTTCGCATTTATAATACTAGTAGGATAGGATTTATACTGCAATTTCGCAGTGTCAAATCTTGAAGTGGGTACCAAACGGATATGACGCGACGGGGCCGTCATGTTTACGTAACCTATAGCGCATTGCGAGTAAACGTCACCGTCACACCCCCTCAGCACACAACACAGGATAATTCTATAAACCTATGATAGCACACTATCGAGGGTAATTATGGGTTGAAGCGGTAATTTAAAAAAAATTATATATTCACAGACATTTCACACAACGCCCTCTAGTCCCAAACTAAGCAAAGCTTGTTTAGGAACTAGACTAAACTACTACTAGACTGCTGATAGGATACTAAAATAAATACATTCAAAGCTAAAGACCACATTGAGATAATTCAGATCAAGGTGGAAATATCTACCAGTATTACAATAGTGAACCAGTGGAGTTAGTTTGATTGATAATGTTTGCTTACAGAATAGATATATTATTATTGTTGTACTTCACAGTTTGGTCTAACTTAGTATGTGTGGTCCACAAATAATTTGCAAGACAATTTACAAATTGATCGAGCACGTTTTGTAGGTACTATACAAAAGGCACTTTAAAACAGAAATAAAGCCCGTAGTCTGCGTTTTACAAGGTGTGACTTGCGAAAAGTGAAATCAAAATTCTCGTAGTTTTTGTATTGAGAAAAATAGTTTTCGATTCACACGCTAATTGAATTGTCTTCGAATTTTTCCACATACGCATCATAAAGTATTTTTGACACCCTTTGGGTACGAATTAAACTAGCTTGTGCCTATTGCAAAACGCAACATATTTATTGCCAAATCAGAGGTCAAAAGGAGAGACACGAGCCTGAATAACATTTTACAGCATGAAATATTCAGACCGTGGAATCTCAAGACGGCGCCGACCGACAAGAAACCCGAAATAAACTGCTTTAAGATTTTACGCAAATAGTGGTAATCCTCTCTATTGATTCCACTCAATGAAACGATCAGGGAAGTACCAGAGGAGTTCTGAAAATCAAAGCAGAATTCGAAATTATCGTTTGAAATATTCATGTCATATCTTCCGCATATTTTAGTTGCACGTTTTTGCCTGGAATCGCGTACGACAACAAATCCCTAAATTCAAATTATGCTGCCAAATTCTTCTAGACTTTGCAAACGATCTAATGATAAATACGCGCTGGCAGATTCGGCAACTGCAGCTCAATGGCATGAGACAATTAGATAATTACAATCTAATATATCTGCAGGGGTATGCCAATCAAAGATGAACTGCAAAGTTGAACTGCAAAGTTTTAAATCATGGTCAGTTCATACTAACTCCTAGTTATTCTGTGACTAAATAGTGACATTATGACGTCATTTGATGTGTTTTCGCGCATATTTTGCTGTCAAGTGTTTAAAAAGAATGATCACGTGGTACAAAATTGTACCACGTGACCTGAAGAAATTACACTGGGCAGTGAAATATAACTTGACAGCAAAAGATTGACATACGGGGGCTGGTTTGTTTGTCCCAATCAGGAAATTGAACATCGGTTCCATTGTCTACAGATAGCTGATTCTCCCTGATATTGTAATTGAATAATAGGTAGTATTGTTGCTGAGACAATACACCGCCCTGATTGCAGACAAAGACGGATTGATGAGGATGAGGACAGCAACTTCAAAACCGCATACAGAAAGTTTCACAATGTGCTGATGATTGCCCCTAAAGCTGAATAAATCATTCAGATAAGTTTGATTTAATTTTTCCAGTAAATAAAATGTTTAATGGGTTGCGACAGATATCGGGCATTTATATTCAACAAGCAAACTTAAGCTCACAGAAGATCAAGGCTAAAAACGATAAGATTGAGAGCTTCTACAGAACTTGGGACCTGCCACTTGAATTGTGCTTCTGGAAAGCAATACCCTACAAGTTCCGACTAGCAGTGCGGTTAGGTGCAACCGATTTTAACGGATTTACCTCGTTCAGGAAATTCCAACGGTTATTCGAATGTAACACGAATTGTGGCATCTGAAATTTTGCTGATATTCAGCGTACCTACATTTTACATCAGCGGAACGGACTGTATAAAATACCACTTATCTATTAGTTTATTTTCATTTTATTTATGCAATTATTGGTGTTTTATTTGTGTTAAACTGAGATTTACTATAAGCGTAAATTCATAAGAAACAGAACTCTAAATCACTACCAATCTGAAGGCTATGCATGTGACAGAATAGGATGCCTTTGAATGCCCCATCCTTTGAATCCGAATACTAAAAGAAATGAAATTTTTGTAGTGCCTGGCGATTACGTTCGTGTGCTTCATTGCATTGCCTTTTTACCTTTTTTCTTCTATTTTAACAGAGTTTTCCACTTGCACTCACTCATATACTTTTGTATTGAGTGCAATGCTAGACTGCATGCGAGTATACTTTCTGTGTAAAATCTAGATACAATCTTACAAAATTATAGCGTGATGCCCGTATTTTTATTTTATACCTCGAAAAATCCTCGCCCCGACTCGACCTCAAAAAGCAAATACGTGCTTTGGTAGTAATTTTGATAACTAAACGAAAGCAAGAGGTCGAGTCGAGGCGAGAATTATTTGAGGTAACGACTAAGAATATGGTTCGCAGAGTACCGGTTGTGCTAGACTCGATTTTTGGTTGAAAAATGCGAGCCTTTTATTTTTAAAATGATAAAAGAGCAACTCAAACCAAGCCAGCGTAGCGTAGCGTCGACTTTCGTCGCTAGACGTCTTACTTTCAAGGAAGGTAATCCCATTCCCCCGTGAGGGTGTTACGAAGGCGTCGAATAAAAACAGCATAGTGAACGTATACGTACGCCTTAGTCTGCAGTGATTTGGTTTCGCTTTTTCGCGCGTGTCTTTCACGATTCTATATTGGTTGATAGATTTCTATGATGCGAAGTAGTTTTCCTCTTGGTAATTACTTTATTTGTATGCAGTGTGTGGGTATAGTGTAGCGAAAGTCGTCTCATCATCTGTGTATTGTTATTCTATCATATACGAAGTGTACCAGTGTTGTGAGACCTGTCAAAACAGTCTGTTCCCACAAGTTCTGTTACACTGAGATCCAAGTTGACACTAAGATATGCGCTCGCTTCGCTCGCTCGATCAGTAATATATTTACAATGTGGCAGGTTGGATGAACATTCCTCGTAACTAAACTAGTTCCTTTTATTTAGGCCGACACGCGACTCGCGTAACCGAATCAATAAAGGGCAAGTAGGATCATGTTAAGTCGCAGTGTCTACTACCTTTAAGCATTGATAGTAGTGAAGACAAGGCCTACAGTGATTTATCTTCATAAAAACGTGCCTGACTTGACTCACGTAAGGGAACATCCATAAATTGCGCGTTTTTTCGTCCCCCCACCTACGAATGAGTAACTTTTAATAATTCATTCATTTAAACCCCATTCGCAGACCCATCTAGGCAACATAAAAATAAAACTGTTCTATGCATGATGGATGTTCGAACATCAATCTGAATATCAAAAGACTAATGTATGCGATTGTATTCATACACCAGCTGTTCTCTCCGAGGTTCAACCAATACTAAGTTTTATGAAGTTAGAGATGGCATTTTTCATACATCAATGTTCAGACGGATAAGAAAACACGCCAAGCTAAAGCTTCTTGTCCTATTTCAGCCTCTACATAGTATTCTATATTCTTTTTTGGACATTATACCGTATCAAGGGCGACGTTTTTAACCACTGACCGAAAAACCGAAGGGGTTATAACGTTGACATCGTTTTGTGTCTGTCTTTCTGTTTGTGCTCTCGTAGCTCTGAAAGTAGGGTTCCGATTTCTTTTTCACTTGTTTTTTAATAAAGCCTCAGCTCGTTGTACTAATTTTTTTTTAACCGCGAAAGCTTGTAATATTGTATGGATGTATGTTTGTTCATCTTTAACGCAAAATCTACTTGTCTGATTTGGATGAAACTTGGAATATATATAGTTCATACCTTAGATTAACAGGTGTACCACCGCACCGTAAAGATTCGTTTACGATTTGAGATCGAGGCTCGGATTTAAATTGACCAGTAAAACAGACCGTCCAACGTAAACGATAAAACAAATTGGGCACGGTGCGAGTAAAACAGCAAAGTTAAAGAACCATGCATCTTAGAAACCCATGAAACCTATATAATGCGGTTTGGTTTCACTGTGGTTTGTTTCCACATACCTACTTATAACGATTAACACGACATGCTCTTTTTATGTTCTTCTTCTCTTATATATGGTCTCTGTCCGTCAATTCGATAGACAATTTTGTGAGTATCAAGTGGATTATTTTATGTTTCTTTTAATTATGGCTTCCAGTCAGTCACGTACGAAAGATATTATTTTTTTCCTAACAGATAACCGTGGTTATCTACGAGGAAAAAAATTCCTTTGAGATAAATGGTTATCTGAGAGGAATTGTTTTTCCTAACAGATAACCGTGGTTTTCTACGAGGAAAAATAATTCTTCTGAAAATAACTGGTTATCTGAGGAAACCAGTTATCTGGTCTTGGTTATCTGTCAGGAATAAGCCAAAGAAAAGCTCTCTATTACAAAAAGTTGACGTTTGCCAAATTAAATGCTCAGACGTGCCCTCTAGAAATCCAAGGATTCATCTGGATTACAATCATGTCTATTTTTAGTCGACCATCAAAACACAAGGAGGTTCAACTCAATATTAGCTGTTTACAGTGTGCAAATAATTATTCCCTCTGAATGGTTCGTTCATTCAATGGTGTTTTCAGTGTTGAGAATTATGATCCTTCAGAGCGTCCCATATATGTTCATTCAAATACGTCTTTCTCAAATCTTTGAAGATTGTTTTCAAATCTGAGCATTCACGATGTTGACCTTCACGCTAATAGAACCCTAAGTATACTGTGCCAGCGAGGTAAAGTTGATCGAAGGTGCCAGCAATCATTTCCACCAGGCGGACCCGCCTTGATGACTTTGATGAGGCAAACGAGAGATGAGTATATTGCTGTTTCACGCGGTGACGGTGCATACACACACCCTTATACCAGTATGAAGGCGTGTCAGACGTGGTGTCACGTGTCACTCGATCGAACAGTCACGCATATTCCAATTATAGTCATGGAGGGTTGAAATTTCCAACGGCTTATCTATCGCATACACGGGGCAGGGTGCAAAAAGTTGACTGTTGAATACTGATGATTAGTCTATTGTTTCTTACGAATCCTGCTAATTTTAAGGTATAGTTATGATTCTTAGCGCGGCTGTAAGTGTTTTAACTCAAAGACAAAAGATTCAAATATTATTTGACGCAGATATCCTAACGTTCGCCAACTTATTGTTCGATTTATTACCATAGCAAATTAGAGAGCTGATGATAAGACATTTTTTTGCTAGTGAAATCATCTGTCAATTGCTGACAGTGTTACCGGACTGGTGAGTACAGAAGGCTCTCTACCATATTTATCAAAATGGTTTTTTGACAATCAACGCAAGGGCATCACTTAGATACGGGCCTTGGTTGCGTGCGCGCCGCGCGCCGCCAGAGGTAATGTTCAAATTATCTACACAACTGTACTTTAGAAAACAAACAACAGTATAGTCGTTACGCTATTAGGCCTTAGGCCTAACGCGATGTATTCATATCGAGATTCAGTCAGAAAGCGATGTGGTCATAACTGCTATCTAGTCAAATCAAGATGTAGTTTAAAAACTTCTAACCCAATTTTTTGCGTGTAGTTCTTAAACACCCTGTGTAATTAAAATCGGCTTTGTTATAGACGGACACTAACTAACGAACAACCACATTCTACCTATGTTGGTGAATATTGAAACTTATCCTACCTAAACCTATCCTATTTCAAAAAGTTATTTCAGGCGCGATGGTAGTAAATAAAAGTCCTTTCATTGCCTTTCTTTAGAGTTTTATCTGTATTCCTTTGGTTTATCAACTTATGTTTGTGATTTCTTTGTGTGTTGCAAATAAGAGTCTAATTTAATATACTTACTATTATTCCCTGTTATTAAGCAACGATCCTTCGAATCTTTTTGGCGTAGACAAGACAACACGCTTTGCAATTCTTACAATGCTTTTAGGAAATCGAATGAAAAATTACGCAACACACGCCGTTTCGCCCGTTTCAGACTTTCAGATGCCCTTATTAGGGTTGTCATACTTTAAGACTTAATATGTAAAAGTAATGTTAATAAATAACATAACTAATATGCAAGCACTGCTTTGAAAATTATCTGAAATCGATAGTTCATTTGATAAAAGTAGATATTTGAGATTATAAGTTCAGCTCAAGAAACATACCATTATCGTTTAGGCATTGAGTAACGAAGTATTTAGTTCATTGATCGTGATGTTTAGCATATTAAATAAATTTGTCATCGCATCTATTCGAAGAGGCCCTTGATTCACCGATAAGTGCGAGCAAAGTAGGTCATTCCGGCGCACTTAATAACAGTGACACAATGACTTTTGAATTTGGAACACTATTCAATTAAAAAGTTTGAACGCAATGAGGAAGATGAGTTAGGCATTTTTTCCTGTTTTTATAGCTTAAATCAAAAGTCTAGAAGATTGTAAGGACAACTGTGAAAGAATTTTGGCGATAGCTCAAAAACTGAATTTTCTACGATTTTTTAAAGTTTGGATTTTCAAAATCTGTTTTTAGCCCGGCGATTTCGCGTGTGACGTCAGCCAGGTCCGATCGCTCACCCGCGCGTTTTAAGCGTTTTCTGCCTTTACGTTTCTATTTATATTTCTGATAAATAGGGAGAAAAGTACCAATATTTTTATGTAATATTGTGCCTCTAAGTCCTAAAGACACGTTTAACGCTTCAGATAAACTTTTTAACCACCGACTGAAGAAGAAAGGTGTTCTAAGTTTAAGGCTTTTTTGTGTCTATGTGTCTGTACCTTTCAAGGCTCGTAGCTCCAAAAAATCACTCGTAATTTTTTTATAACTATTCTTGAAATGGAAAGCAGATAAATCTGGCATAGTTCTAAGCCAAGTTTGGTAGAAATCGGTGCAGCGGTTTCCAAGTTATGAGGATGTTTATCAGCCCTCGACACGCATTTTGAAGGGTTCTCAGGCATATATTGATTGTAGTTTGAAACATTTGGTTCTTATACCAGTATAACGTGAGCTACTATTTCTTAGTGTTTCATTGATTTTGTATATCAGGTAAGACTGGTAATGAGCAAGATTGTGTTATCGACGTGATAAGCAATGTTTTTAACCCCCGACGCAAAAACGATGGGGTGGTAAAGTTTGACGTGTGTGTGTGTCAGTGCGTGTGCGTGTGTCTGTGCGTGTGTGTGTGTGTGTGTGCGTGTGTGTCTGTCGAATGCGCGCATTGGTGCGCGTGCGGATGCGGATAATAGTAGTAGTCTAAGTCACATTGTCTACTAAGGACGTGCCTAGTGAGACATTGTACTGTCAAGTACAATGCCTCACTAGGCACGTCCTTAGTAGACAATGTGACTCGCTAAGAAGAAGAAGAAGAATGTGACTTACACTAGGACGTGCCTAGTGAGACATTGTACTGTACAAGTACAATGCCTCACTAGGCACGTCCTTAGTAGACAATGCCTACACATACATATAGTGCAATGCCTCACTAGGCACGTCCTTAGTTACGAAGGACATTGTACAGTAGGTACAATGCCTCACTAGGCACGTCCTTAGTAGACAATGTGACTCGCTAAGAAGAAGAAGAAGAATGTGACTTACACTAGGACGTGCCTAGTGAGACATTGCACTGTCAAGTACAATGCCTCACGAGGCACGTCCTTAGTAGACAATGCCTACACATACATATAGTGCAATGCCTCACTAGGCACGTCCTTAGTTACGAAGGACGTGCTTAGTGAGGCATTAGCAATGCATTGCTTAAGGACGTGCCTAGTGAGGCATTGTACCTACTGTACAATGTCCTTCGTAACTAAGGACGTGCCTAGTGAGGCATTGCACTATATGTATGTGTAGGCATTGTCTACTAAGGACGTGTACAATGTCTCACTAGGCACGTCCTAGTGTAAGTCACATTCTTCTTCTTCTTAGCGAGTCACATTGTCTACTAAGGACGTGCCTAGTGAGGCATTGTACTTGACAGTACAATGTCTCACTAGGCACGTCCGCAGAAACTAAGGACGTGCCTAGTGAAGCATTGTCTACTGAGGACGTGCCTAGTGAGGCATTGTCTACTAAGGACGTGCCTAGTGAGGCATTGTCTACTAAGGACGTGCACGTGCGGATGCGGATGGTAGTAGTCTAAGTCACATGACAATGACAATGTGACTCGCTAAGAAGAAGAAGAATGTGACTTACACTAGGACGTGCCTAGTGAGACATTGTACTGTACAAGTACAATGCCTCACTAGGCACGTCCTTAGTAGACAATGCCTACACATACATATAGTGCAATGCCTCACTAGGCACGTCCTTAGTTACGAAGGACGTGCTTAGTGAGGCATTAGCAATGCATTGCTTAAGGACGTGCCTAGTGAGGCATTGTACCTACTGTACAATGTCCTTCGTAACTAAGGACGTGCCTAGTGAGGCATTGCACTATATGTATGTGTAGGCATTGTCTACTAAGGACGTGCCTCGTGAGACATTGTACTTGACAGTGCAATGTCTCACTAGGCACGTCCTAGTGTAATTCACATTCTTCTTCTTCTTCTTAGCGAGTCACATTGTCTACTAAGGACGTGCCTAGTGAGGCATTGTACTTGACAGTACAATGTCTCACTAGGCACGTCCTTAGTAGACAATGTGACTTAGACTACTACCATCCGCATCCGCACGCGCACCAATGCACGCATTCGACAGACACACACACACACACACACACACACACACGCACACGCACTGACACACACACACGTCAAACTTTACCACCCCATCGTTTTTGCGTCGGGGGTTAAAAACATTGCTAATCACGTCGATAACACAATCTTGCTCATTACCAGTCTTACCTGATATACAAAATCAATGAAACACTAAGAAATAGTAGCTCACGTTATACTGGTATAAGAACCAAATGTTTCAAACTACAATCAATATATGCCTGAGAACCCTTCAAAATGCGTGTCGAGGGCTGATAAACATCCTCATAACTTGGAAACCGCTGCACCGATTTCTACCAAACTTGGCTTAGAACTATGCCAGATTTATCTGCTTTCCATTTCAAGAATAGTTATAAAAAAATTACGAGTGATTTTTTGGAGCTACGAGCCTTGAAAGGTACAGACACATAGACACAAAAAAGCCTCAAACTTAGAACACCTTTCTTCTTCAGTCGGTGGTTAAAAAGTTTATCTGAAGCGTTAAACGTGTCCTTAGGACTTAAAGGCACAATATTACATAAAAATATTGGTACTTTTCTCCCAATTTTTCAGAAATATAAATAGAAACGTAAAGGCAGAAAACGCTTAGAAACCGCGGGTGAGCGGTCGGACCGGCTGACGTCACACGCGAAATCGCCGGGCTCAAAACACATTTTGAAAATCCAAACTTTAAAAAATCGTAGAAAATTCAGTTTTTGAGCTATCGCCAAAATTCTTTCACTGTTGTGTTTTGGACGTAAAAATCTATCGATCTACATTAAAAAAAAAATGCGCTCATCTTCCTCATTCGCTTCGATAAAGTCCTGGCCAGTAATAAAAAAAGCGCGCCTGCCACCGCGCCATTGGTTAACCAAGGTAGGTACTAGTATTATATTATCTGTGACCAAGGAGATTAACCATATAAAGAAAATACGCGAGAACTTCTATTAGTTTTTCGAATTTTATGTTTTAACAAAACAATAGCTTGTTTTTACTTTAATTTTCGACAGCCCTAGTTTCGATTCCGAACACATTCCCCTGTACCCCCGGGACTCTTGCGAAACATCGCGTCATGATCAAAACGTTCCATTTCACGCGTCCTTATTAAATCAATACAAGATTTATTTAGAACTAGCTGTTACTAACTTCGTACGCGTGTATCGTTTTCTGAGCGGATTCTTAACATTACACCGAGCCCGTACTCACGTGTCAGACGTCAGACTACATTATACACTAAAACTTGTACTAGGCCCTCTGAAGCAACTGACGTGACGTCGTTCTCGTGTCAATTTATTGTACCTATATTAGTAATTAATGATGTTGACTTTTTATTGAATTTATATTGTTTTTATGTGTTAGTTATATAGAAATTTCAAATACGATTAATCAAATTGTTTCTAAATAAATTGAATTGAATTGCCGCTAATCCTATTCGTTCATTTTATTCTGTACGTCTTGTTAATTGTTCGCGATAAAGAGGAGCATATTTGTTAACAGGTTACGAACTATATATTCCAATTTTCATCCAAGTTCGTTTAGAAGTTTCGACGTGATTGAAACACAAACATCTAAACATTCACATTTATAATATTACTGGGATTCATTCTATTCTACCAATACTTGTACTCACTCGTAGTTTGTCTTGATTGGGTTCTGTTAGTCTGTGGTATATTTACAACGCCAATATAATTTCCTATCAGAATTTAATTTCCGATATTGGATGGTGCTATGTCATAATCCGTTTAATCACCCCATGCGGGCACAGATACAAAGCGATGTTAATTGGATTATACGTGCAATCTGCAACGACTGTGTGTATTTATTTCATTTTGTAATAAGCACGGGATGGTTGAATGCAACAAAGAACCAACAAACAAGATCGGAACAAAGGCAAAATAACATAGAGGGTTAGATAATGCTAGTTACGTTATTAGTATTTTTGTTAAAGCACAAAGTTTGAGATTTTTTTTTTTTTGACATCACTTTATTGAATTATTTACCTAAGTTTGAGATATTTTGTGTAATAAAATACAGACTACAAATGAGTAGAACTTCTTTTTCATCATCTACAATTTCATCTTGGCATTTCGCGTCAGTTGATTGCAGCTTTTGTACAGTTGAGATGAGGACTCCGATGTAAGATTACAAGATTAGAGTGTTTCACTGCCCAAGAAAATTGCACTCCTTTGCTTTCTTTCGATTCCTTGAAACCGGTTTTTAGAGCTGGTGAATATCCTCATAAATTGAAAACGACTCCACCAATTTTCAGCAAACATGACTAAGATAACCTAGATAAATCGGCTTTTGAATCAAAAAACCAGTTATCTCAGAAGATTTTGTTTTCTTAACAGATAACCAAGGTTATCTACGAGAAAAAAAATCCTTTTAACTAACCAGTTATATCAGAGGAAAAAAATTCTTCACAGATAACCATTTATCAAATCTTGGTTATCTGTCAGGAACAAGCCGATAAAATTCACCTTCGGTATTCAAAAACGACTGGTATACGTGACATTGACAGCTAACTGGTACGCGTTGCGTTCTGATTTGATTATTCTTTTCTGATCGAATAGTTAACAAATATATACAAGTTAGGCCGGGTTCGACCAATGAGGAAGATGAGTTAGGCATTTTTTCCTGTTTTTATAGCTTAAATCAAAAGTCTAGAAGATTGTAAGGACAACTGTGAAAAAATTTTGGCGATAGCTCAAAAACTGAATTTTCTACGATTTTTTAAAGTTTGGATTTTCAAAATCTGTTTTTAGCCCGGCGATTTCGCGTGTGACGTCAGCCAGGTCCGATCGCTCACCCGCGCGTTTTAAGCGTTTTCTGCCTTTACGTTTCTATTTATATTTCTGATAAATAGGGAGAAAAGTACCAATATTTTTATGTAATATTGTGCCTCTAAGTCCTAAGGACACGTTTAACGCTTCAGATAAACTTTTTAACCACCGACTGAAGAAGAAAGGTGTTCTAAGTTTGAGGCTTTTTTGTATCTATGTGTCTGTACCTTTCAAGGCTCGTAGCTCCAAAAAATCACTCGTAATTTTTTTATAACTATTCTTGAAATGGAAAGCAGATAAATCTGGCATAGTTCTAAGCCAAGTTTGGTAGAAATCGGTGCAGCGGTTTTCAAGTTATGAGGATGTTTATCAGCCCTCGACACGCATTTTGAAGGGTTCTCAGGCATATATTGATTGTAGTTTGAAACATTTGGTTCTTATACCAGTATAACGTGAGCTACTATTTCTTAGTGTTTCATTGATTTTGTATATCAGGTAAGACTGGTAATGAGCAAGATTGTGTTATCGACGTGATTAGCAATGTTTTTAACCCCCGACGCAAAAACGATGGGGTGGTAAAGTTTGACGTGTGTGTGTGTCAGTGCGTGTGCGTGTGTCTGTGCGTGTGTGTGTGTGTGTGTGTGTGTGTGTGTGTGTGTGTCTGTCGAATGCGCGCATTGGTGCGCGTGCGGATGCGGATGGTAGTAGTCTAAGTCACATTGTCTACTAAGGACGTGCCTAGTGAGACATTGTACTGTCAAGTACAATGTCTCACTACGCACGTCCTCAGAAACTAAGGACGTGCCTAGTGAAGCATTGTCTACTGAGGACGTGTCTAGTGAGGCATTGTCTACTAAGGACGTGCCTAGTGAGGCATTGTTTACTAAGGACGTGCCTAGTGAGGCATTGTCTACTAAGGACGTGCACGTGCGGATGCAGATGGTAGTAGTCTAAGTAACATGACAATGACAATGTGACTCGCTAAGAAGAAGAAGAATGTGACTTACACTAGGACGTGCCTAGTGAGACATTGTACTGTGCAAGTACAATGCCTCACTAGGCACGTCCTTAGTAGACAATGTGACTCGCTAAGAAGAAGAAGAAGAATGTGACTTACACTAGGACGTGCCTACACATACATATAGTGCAATGCCTCACTAGGCACGTCCTTTGTTACGAAGGACATTGTACAGTAGGTACAATGCCTCACTAGGCACGTCCTTAAGCAATGCATTGCTAATGCCTCACTAAGCACGTCCTTCGTAACTAAGGACGTGCCTAGTGAGGCATTGCACTATATGTATGTGTTGGCATTGTCTACTAAGGACGTGCCTAGTGAGGCATTGTACTTGCACAGTACAATGTCTCACTAGGCACGTCCTAGTGTAAGTCACATTCTTCTTCTTCTTAGCGAGTCACATTGTCATTGTCATGTTACTTAGACTACTACCATCCGCATCCGCACGTGCACGTCCTTAGTAGACAATGCCTCACTAGGCACGTCCTTAGTAAACAATGCCTCACTAGGCACGTCCTTAGTAGACAATGCCTCACTAGACACGTCCTCAGTAGACAATGCTTCACTAGGCACGTCCTTAGTTTCTGAGGACGTGCCTAGTGAGACATTGTACTTGACAGTACAATGTCTCACTAGGCACGTCCTTAGTAGACAATGTGACTTAGACTACTACCATCCGCATCCGCACGCGCACCAACGCGCGCATTCGACAGACACACACACACACACATTCACGCACAGACACACGCACACGCACTGACACACACACACGTCAAACTTTACCACCCCATCGTTTTTGCGTCGGGGTTAAAAACATTGCTAATCACGTCGATAACACAATCTTGCTCATTACCAGTCTTACCTGATATACAAAATCAATGAAACACTAAGAAATAGTAGCTCACGTTATACTGGTATAAGAACCAAATGTTTCAAACTACAATCAATATATGCCTGAGAACCCTTCAAAATGCGTGTCGAGGGCTGATAAACATCCTCATAACTTGAAAACCGCTGCACCGATTTCTACCAAACTTGGCTTAGAACTATGCCAGATTTATCTGCTTTCCATTTCAAGAATAGTTATAAAAAAATTACGAGTGATTTTTTGGAGCTACGAGCCTTGAAAGGTACAGACACATATACACAAAAAAGCCTCAAACTTAGAACACCTTTCTTCTTCAGTCGGTGGTTAAAAAGTTTATCTGAAGCGTTAAACGTGTCCTTAGGACTTAAAGGCACAATATTACATAAAAATATTGGTACTTTTCTCCCTATTTTTCAGAAATATAAATAGAAACGTAAAGGCAGAAAACGCTTAGAAAGCGCGGGTGAGCGGTCGGACCGGCTGACGTCACACGTGAAATCGCCGGGCTCAAAACACATTTTGAAAATCCAAACTTTAAAAAATCGTAGAAAATTCAGTTTTTGAGCTATCGCCAAAATTCTTTCACTGTTGTGTTTTGGACGTAAAAATCTATCGATCTACATTAAAAAAAAAATACGCTCATCTTCCTCATTATGAATATAGCTATTAGATTTTAATATTTCCGTCCTTGTTTTTGACAAGTTTAAAATAGAGACGGATAGTATTTTTAACCCCCGACGCAAAAACGACGGGGTGTTATAAGTTTGACGTGTCTGTGTGTGTGTCTGTCTGAGGCAACGTAGCTCCCGAACGGATGTACCGATTTTGATTTTGTTTTTTTTTTTGTTTCAAAGGTGAATTAGTCGGGAGTGTTCTTAGCTATGTTTGATGAAAATCGGTCCAAGATTCGGGGGTTTTTTTAATTTTTTATGCAATTACTTGTTATATCTGAATAATAGCGTTATTCGAAGTTGATGAATACGAAGATGGCTGTCTATTAAATAAATGGAGTTTTACTCGACCCGAGGGCTGGTGATTATCTGGGCCAGCGAATCAGCATTGCTATTCAGCGCGGCAATGCAGCCAGTGTCTTGGGCACGCTTCCGATTGGTACTGATTTGGATCAGTTGAGCTATCTATAAATCGTTTGCAACGGTGTGTAGATGGCTCAACTGCTTCATGTGTCTTTTGTACATATTATAAATATTGTAAATATTATATTAGTCATAATTTTCTTTGTGAATAAAACATTTTATATTTAAAAAAAAATAAAAGTTTTACTTCTAAATAGAAAAATACTAATCTAGGACTTACAGTTGACTCCCAAGTCGTGGTAGGTGAGTATAGCCGGCTTAGCACGGTCGCCTTGCACCGCGACGACGAGATCACCTCTATCTGTGCGCACGCGCTGCTCAGTGGCGCCCCCTGTGTTGCTCAGACGAAGCGACGTGGGGAAGTGCAGCTGGATATTTTTCAGCTCTACGTCATCCATGCTGTGGGTAGAACAGTGGCTATAGATTTTCACAATTTATAATTTACTACGCGTTCCATGTTATCCTGTTTATTTTCCGGGATAAAAAGTAGCATATGTGTTAATCCAGGCTACGAAGTATACGTATTCCAAGTTTCATCCAAATCGGACCGGTAGTTTGAAACACAAACATCCAAACATCTAAACTTTGACAATTATAGTATTAGTAATGGGATTTGTAACAAACAGGGGTACTACCGGTATAATATAGAAAATAGCGGTACTTTAGGCCTTATTACACTATGCAATCTCATGTCAAGCTTACTGATAGTGATGTAACGTGACGAGTTGAGTTATGTCGAACTCGAATTATTTTAGTTAAACTGAACCTTGACTCGAGCCGCCAATTGGGTTGACTCAACTAGGTCCGTATGCAACGTAAATGGTTAAAGAAATTGGTGCTAGATTTTCACTTGTATGACTTATTATGCATGCAAGTCCTCGATGCGAGTCAACTCAAATAACTTGAGTTCGAAATAACTCGACTCGTCACGTTACATCACTATCAGGGAGTCTGAGGGAGAACGCAAACCAAAGACAAAACGTCTTGTCGAACAGTTAGTGATGTGAAACTTCTCAGTATAACTTTTTTCGTCACAATATGCTTCGTCTTATTTGCTGTTTTCGTTACTTGCTTATTTAATGAGAATCATGCTAAGTACTTAGTAATATTATTAAGTACATACATAATTACACTATATTCTTATTTATTAAAAAAGCACAGTTCATTCTCTAGGTATGTGCGTATAAAGCAATGTTTAATAGGTAGGTACTAAACAATGCTATAATAGATAGGTAAACATAATTTTATGCATGCGTCGTGTCAATTGATGTGAGTTTCGTTACAACGAAAACAGCATATGACGAAGAAGTATTCAGCATATGCTGTTTTCGCTATACCAGAAAATTTATTTTCACGTCACTAAGTACGCGACAAAACAGTTTTGTCGATAGATGTGCGTTGGCCCTGACTTGAGATTGCACAGTGTAATAAGAGCTTGAGTCATTTTGATTCTTGCGTACAGCGACTTTATGTGTCGAAGAGAATGGAGTCCTAGTACAGTGTAATCAGTGACACAAATAGCTAGCTACTATAAAAATCTTCAATTTTAATACACCTATAGCTCATTGAAGAACAACTTTTAGGGAGAACGCAAACCAAAGACAAAACGTCTTGTCGAACAGTTAGTGATGTGAAACTTCTCAGTAAAACTTTTTTAGTTACGATATGCTTCTTTTTATTTGCTGTTTTCGTTACTTGCTTATTTAATGAGAATCATCCTAAGTACTTAATAATATTATTAAGTACACTACATAATTACTTTATATTCTTATTTATTAAAAAAGCACAGTTCATTCTCTAGGTATGTGCGTATAAAACAATGTTTAATAAGTAGGTACTAAACAATGCTATAATAGATAGGTAAACATAATTTTATGCATGCGTCGTGTCAATTGATGTGAATTTCGTTACAACGAAAACAGCATATGACGAGGAAGCATTCATCATATGCTGTTTTCGTTATAACAGAAAATTTATTTTCACGTCACTAAGTACGCGACAAAACAGTTTTGTCGATAGATGTGCGTTGGCCCTTACTTTATCGGATGTAATGGTCAGCCCCCGTATGCCAATCTTTTGCTGTCAAGTTATATTTCACTGCCCAGTGTAATTTCTTCAGGTCACGTGGTACAATTTTTTACCACGTGATCATTCTTTTTAGACACTTGACAGCAAAATATGCGCGAAAACACATCAAATGACGTCATAATGTCACTATTTAGTCACAGAATAACTATGAGTTAGTATGAACTGACCATGATTTAAAACTTTGCAGTTCAACTTTGATTGGCATACCCCTGCAGTTAGCTATACCTATCATTGCTATGTTGTGACTTTTACGATATCCTAACAAAATCGCGATTATAATTGTATTTTTTATTCATTGAGCTACAACACAAAGGAATTGCATTACGTTGACCAAAATTTTGGCACATTCACTACCAGTAGTATATTTGTCGTACATTACAGATTAGCACTCTAGCCCTTCGAAGTGTTCGATAATAAAGCCGTTAATGTATAACCAAAAAATGTGCTCGCGCCGTTCCATGTTCATAGCGCTTATGCAAGGACGGTGTTTAAAATGCCGTTTATTTTATTATATTTTATCATTACCTCTCTGTTCGCTGAATAAAGGAACCAATTTCAGGCATGAAATTCGTCACCCACAAAAATATCTACACAATTTATCTCTTCACACCTCTATTGGAACAAAAAAATAAACCACAAACTCAATGTAGGTACGATGAACGTAAGTAGGTTTTTTTATATAATGCATGATTAGAATTTTGATGTAGGTACGTCAAGCGTAAAATGAGTAGAGATCATTCTAGAAACAAAAGATTCCTTGTAAATCACTTTTAGCCCTTTGAAACCAAATCTACAATCAGCTTGTTGCCGTGGAAATTAGTCATACAAGTAGTAAAGCTTGGATTTTTTTGCTGCTTTGCTATATATTCGAGTAACAGAAATATAAAACGATTTCATTTGCGCTATTTTGTCAGAGAACCCGTAAACTGGTCATTGACACGAAGCAGTGAACTTCTAAATTATTTAAGTGCTGTGAACTTTTCAGCATTAAACCTTTACAATAACAGAGGCGCGATAAGACTTATGACGTCGACGTTTATTGCCGTTGGGGGTCGGGACGTCATTGCCGGGATACGGAACCTTCCTGGACATTCTTATAAATAAGTGCGAAGTTTGGTATAGATTATTTGTTTTTCGGGATTCCCACTACGGACTTACGGAGTTATTTTAAGTGTTCGCACTGAAAACCATCCTATGCTCTGTTTATTTTATTGAATAACTCAACCTTTTCAAGTTAAGACAGAGAAGGGTGAAGTAGGGGGTTGGAATTAAGCGACTGCCTCCGTATGCGAATCTTTTGCTGTCAAGTTATATTTCACTGCTCAGTGTAATTTCTTCAGGTCACGTGGTACAATTTTGTACCACGTGATCATTCCTTTTAGACACTTGCCCGCAAAATATGCGCGAAAACACATCAAATGACGTCATAATGTCACTATTTAGTCATAGAATAACTATGAGTTAGTATGAACTGACCATGATTTAAAACTTTGCAGTTCAACTTTGATTGGCGTACCCCTGCAGTTTAGTGCCGATCTAATTTTTGAGAGGTTTGCTGCCGTAGCACGGTCGTTAAGATAAGATAAATCTTTATTTGTCCCCAACAGGTATGTTGTACCTGACAGATAAGTATAATTATAGTCTTTCGTCATGTACTTGTGTTTTTGAAGCAAGTAAATATCTGTTCATGTCGATACAACAGGGAATAGATCTGCCAGTAATCTACAGGTTAGCGAGTCGATAAACTAATTCAAAACAATTTTTTTTATTAATTATATTGCGTTCGAGTATTTTTCAGCCTATTTTTTATACATTCGCGAAACAAAAACATTTTAAATATTTATTATCCTTCTTCAATTTATAAATCAAATAGATTTTACGTAAATTGCCAGTTCTCGCAACAATTTTCAACAACCCAATGGAGTTTTGTTTCAAAAACTTTCCGTTTGCATATTTCCCGGCAAATTCAACTCAATGTTCGTTTGCAAGGATCGAGACAAAGTAAGCGAGTCAATTTGCAATCAAGCAAAGTTGCTGGAGTAACTCACTTTATTTCAGGTAACCTAGGTAAACGAATAAAAGCTATAGAGATTTCCTACTTATACCACAGAAGTTATATTTAACCAATTGAATGAACGTCTAGTCCACTATATGTTTAGGATTTTTCCCATCTTCCTCACTAGTGGGACGAATCTGGTGAGCAGACTCAGTAACCCATTTTTTACAACACACAATAACACATTTTACAATGACACATCTTGCAAATAGAATACTTTGTAAAGGACCAAAACCTATATTTAACAGTCATAAGCTGAACATTCTTCGGGATGAAGCGATCCGGGCTTTGTGATAAACCCTGTGTGGCTTATATTTATGTATTTTCAGCAAGAACTGTGACGTCATGAATAAGTATCGCAACCTAAAATCCTGACTGCATGACTGTGCTTAGTGGAGTTTGTGCACCAGAGGGGTAATTACGAACAAATCTGACAGTCGCCGCGTTACTTAAACCTAACGTATTCGAATCATATTGCGCGTCAACGCCAGCTCGACTGCGGAACGTTGTAGCGTCACCGCGCAGTGTATCTCGGATACGCTAGCGTTACGATACGTTTACGATTGTCACATTTATTCGTGATCAAGGCACTGTAAGATTTTTTAAAGTGCTGAACGTTGCTAAATCTAGTAGAAGCTGCTACGTGAAAAAAACGAAAAAAAATGCGCGTAATGATGTATATTTCTATCCCCTGTAATTTGTTTCTCCAAAATAATATACGATACGTGTTCAGCTCGAGTTATACTTGCAGTGCACATGTTTGGAATACCAAACGAGCCCTCAGGTGTAGTTGACGAGAATATGTAAAAGGTAAAATCGTAAGACCACCCTGTGTACGCATGATTTCATAAAAAAATTAAATTATTTTAATAGCTGCAGGGGTATTCCAATCTCAGTTGAACTGCAAAGTTTTAAATCATGGTCAGTTGATACTAACTCATAGTTATTCTGTGACTAAATAGTGACATTATGACGTCATTTAATTTGTTTTCGCGCATATTTTGCTGTCAAGTGTCTAAAAAGAATGATCACGAGGTACAAAATTGTACCACGTGACCTGAAGAAATTACACTGGGTTTATTACACAAATATAACTTGACAGCAAAAGATTGGAATACGGGGGCTGAAATCGTATAAGCTGTAGCTAGTTCAAAAAGATCTACCAATAAGGTTAAACATTGCAGCTTTATCAAATTCTTTGTCTATACTCTCACAGATCAAATTTCAAACTGTTCGCGGAAACAACAGTGTACACGCATAACACAATAATATCAGTTTCAAGTATGGATTTAGTTACAACCATGCATTTTTTTGGAAAACCTGCATATTTTCACACCAGAACTTGCGTTGCTTACTGTTGCCAATTAAATGCTGAGTTGCTTACAAAGCGATCGCGCCGGGAACAAGCCAAAGCATTCTTGCGCTAACAAGCAACGTTGAAACGTCTGGACTAGAGGCTAGTACTTTTGTCGAGTAAACTGCTTCGTTAGTATACCAGCCCCCGTATGCCAATCTTTTGCTGTCAAGTTATATTTCACTGCCCAGTGTAATTTCTTCAGGTCACGTGGTACAATTTTGTACCACGTGACCTGAAGAAATTACAATTTTGTACCACGTGATCATTCTTTTTAGACACTTGACAGCAAAATATGCGCGAAAACACATCAAATGACGTCATAACGTCACTATTTAGTCACAGAATAACTATGAGTTAGTATGAACTGACCATGATTTAAAACTTTGCAGTTCAACTGAGATTGGAATACCCCTGCAGCCTTTAGTAAAGCTTATCTAGAGATAGATTTAAACATTAGGAATGCAGAATGGGTGTTAGGGACTTGTGCTGTTGTAACATCGCTAACCACGAATGGATAAAATGAAACTGTTAAAACTACTATAAGCCTGTTGAAACCACTATAAGGCCGTGAAAGTCACACATCCACTGGCAACCCTTCACGATAAACTTCCGCAAGTCCGTCCCTCCCTTTGTCCCGCGCCGAAACGCAACAAATATGAAAAAATATTTTACCGGTATTTCATTTAAAATAGCTGAAATATAAAACAAAACTGCTTTGATTTTATCGATTTTTACCTTTCTTTGTCATTTCATAAAAAGAGTAAGGTAGCCGTTATAGCTCGCCTGAATTGGTGAGCTATGCCATTGTATTTAAAAATACTTCGAAATTCAGCAATACGGTGCCTGCAGGAGTATGCCAATCAAAGTTGAACTGCAAAGTTGAACTGCAAAGTTTAAAATCATGGTCAGTTCATACTAACTCATAGTTATTCTGTGACTAAATAGTGATATTATGACGTCATTTGATGTGTTTTCGCGCATATTTTGCTGTCAAGTGTCTAAAAAGAATGATCACGTGGTACAAAATTGTACCACGTGACCTGAAGAAATTACACTGGGCAGTGAAATATAACTTGACAGCAAAAGATTGGCATACGGGTCCTGAACTCCTAGTGCCTGCCGAACGTAAAAACGTATTTTTTAGAATATGAAACGGTTTTCAAAAAATAATCGACTTTCGTTGCTTCCGAGTATCACGGAATTGAAAACCCGACTGCTTATCAAACCAACAAAGATTGTTTAAGAGCAGCTTTCACCGTTTGCTGCCAAAACCGGGATAGATCCACTCAATGCGAAATCCATTGTGAACTTATATAGGTGTATTAGTTAGTAATGGGCATATTTATTGAGATAAAACTCGATTCGTTTCCAGTCTTTTAACAATGCTGAAAAAAACATGGCTAGAGAACACTAATATTCGCGGCAATATACCCAAGAAATAGACGTTCATATCGTTATTCGTTTACGGAAACTAAGTTCACAAGTTCAAATTCACACAAGCTGTCGCACCTCGCTAGCAGGAAGCGAAATGCTAACTTCGTCGATGCATGAGGCCACGAGTTTCCTATATAATACAAGACAAGCTAAGTCCAACTATTCTAAGCGACAGTTGCCGCTATATTGCCTCAGTTACGGTCGGTCGACCGTAACTGCGATGAACTACTTTTTCACCGTTCGGCCTAAACTTACCATATTTTTCGGGGACATTCTGTGCTGTATAAAGGTCATTCTGGACCTACATGATTATATCAGTTAAAATATGTAATAGATACGTCATATAAAGCTGTTTTTATGTACTAAATAAATTAAAACCATGGTTTGTAGTAGTTTTCCTCTCAATATGCATCTTCTTCGCTAAAGAAACATTTACCACCGTCATAAGCCGGCAGTTGCTTTCAAGAAACGACACTATTACCTCACTGTGTATTTGTCCCAGAGGGCGCCAAATGGCCCAATTATCATTTGCAGAGAAATGTTACTTTGAGATGCAGATACCTATTTACTGCTACCGCGTGTGATGTACGAGCGTTTCACACTGCCACCGACACGACATGACATGACACGATATATACATAATACGACACTAAACGATATCAGATGAGAGCTAATTCCATACATACAGAAACGTAGACAGTGTGCACCGAAGACTAATAAACCGTTTAAATATAAACAGTCGTTTAATTAAAACTTTCAATTTATATTTCTCAGATTCATATTTTGATACTATAAATTCACGGTACACGTCAAATGGGTTAATATAATTATTACAATATTGAAAATTACGTGGCTAATTAAATTAATATTTTGTTTGTCGAAACAGCGTTTACGGAAAAATGCAGGTAACCTTTGTTCTGATGTAAAATAGAAGTTTAGTTAACTCTGGTGAACACTATCCATGATGGATTTCCCCAGGGCAAAAAAAAGGCCTTAATAATCTATAAGATTAGAGATATATTGACTAATGGTAAAGGCCATAAGCGATAAGCATACTAGATAACCTTAACCGCAAATCTAATTTTAAATTGTAAAGCGCGAGCGCTTGTAGAATTAACCTAGATCCAGGCTGTTCCCTGAAAGCTCATTAGTTACCCTCGTGTAAGCAATTAGCTTTAAAGTGTCTATAAATGTGTTGTAAGTGCAGAACACCCGATAGTTTTTGGGGAAAACAAATTAGTGTAGAATGGAAATTCGGAGTGTTTCAGTTCAGTGAATAAATACATTCTATTCAGTGCGAAGTTTTTAGTCGAGTAAGGATACACGTTTTCCACTGGAAATGGGCTCTTTTACCGTTCCATACAAGAATCAAACTAAGAATGTGCTCTTCTTGATTTAAATCAGAGACAAAAATTAAAGCCAACCAAGCAAGATTTGTTCAAAAATAATTAAACCTCACCTTTTTTGGCAATAAAATAGTTTTACAACCGAGATGCAACCTCGCGCTAGCCTTATCAGCCAATGAGAGAAGCCGAATTTCGCGCTTTTTTATTTTTGATACAGAACCAAATATTTTAAGTAATTTTCTGTACTTGAATTTAAAAGTTTTTAAAGGTAAAGTAGTATTGTTTAAGTACAACCTTACCATTATTTAGATCATTTGTTGGATTTAAAGCAAGGGTAAGTACAAAATCCGAGTTTTTGGAGAAGATTGATATAATTATCATCATCGGAAAACATCTTCGTAAGAAATGTAGATAGATAGATAAAAAGTTTCGTTAGAATAGCAACGAGGCTGCAGTAGGCTCACAAAAGTTACGTTATGTAGTATCGAATACTAATTTCAAAAACAAAGCTATTGTTTCTATACACACACGTTATTTTTTATGATCAACTGAAGGACCTACTATAGATAAATGGTAACTCCATTCAGTACTCTCGACTCTGACAATGTCTGGAGTATTGACGCTGAATATTTATGTTAATATAAGAGCAGTCGACTGCGAATCGAGCCAGACCCGAGAGTTACCCACCTAAAGTAGTTTCACTTTGATTTATAAATGAACCGAATTTTCTTTCAACTTCTTAACGAATGATGCATGAGGTAGTATTCATCGAACTCTTGTCTTGTGGTGGCATTTACAAAGCTGGCTTCCATGTTTTTGAGTGACTTATACGTCTGCTTCAGTTAAAGCCACCTAATGCCTTGTCAGCGCCTACTACCAATAGAAGTAATGCCTAGCTCATGCAATTTCTATAAAATATCAGCATCTACTACATTCTTATATGAATAAAAATCGGGCTCTGAAAACCACCAGTACAAATAGACCGAATAAATACCAAAGTCTTATGAAAAATTGCCGGAAAAATCTGTCAGATTTATAAGCTAGCTCAAACAGTAGTGCTAATAAAAAGGACAAGGACGTGCACAAAGAAAATGAAACGGTCGGGCGACTAAAGAACGCTCGTAGTTTTCTGTCTACGACTGGAGTTTCACTTCCATTTTCTACATTTTTTTTATAAGATGCGGTTCGTGTTATCTTTCACTACTGCTATTTGCACGTACTGATTTTAAACGCGATCGCAGATCTACGCTGATTACTGATTCTCCTGATTTTCAACTATTTTAACAAGAACCACACTGTAAAGTTCACAGAAAACCGAGGAAAATAGTATGCGAGCTTTTGGAATAGTTGTGTCAGAATGTCATGGAGACCACATGGAGCTTCGGAATTCATCAAGTTTATGATAGTAACGGCGGGTACATCGAAAGGACACTCAGCACACGTAACAGTATTATGCAATAGGGTGCCTGATTTTCAGGGAAAACCGATGAGAACCCTTAAGTTGTGTGCGATCCCTGACCTGAAGCGAAATCACAAGTGTTTCCAGTGTTTGCTGAAACTTGTCCAATTTATAGCTGGGCTTCTATTTCTGGATGGGTATTTTTAGGGTTGAATTTAAAGCGAAAGTGTAAAACACTTCGGAATAAGGTCGAGACGTTGGAGGCCTGGAGTTTAGGCACTAGTATCATACCCTGAAGCGGGGGTGGGGGGACCGAAATCGACCGAGTTTCTTGGCAAGTGGCCAGGACGAGAGGCCGGGACAGCGCCACTTTCAATTCCAGCGGTACCAAGCACGGCATGTACCACCTTCACACTAATTACTTTCCTATTAACTGAATACTGCGACAAACGCCTTTCAATTGACGACTGATTTGTACCTCGAGGAAAGACCCTTTCCATTTAGTTATCGTTATTGTAAAGGCTGCGGGAGGAAGGTGGCGTGACAAGTGAACGAGGCTGTTTCTTTTAAAAGGAGAGATAGCCACACAATAGCTTTCAAAGTTGTTGAAATATTAGTTTATCCAGTGTCATAATCCTGGGGTAATCCTGTTTGTATGTAAAAACCGACAAGTCTTCGGTTGCGTACCTATTAGGTAACTATGCCAGCATATTGCACATAGATTTTACCAGATAATACTAAATGGTGTAGGTAAGGCTGTAACCACATCGTAGCGCAGTACACATACACGCGGCTTATGGGATATTGCCTGCAGAGTGCACAACCAGTCGGAAATGGAACATGGCCTTAGTCTAGCCATTACCAGGCGCAGTTTAGCGCTTTCTGTAATTTGTCGGTGCCACTGAGCCAGCTTGTTTTTCTATTATCTAATGAGGTACTAACACGTGAAGGCACTTTACTTTCAGTCATACAAAACGATAGAAATGTGTGAACGATACGCTCAACCTTATCCGCAGCAATGACTTTGTGTGTAAAAATCGCATTGTTTTCTTACAAAGATGTTTCTCGAAAACGTATATGAGTAAATTATTATTTCTTTCGCGTCACACGTCAGCCTGTCCTTCTATCTCACAGAGTCACGGTATACGTTATGTTTTGGAAAGATTGTTTTGGAAAGATGTCTTTCCCGATAGGGTTAGGCGCTACACGATCCTGAGCTGTATTGTAAGGACATTGTGTCGGGTTTGGAATTTTTACCCTCGCGATTGTGACCAAACTATAAACATGTTATTTTATTTCTATATATCACAAAAGCGACTGTCATTAGAGTTATGCACTAACATTATTTTCAGGTGCTGTAGTAGTTACTGGTTTCAGCACTTCTTGCCACAAGACAAGTCAGAAAAGAGCGCAAGAACACTGGGTCCAATAGGTTATAAGATGCTATATAGGAACTAATATGAATATGTACAGTAGGTACATATTCATATTAGTTATAGGTACCTATAGTGATTGTAACGATGAGATTGCAAACTGCATCACGCCTAAGGACCTTTGCACACTTGGCGATACCGACACCGACACGACACGTCAGTGGCTCGAAGATAAATATAGGTGATGGCGCCGACACGACGGCGTTGAGGATGCTTCAATAACTAAATCTTTAGGATAAACTCTCCGCCAATATCCATCTTTTTGCACGCCCAGGAAGACTGGCAGACAATGCTTTTAGCATTAAGTCCTCCTAGCACTACTTATTTTTGTGAAATTTTAATTTAATAAATAATAATAATATCGTATAGATGACGTACCGGTGACTGTGTGGAACTGTTTCCACTGACTGACACTGATACTGACACCAAAGGAAGACAGACCTTGATTGTAACCGCATGGCGCTTTAGACTAGAAGACAGAGCTGCGCAGACAGTATGACTGAGGCCTTCAAGGCTGCGGTGCATACTATGACACTGTTGGTCACCTGTCTACAGCAGAAGACAAATGGGAACATATTATCTAATAATAATAAGTGTTTATTAATATTTATTTAGTATTTAGTTTATTACATTAAACCCATACCTTCATAAATGCTCTTTTCATACTGCCAACAAACGACATCTTACTGCACTGCGTGATGATTTCACACCGTGTCGACGCTGACAACGATATCTTTGTTCGAACCACTGAGATATCGATATTCGTGTAGGTGGCAGTGTACAAACGCCCTAAAGGTGCCGCAGTATTGCAAACCAACCGTTCCGCTTAGAACACAGTTTGCCTTTGTGCGCATCGAGGTCCGTTTAGGATGCCGATAGACGTTTTGCTTAGTCAAGAGAATAGAAATGAGCATCCCGAGTTTCAAACACTTGCGATTGCAAGATTTGATCGGATCGTGATATCGAATACTAGAAGATAGTGAGCAAATGTAGTAAATGAAATAAGAGGGCTTTTATTTTTAATCACTTTACTCTTAATTTTTTAGAAAAGTGAACAGGTGGATTGTAGATAAGCGTGCTCCATCTCAGGCTCCAGCTACACTTTCCATCAGGAGTGCTGGCAGCTAAAGGATTCTAAAGCTACCATTCATAAAAAAACTCTTTATTTTTGATCACTACTCTTTCATTTTGGTCCTGAATTCTGAGTATCTAAAGACCAAGGCTGCTATTTTCCGTTTGGAAAGCCGTGGTCTCAGCGTAAACATGCATGATTTCATGTTTTCATATAGGTACCTAATCAACTTTAGATGTTAAAACTGCAACATAATGCGTCGTGTGTTGACACAATGAGGCAGGCAAGCGCTAATACTATTACCGGCTTTATGTGAGCAAACCGCTACGTCAAGGAGATCATTACCGACCGACTGGCATTACGTAAAGCTAAGTGGCATATTGAAAACGGTTGGGTTGTTTAGGGAGGGGCCGCAGACGTAAATGAGTTACATTTTGTTTCCAGCGTAAGAGTTCTTATTCTCTACAGTGTTATGATAACATTTAAACCGTGTGTTTGTACTATAGACCGTTTTATGCTATAAGTGAACGAAGAGAGAGATATTTGACTCAGATAAAAAATTTAATGTTCGTTCGGCAGGGTATCTTTGTGACTAGCTAGCAACGATGATCACTGATTTTGAATTAGGAGTCCCGAAACTTCGGAACTGATAGGGGAAAATGACATTATTTTAATTCGATTATTTGTAGTTTTAGTGTGTCCCTACAAACTGACAGCTAAATTATCTATTCTGTGGTTATACTGAACCACTGAAAACCGGAAGACTTATGTAGAGAATGACCTAGACTGAGGATAACTCATGAAATCACACGCTATAAAATCCTACACACTGATAATTACGGAGGGGTCAGCAAAAAAACATCTGACAGGCGCTGACGTCGCCGTAAACCTACTATATCCGAGTAACATTGCGCGTCAACGAAAGTCTGACTGCTGAACGTTGCAGCGTCACCGCGCAGTGTAACCACTGAGTCGAAAACATACCGTTGCGATTATCAGATTTATTTGTGCTTGCTTACCCCCCGTTGCGTCAGATGGTCACACGTGCTGCAAAATGCGCAGCAATAACCAGAGCGTTTCAAAGATGAATAAAAATATAAGTACTCTCTTTTTCCGTGCAACCCTAAGTTTTAAAACCTGAGCAACCATACTGGATCAAAGAATAAGATGAAAATAATGTTGTATAGGTACTCTACAATCTCTATAAATAGGAAAAAGTTGCAAAGGAGGTTGTACTCGATAGGCCACCGTGTGAAGGTCATGGGATTATGAGATAACCAAGATCATGCACAGCTCGTGTAAACAGTAGCCATCTCTATTACAAATCCGAATTCATCGAGATATTCCGTTCCGAATAATGACATTGCATATTGATGAAGGACCTTGAGAGAATCCTGCTCGCATACCTACTGGTTACCAGAAATCCCCTAAGGGGGAAAACTCAAGGGGGATTTTGAGACTAACCCGAACAATCGACATGAACATCACCTATAAGCTGCGAATTTGTTATCGGTTCTATTTTGGTTGCTGGTAAACATACTCTATGACAAAGACACGACAATCCTTCCAAATGAAAAAGTACACGGCAGGATACATTTTTCATTGACTAGGCTACTAATGTTATGATGAATAACAAGCGTGAAAGTTAAAGTACTTACCCAAGCAGAGCGGTCTCTTCCATGCTCAGGGCAGGCATCGAACTGGTCTGTGCCTTCTGGGCGGGTCTGAAATAGTGCCGTGTCGTTGTAGCATACTCGAGGTGTCATGTTATAGTTCAGTGACTCTAGTAAGACTAGTCTAGGTATTCATTAGTTTAGCACCCGTTAGTAGCCCTACTGATCTCGCATCTATTTTTTTAAGAAAACGTAGTAAAACGTAGTTAAACGGTTACTTCTGCCATAACATTGCATTGTCTGAGTACGTCATTGAAGACGAGTCCTATGATGCACGTTTTTTTCGCCATCTCATTAGCATTGGAGTCACTGTTGATGTGTGATTGACAGATGACGCTTCATAGTGCTACCAACGGATGCTCGTAGAATATAGGAATATGCATTTTTTTTATAAAAGTATGTTAAGAAGAGTGTGCATAGAAAACAAAGAAAGGCTGATCAAGTTTTTAGATTTAGTGGTTTGAATATTATGCAAATACCTACATATTTATTCATCCTCATACAGTGTATAATCAAAATGTTATGAGAGAAACCATAGCTTCTAAAACACAGTTGTAACAAACTAGATGGTAGATTATAAAATAGTGATTAGAACTACGAATAGATTCATAAAAACTTTAAATTTTTTATTTATTTCGTCAGTAAATTTTATGTTTTGAATTTCATCAGTAATATTAAGTTTTATGTTACGTTAATCTGTTTGATTTTATCTAGCTACGAGCTTTTGGCCGCCCCAGCGCGAATATCGCAAAAAATCCGATCGTGAACCGTATCGATCTAATAGTAGATAACAGATCTAAGCCAAGCTGTTGGTTTGGTATCCATGTCCAAGGTCAGAACCCAGAATACCTAGCTAAGTCAGAACGGCTTGTCTTTTCAATCAGGTTGCGATGCGAGTCCGTCAACTAATAAGACCGGACAATTCAATTAGACTTACAATCAACTCGATTCGAGGTACTTGTTTTAACTACTATTTGCCCCACTTGGTTTTCTTATTGGAAACACAAGTTACCTCATAATTAGGAATATTTTCTTATAAAATAAATACTGAGGATGTCTTTAGAATGAAAACTATTTCTGTAACGATTTAAAATCGAGACCTATATAGTCGAATTTAGATTTCAATTCGAATTCCCCTGGATGATTGTGACTAGTAGTCTCACTGAGATGAGGCTCACCGCGACCTCGTAGCTATATATAACCTGAATTCAGTTCGAGTGATGGTATGTATGCAAGTTTGCATTTCGGCTAGCTAGGGCATTCCAAACAAACAAGTACCTATCTACATAATGAGATCCAAAATTTGATTGCAAAATTGGTTGATCTCAATGCCCTTCAACCATTCTCAACAAGTTTCTGAAATTCTAACTCATTTTTGGCTACATTTTGTCACAAAAGTAATATTGGTGATTTTATTGCGAAAGATCTATAGAAGACTATGTAGAACGTATGAGTGTTTTGATTGGTATTAGAGTTGAACGGTTGGATTGATAATGACCTAATTAGCCGCACATAGAGTTTAAGCACAGAATACCTAGCTTACTTATTATAATTAAGTACGTAGAATTGTTTTACAATGGGTGTTTATATATTCTAGACATCATGGATATGAACCGTAATGACGAGGGTACTAACTAGACATCAATGTATGGGATGGCTGCCGATGGATATGCCAGTTTCTATACAAAAATGTTCGAACCCCTTTAGTTTTATTATTTGCATAACAGTAGAAGGTACCAAATGGCCATAGCCCATGGGAGCTACGAGTCATGTGTTTGTGTTTCTTTCCGGTATGTGTATGTATTAGACTGTATGTCTGTGTTTGTAATGAGAGTCTTCCTGTCTGGAACATAACTACTTAAGTCCATCCTTACGGCGCGGCGTCATATATAGGGCGAGGCAAAAAATTGGTTCATTTATAGTTTTATGAATTTAAATCAGAAAAAATAAATAGGAAACTTTAGACGACGCAGATCGTAAATCCTACTAAGTAATATTAAAGTTTAGATGTTTGTGTTTCAATCACAAAAATCTAAACTTTACCCGGTCAAGTGAGTTTTTTGTTTATAAAGCGTCTTAATTGAACTGTTGTGCGTAAAATGTACCTTTAATAATCGCTGAATATTAATCACAGGTGAGGTTTTTTTTTGCGCGTTTGTGTATTTATTGCAACAGCATCGTTAGTCTCGTGGTCTCAGAAGTTTAAAGCAATTCGAGAAAAAAATATTGAAGTCAAAACCACTAAGCTGTTAAGTTATAATATTAGTAGGATAATAAGAAATCTATATTTATGTAATTGTTTGTAATGGTCTGCAGATAGCTCAACTGTTTTACGTATATTTTAAATACTGTAGGTATTAGTCGTAATATTCTTTGTGAATAAATATCTTTCTAAGTACTTATTACAACAGTACATTACAGTGCTGTAGGTAGGTACTATTTATTAATATGTTGTATAAAAATTCGTTTTTGCCTTTCTTTAATTTCAATAGTGCTGTCGACGTCAAATTACCTATAAAAATACATAAAATAAATAAAATTATTAGGTCTAAGTAAAATTAAAATATTGAATAATATCTAACTAGGTTTATAAAATGGAATTACTTTTAAATGAATGGGAACTACATATACATACATAGTAACTATTAAAGCATTAATACTAGCTATGTATTATTGTGAGCAAGCACCTGAGTAGCTTTTTTGTTATTTATTTAGGATTTTACTATTTAGCTAAACCATTTTAACTAAGTAGAATGGAAACATTATCCAAATGATTTTTTTTAAATTGTATTTTGGTAAAAGACTGGCACACAACCAAAGAGAATTATAAGAAGACCTATAAGTAGGTACCTAACTACCTTTCCAATAATGGATGGAACATTGATAATGTTTTAAAAACCTAGAACACTTTATAAAAAACCTTCCTATACCAATTTTTTTACACAATATAATATCTTTAGACTTTTAAGATCAATATCTAATCTGATGTTGTAAAAAATAATTACATAGCATCTCATATATTTTATCAGACACATATTGAATTATTTAAATACTAACCCAAACTATTGCTCTTGAATAATATATTTCAATAACAAGATAAAAATACTGTTAATAAAATAATAAAATGTAGGTTCAGTAAACAACACTAAAGATTTTATTTTAAGTTGATATTTTTAATTTTGACAATCTTCGATCAACTATATTTGAAAACCATCAAGATATTATTTTTATGTAACAACTTTCAAGCCTATTTTTATTTACAAAACTCAGTAAGTTGAATGAAGTCAATTAGTGATGTTAACTGTACTTATAGCAAATACCTACTGTAACTACATAGATCTATAATGATGAAAATATATATTTAGACATATACCTATTTATAAACGGAATGATCTAAAGAATCATGTTACTTACACAGTCCATAAGTCTGTCACATCAGACTCAATATCATTAAATAGAGTCGCCAGTCTTTTTCTAACTGGATGTGCCCTTTTAATTATTTTTTTGACAATTTTCTTTTTAATCGGCACAGTGGATACCCAGCATACTTCGCCCAGGTTAATATACTTGCCATTCTTCAGCTTTTTTTCCATCATCGATACCATAACTAACTAAAAATAACATAAGTTAATAAGCCAGAAACAAAACATGCAAATTATAACAAAAAAATTGGTTCAGTGTTAGTTTGAGAAGTGCGAATGAACTATTTTAAAGTTTATTGTTGAACTTAGAATAGTTTTAAAAGTGGTTTGAAAATTAAAGTTCATGGGCAGGTTTAACTTAGGTAGACAGGGAGGTAGGTACACAGTATTGCTTACCTGCTGAGTAGAAAATTGATGGCTCCAACAATCGGAACTCGTGAGAACGATAGGAAGTGATGCGCGTAAAGGAAGCGACCGACCTCCTTGTATCAGATTCGCGAAGTGACGTTTACTGAAATGATGAAGACTGGCTGGAAACCTTCGAAGAGTGCCTCACTTCGCTTTGTACAAGAGCGCATGCGTCGCCCGCCTCGCCAATTATTTAATTTCAGACCGGGAAGCTATGAAATAAACCGTACACCAGACAAAGAGCGCAAAGTATCTGAAGAGTTTGAACATTTCGTTCTAGAATCTCAGGTTCATTTTGACTAAGAAAACTCAATTTCCGTTTACGGGAAAGAAAATTTGTAATGAGTTATACATACTTGTTTGTTCACAAATAACTAGAACCAAACACTACAGAAGAATAATACAAATAAAATAAACCTCTTCTATTTTTGTTTTGTATGTGTAAGCGACCCAAAGAGTATAATAAGTTGAAGCGACCGGCCGTTTGTTTTGTGTTGCCGTACTGAAAAGTCAAAATTGCCGTATTTTGAAGAGAAATTAAAATAACTGCCGTTACAACTAGGCAATCCCACTGTTTTATATACCTAGGTACTTACCTACCTTTATGTAGGTACCTAGTCGGGCGGCTTGCACCAGAATCGCTAAACGCGTTTAGCTATCAAATGGTATTTAGCGAGTTGTCAAGTCATATAAATACGTCAGATTTAAATTTATTTAGCTGTTTTTTTTTATGGCAATCGTCCGTAGTTGGACATTTCTGCCAGCGTCACGTCGTTTTACAAATTTCAAACTCGGAGTCAGGGCAAGTTCTAAAGCACCGACCAGTATAGCTGAAAGAGAGAAGATATTTAGCTGTTAAACACGTTTAGTGAATCTGGTGCAAGCCGCTCAGTTTTTAACTTTTTTACGTTGCCACTTCGTCGATTGTTCGGTGTCGATTCGGTTGTCATTAAATTTTTGATAAGCGAAAGACTCGAAGACTCGACTTGACTAAACTTATTTCAAAATAATCTACTTGAAACTGGCAAAATTGCCTGTCGAAATGACGGACAGAGGCCATATATAAGAGAAAAAGAAGAATAGCAAAATAAGTTTTAATTACATAGGTACCAGCTAGTCGAAACCACAAGTAAATAAACAAGAAATCTTGAAACAGGTCACTTAGAACGACCCATACTGCCCATAGGTACGCACGTATGCAATTAATAGTCAGTATACATACGTCATACTCTGTTGTGTTTGCCGTATATATCAATACGGTACTAAGATCGCTGCCGTAGTTATGCTGCCTGTATCAACCAGTCGCCCAGTCTTTAATATCTAGTAGGCATAACATTGCTGTTGTGCATCAGCGCCCACGCGCATTCCAGCGTCCAGACGGCGGACGATTTGCTGATGCAGCGAACTCGAGCAACGGATGTTCTTTAGGTTTAAGATTCATTCTGATTTTTGCCACTGCTTGTATTAGACATAAAAGTCATAACCATTAAATAATTTAAATTCAATTATTTCTTGTGTTTTTAAAAAAGCTTTTCCACGGTTTCCCAACAAGTCTGGCGCAGCCGGTAGGATTTCCACGATTTTCCCGAAAATCTACGGTCGTGTACAGCTCACGGAAGTAGAAATTCGTATGAAAACTGACTTTAAGCAGATGTGGAAACGAACCAAATAAATTTGACTCTGGTAAAGCGTGTGAATTAAAGTGGCAAACAGTTTCCGGAGGACATGGGATCGAGCAGCTTGTGAGTAAACTTTTTCACTTCCTGTATTTCATATTCCTGTGTCTTTTCCAACCTTTTTCTCGAACACAAATTGTCGAGCTTATTAATTGCGTTTATCTGATTTTGTTTGCATTACATTGGCGAACTAATTTGCACATAAATAGGCAGATTTGTTAGACGTAATTAATTTGTGTAGTTATAAGAAGCACTTAAATAGGCAATTGGTTTACACCTAAATAGGTAAATCAAATAGAATAAGCTGCACTTAAATAGGCAATTGATTTACACCTAAATAGGTAAATCAAATAGAATAAGTTGCACACAAATAGGCACATTGGTTTACACACCCATTGGTAAATCAAATAGGATTAGTTGCACTAAAATAGGCAAACTGGTTTGCACATCAATAGGTAAATCAGTGTAATTTTAAGTTGATAAAATAAATTATAAGAAGATGGCGTTTAAGGCCGTGCCCAAGGAAACTCTGGCAATTATCCCTAAATATGACGGGGAAGAAAACCTATTAAACTTATTTATATCTAAGTGTGAATATATATTAAGTAACAGTAAAATCGAAGGAGATGTAGCTCAGAATCTGTACTTATTTCATGCGATATCGAGTAAGCTTACTGGTAGAGCTGCGACTCTACTTAGCGACCACCCGAATATTAAGTCATATGATGAGCTTAAGGACCTTCTTACGCAACATTTCGGTGACCCTCGATCGGAAGATTGCATTGCGATCGAACTCGAAACTTTAAAGCTGAAACAAGGTGAAACATACATACAGTTTTGTCATAGAATTCAAAATGTCAGAAGTTCTTTGTTTGCGAAAGTAAATAGACTTACCGATGAAGGAATCAAGGCAGCTAAAATGATAGTGTACAACAACACCGCCCTAAATGTCTTCTTGTACAACCTCCCCGAAGATATGATTCGTATTGTGCGTCTGAAAGGGTGCTCTACCCTAGAAAATGCCTTAAGCATTGTTACTGAAGAGGTTAATTTCAAGTTCCAATATGATGCTAAAAATAAAATTCTAAAAAATACTTCGGCACAAGTACCAAATTCCCAAGCTTCACAAATTGCATCGAAACCACCACCAGCACCAGTGCCTCAATCTCTAGGTCCGAGGCCAATTTTCTCGATGCAAAATAACAACTATAGACCGGCTATGCCTCAGACAAATTTCAAATTCGGGATTCCACAAAATCAACAAGGAGGGTTTAGGCCAAACTTTATCCAACAAATGAGATTCGCGCCGCCCACGCATGGCTATCGATTTGGGACAGCCCGAAACGTACCTCGACCTAATATCGGTCAGGCCCCCGCGCAACGCGCGCCTTTCCAGTATGGCGGTTATAGGTTTGGTATTCCCCAGCAGCAAGGTTTTAAGTTCGGTATTCAGAACCAACCTCAATCAGGAAACAATAATTATAAATTCGGCATACCACATGACATTAGGCTAAAAGATTCTGACGTCACGATGCGCACAGCGCCGGTAAGACAAAATATGATCGCGAACGATCTGTATTATATGGAAGATCTAACACCTTATCAGGAATATAGCACCGATTATGACAACTATGACTACGGTTATACATACGGCGATAATGTAGAGAGTGACTGTCATTACATGGAAAACATCGATGAGACAAATTCCGCATATCCGGAAAACCCTCAACCGGAAAACATCTGTCCGGAAATCGTACAGCCGGAAAATTTTCAGGAAACAGCCTCCAAGGATGCGGTGAAGTGATAAGCCTTAATTACTGTGACAGTATTTTAAAGTTACCTCACGTGGTGATTCCTGAAATAAATTCCAAGTTTCTCATCGATACTGGAAGTAGCAGATCGTTTATAAGCCCCGCTAAAGCCAATGAATTTTTCAACGAATTCAAATACTATGAACCATTCACGGTGATTAGCACACATGCTCAGAGCATGCACAATGAAATAATATACATCCCATTGTTAAAGACCTTCAAAAGCACACTGCCTCATAAATTCTACATCTATGATGTTGATGGACGATACGACGGCTTAATAGGATCTGATCTCTTGTCGAAGTTAGGAGCAAATATCGACATGCGTAACCATCTGTTACGTACACATAATGCGGAAATCCCGATCATTTACAATCCACCTTACGAGATTTGTATTCCGCCACGGTCTGAAACAAGAGTTAGGATTCCCACCAACTTACAACATGGTGATGCGATATTAGAATATCTGCAATTTAAGAAAGGTGTTCGTATGCCTAGTGCTCTTGTTAGGTGTGAGAACTACTTCGCAGAAACGATCGTACAAAACGTAACCAATGAGAAAACTGTTATCACGTTTAAGGAACCGTTTGATGTTATTGTATTCGAAAATGAAGAATGTAAAGTGAACTTTGTGAAAGATGATGGTATGATTGATCAGGTTTTGAAAGAAAATTTAAAAAAATTGCGATTAGACCACATGAATAAAGAAGAACGTGATAGCGTTTTCCGGCTATGCCACGAATATCGTGATATATTTTATTGCGATAAACTGCCCTTGTCTTTCACTAATCAAGTGAAACATAACATCAGGACGACAAACGAGGATCCGATTTACATCCGACCTTATCGACACCCACCTGTCATAAATCAGGAAATACAAAAACAAGTAGATAAACTTTTGAGAGATAACGTCATAGCAGACTCTCATTCACCTTGGAGTGCACCAGTCCATCTGGTACCTAAAAAAATGGATGCTTCAGGTGAAAGGAAATTTAGGATGGTAATCGATTATCGGCGCCTCAATGAAATCACAGTCGACGACAAATACCCGTTGCCCAATATATCTGATCTCTTTGATAAGATAGGCAAGTCACAATATTTTAGCACAATAGATCTTGCTAGCGGGTATCACCAAATTGAAGTAAATGAGGCGGATAGATCAAAGACGGCATTTACTACGCAGTCAGGACATTACGAGTTTAAAAGAATGCCTTTTGGCTTAAAGACGGCACCTGCAACGTTTCAACGGGCCATGGATAATGTGCTGCGAGGTCTTCAGGGTATCCACTGTTTGGTATATCTTGACGACATCATAGTCTTTTCATCCAGTCTAGAGGAACACGTCGAAAAACTCCGTAAAATATTTAATCGGCTTAGAGAGACGAACTTAAAAGTAACACTCGACAAATGCGAATTCCTGAGAAAAGAAGTACTCTATCTTGGTCACACTATCACCAAAAACGGCCTTATGCCCAATAATGACAAGATAAAAGCGGTCTTGAATTTTCCGATACCACGAACATCCACTGAAATCAAGAGTTTTCTTGGTTTGGTAGGTTATTACAGGAAATTTATAAAGGATTTTGCTAAGCTTACACAGCCACTAACATCATGTCTGAAAAAGAAAAATAAGATCGATCACACAAAACAGGAGTACATAGACGCATTTGAAAAATGTAAAGAGCTCTTAACCAACGCACCGCTCTTACAATTTCCCGACTTTACTAAGCCATTCGTCCTTACGACGGATGCATCCAACTACGCAATCGGCGCTGTCCTTTCACAGGGACCCATTGGTAGTGATAAGCCGATAGCTTACGCAAGTCGTACCCTGAACGATGCCGAAACGCGATACAGTACTATTGAGAAAGAACTATTAGCGATAGTCTGGGCTACAAAGCACTTTCGACCATATTTGTACGGAAAGAAATTTAAAATTTACACGGACCATAGGCCACTAACTTGGATTAAATCAATTACAGAGCCGAATAGTAAGTTAACACGTTGGAAACTGCGTTTATCGGAATTTGATTACGATATTGAACATAAAGAGGGGAAGCAAAATTGCAATGCGGATGCTTTGTCGCGAATAAGACTCAACGCCCTAGGTGAAAATGATGACGTTTCGATGAAGGTTAATTTAGATAAGAAGGAACAGAAGCTGAAACGTCATATTGTAGAATTGACAGATGAAATAGTAAGGTTAAGTAAAGATCCAAAAGGTGCCTCTCGCACCTCTACACCACGCGAGCGAACGCCACCTCCGATATTAATTTCATCCGGTTCGGAGAAAAGCAATCCATCAATAGCTGGCAAAGGTCGCAGGTCTCCTTACTCACAACCATCTGTAGGCAGTACCACCGGATCTGCATCAGAAGGACGCGATGACCCTAGTATAGGCACGGTACACTCAGCTCACGATTTAGACACCGACGGTATGCTGATATTACAAGAGGCTGTAGACACCAAGCCAAATCAGATACTCGTGCATACCTGGAATCGAGACGAACTATCGGTTAAAGACTTATCTAGAGACAAACAAAAGGTTTTAGAGGTTCACTTACCTTTAAACAATCTAGAGCTGGTAAAAAGGTTTTTTAAAGGATATATTAGGCCAAAAGTCAAATATTTCTTTTATTTTGAAGACGATTTACATCGAAAGCAGTTTTCAGAAGCTACTATCTTGCTCTTTCAAAAAGGAACTGTAAAGTTTTACCAATGTACGAAGAGAGTAGTTTATGTAGAGAACGAACAGGAACAAAGAGACGTGATACTTAAATATCACGTGGGTAAAACTAGCCATAGGGGAGTAAAAGAAACGTTAGTCCATCTAAAACGAACCTTTTACTGGAATAATATGGACCAGACAGTTGCTAGTGTTATTAATTCGTGTGAACTATGAACAAAAAAATGAAATATGACCGTAAACCATTGAAACCAGAATTACAATTATCACAGACGCAAAGTAAGCCATTCCAAGAACTGTTCATAGACACATTTTCGATTGACGGAAAACATTATTTAACAATAGTCGATGCCTTCAGCAAATTAGGCCAAGCTTTCGAAATTAGTGCCAAAACCACACCCGAAGCCGTCAGAGCTCTAATAAAATACTTTTCTCTGTACGGAACACCTTGTAGGATCAGTTCAGACCCCGGCACGGAATTTAACAATACACTCATGAAGGAAACACTAGCATTTTATAAAATCGACCTTCACATCGGTACCCCTCATAATCCCAACTCTATGGGAATAGTCGAAAGGTTTCACTCGACTATTATAGAAATATACCGAATCGCTAAGTACCAACAGAAGATAACCGATGCTGCATCTGTCATGAGTTATGCAGTTATGTCGTATAACCACACGATCCACTCTACTACAGGCCTCACTCCATTTCAAGTAGTTTTTGGCCACACAGAATCCAATAGCGCATTTAACGTAGATTTTAATAAACATTTTACACAGCAATTGGTGAAGGAACACGTAAACAGGACAAAACATTTGTATGAGTATTTAACGGATAAAATAATAGATGCAAAGAAAGCTGTAATAGAGAAACGTGGAGGCGAAAAAGATTTTGACATAGACGTAGGCGACACGGTCTTCATAAAAGGAGTAAACACTAGACGCGGTAAAGATAAACCCCGTTACCAGAAAGCTCAGGTTACCGGAGCTATAGAGAGAAACGTTGTACCAATTATAACGAATAGTAGAAATACCAAAGTTCCTATTAAAGATATCAGGCGTCCTCCACAGGTTAATACTTCTGGCGGTCCAAGTGATCCGAAGCCAGGCCCTTCATCTGCAGCCGATTGACAGGAACCCAGGACTGCTACCTGTAAAGGAAGGTCAAGCTGTTGTCAGCCATGATTCATGGACTGTCGTTAAGATCCTAGATTTAAAATATATCTATGAGGAATTGGAGTTAACTATAAATAGTTATGCAAGATTGAAAAGACAAATAGAAAGCTTATTCAACACCAAAGCTTTCGACTCTGACTTTATTGGAGTAGAGTCACAAACAGATTATACCATGAATATAACTATCGAAAAATATAAGCAATTGATTCCATCGGTAAGACCTAAGCGTGGTTTATTAAATCCACTTGGTTCATTGATTAAGATAATTACAGGTAATCTTGACAATGACGATGCTGTAATGTACGAAACGTTAATTCATGAGATAAAGACTAAACAAGACGCGGTATCAAATAAAATAACAATCGTTACCGAAATGATGGGTACGTTCACGAAAATAGCGAACTCTACCAAAAACAATTTCATTCAGATTGAGGAAAGTATTCAAGATATTAATCGCAGCTTAAATGGATCGAAGTTATCACAAACTAGTAACAAAATTATTCACATCTATAACATTTATACACATAACTTTCAAACACTCTACATCAGACTGAATGAGATTGAAACGGCTCTTGCTTTCGCTAAGGTTAAATTGTTACACCAATCGATTGTAGACACGGATGAGTTTATATTATTGTTAAAAGAAATTGAACAAACGGATAGATTAGTATTTCCAGCAAAAATTGAAAATTTATTAAAATTAGAACAATGTATAGAAATGAAGGCGTATATAAAACAAAATCAGATAAAGCTAATTATGCACATTCCTTTGATCACAAACGAAGTTTTTAACTATTTTAAATTGGTTCCCTTACCTGTTCATAGTAGAGTCAATGACATTACCTCTCTGATCCTTCCCAAATACCCTTACGTCCTTGTGAAAGGGTTGAAAGCGAGGCCGCTCTCCCAGTCATGCCGCGAAGTCGACGAAGCCCGTTTCCTGTGCTTCGAGAACGACGCTACGCCACTGATCGAAGACGATTGTATTACCGGACTTATGAAATTTTCTACAAATATCTCGAGCTGTCACCCGATCCCCATTACCATCAACGATGTAAGAGCTGATCTGATACAGCCCAATCGCTGGATTATCTACTCGAGAACCGATACGCTACTTACCAAGTATTGCGAGGACGATATAACACAAGAAACGATTTGTGGAACTTACTTGTTAACTATGGATGATGATTGTGAAGTAAAGATTAAGGAATTGACGCTTAAGAAACACCAGAGTCAAGGAAAGGATGTAGTTTACATGAAGTTTCCAGTAATCAGTTTCCCTAAAATAATGTCAAGCCCATCTGATATGCTGAGAAAACCAATCAACCTCAACGGAATCGATCTTGCCGACGTCCAGTTCCTGAATTACTTATTGCAGAAAAGTGGAAGTGAAAATAGTGATAGTGAAAATAGTTATAGTGCTCTAGATTATAAAAGTGTTAGCATAGGAAACATGGTGCTTTGCGCCTTTATTATAATTTGTCTCTTTTTGTTAGCATTTAAGCATAGAATTAAGAAATCCTGTGTTGCGAGGAAAACTCGAGATAACCCTCATCCTTCGGGTAATCTCGAACTTACGGAGGGAGGAGTTATGCTGCCTGTATCAACCAGTCGCCCAGTCTTTAATATCTAGTAGGCATAACATTGCTGTTGTGCATCAGCGCCCACGCGCATTCCAGCGTCCAGACGGCGGACGATTTGCTGATGCAGCGAACTCGAGCAACGGATGTTCTTTAGGTTTAAGATTCTTTCTGATTTTTGCCACTGCTTGTATTAGACATAAAAGTCATAACCATTAAATAATTTAAATTCAATTATTTCTTGTGTTTTTAAAAAAGCTTTTCCACGGTTTCCCAACAAGTCTCCGTATACCGTATTTTTGTTGTGACGCCACAGACGAAGGGGTAAAAGTGGCGAAGTTCTATTCGAACTTCGTCTAGTGTTTGTTGTCACCATTGACACGTAAGAAGAAGAAGACCGTATTTTTAATGCCTAGCAGGTCAAAGTGCCGTAAAATATCCCCAAAATTGGGGGATTCACCCCAATCTGGCATTAGTGCTACCGGTTTTCACCGCAAAAAAAAAAGAGCTAGCGCCACCTGTACGCCACCCAATAGAGTTTCGGAATGGTCAAAACCACAGAGTACATTTTTTGGTCAAAACCAAAGAATTTGAAGACACAAACATGGCCGGAACAAAAAACGTCCACTACCACGAGTGAACTACTGTGAACGCTTTTTAAAAAAAAAGTTAAATCAATCAAAACAAGCAAGCAAGCAAGCGGCGGCGCAGCCACCGCGTCGGTATCGGCGGCAGCGTGACCCGAATCTTTATTTACCAAGATTTACCATCAATCTGACAAAAAGTACAATCTTATATACAATTTTTTTATCACTTTTGACACTGACATTTTGTTGTCTGTCGAAATGACGGACAGAGTACAGCAGTATATAATAAAAGAAGAAGTAGAAGAAAACAACAAAAATAAAAGTTTATTGATTTCTTTCGTAGATTTCTATGAATTCTTTCTTGCATTATTGTATTGCTTAAAAGGTACTTACGTAGTTTTGCAAAGACCATTCAAACAAGTATTGAATTGCTCTGAAGAGATCGCCATCAATTGATATGGAAAAGGAGGAAGATACAGGAGCTGGCCAGGCTCTCAGCGACTTTATGCTTCAACTCGATAACTACAACACTTCGATACCTGATTCCGTGGTGTCGCACTACCTGAACATGTCCGGCTTCGAATCACAGGACCCCAGGTAAATTAGGATATTCTACTCCTCTGGCTAAAGCTATAAGTAAACTAATTCTCTACTTCCGAATTCCTCGATTTCCGACTTCTCGATTTCCGAAGCTCGCATTGAACTAGGTAGGTACTGCCACTGCTAGGCACTGGCGTCACGGAAGACCAGCGATAAAGTAGTCACAAGCTACTATAGCACATGCTGAGTGGCGACCGTTTTTGTGCTCTATTATGCCATCTTATACTGTAATAGTTTTGCAAGTGACACAAAATAAACTTTTTTCTTTCTTTGTTTCTAACTACATACTTATTCATTTTCTCAATGTAGAGTTACGGCTAAACCTTCTCTTCATATAGACTGTTTATTGATCAGATACAGTCCCAAACTGGTTCGGAGAGTAGGGTTATCTCAAACTTGTTATCTCATTCAAAATTACTTTTTAACCTCTTTGCATTAGACTCAAATACTACCTTAAAACACTATCTAAGATAATAAAGTACTACATTTTATAAGTAACCTTTATAAAAAGTATGTAAGTACTCTAATGATAAGGGTTTTTGAAAATAAACGCATTTTTACTTTTTTTATTTATGTTTTTTTTTACCCTATAGGCATGGCCTTATGACCATGCCTCATAATAGTCTATATTATTTTTGTTGTGACCTGATGGATATCTAAAGAGTTTTTTATTTTCAAATTTCAGAGTGGTGAAGCTCATAGCATTAGCTGGCCAAAAGTTCCTCTCCGATATCGCCAACGATGCTCTGCAGCATTGCAAGATGAGGACTTCCAGCCAGCTGCCCCAGGCTTCTAAGAACCAGAAGGGACCTAAAGAAAAGAAGTATGTTATGATCATGGAGGATTTAACACCCGCATTGCAAGAATATGGTATTGCGGCTAGGAAACCAAACTGCTTTGTCTGATTTGTATTCATCAGAGAAGTGTGGGATCACAGCACAAAGTACTAGATCAGAGGTTCCCAAACTTTTTTTTCAACATTTAACTGGTTCCAGTGGACCCCCTGTAGCTACATTTCTATCATATTCTCAAAAGAATTGTGAACCCTAATTTTTTTGTCACGCCAACGTAGGCCCCCGTCGAGTCTCCGTGGATCCCTAGGAGTCCACCTGGACCACTGTGGGAACCATTATACTAGATAATGCTACATCTATTGCTAAAAATAGTACCACAATTAGACAACTGACTAGTGATGTGCAACTGTGATGCTACTTGGTGCCTAATTGAAACTCTGGCAATCTTATCGCTCTCTTGCCATTTAGATTGCAGGCAACACTATGTAAAAACATCACAGGGCAGCATCATCGCATGTGCGATAAATCCCTTTCAATTCTCAATTTTGTCTGGGTGTTACTATGTATGTATTATAAGTATAAGTATGTATTTACAAAAAAAGTATTTAAGTATTCTATCAGCATCCAGTTCCCATATTACAAGCTTTGCTTAGTTTGGGACTAGAGGGATCGTGTGAAATGTCCATCAATATTTATTTAATTAAAATAAAAAACATCACAGCTCGGAAACCTCACTACTACGTTTGCTACGTTTGCATCCAGCGGGCGATTCTAGATTGATAGACTTTTTTATCACGATAGATATATCTACCAAAAACTGTCAAACACTATGGAGTTTTGACAGTTCTTGGGATATATATCTACCGTGATAACAAGTCTATCGGTCTAGAATCACCCTCCAGTAGTGACCTGGTGAGTAGGATGTGAACATTTGATTGCAATTGCATGATAAAATAAGCATACCTAATTAAATGTCTGATAAATTGATAATAGCATGCCCTGTCGGATGCTGGTAGTTATAGGTTTTCTTCTATTATAATATGGATAATATAAACTTATTTAAATAGTAGATTATTCACTAACGCTTCTTCTGTGTAAGGGTTTATTATATTTCTAAGGAGCACACTCCCTGTTTTTGACGTAAATAGATTCAAACAAATATCCATAGTTTTTTTCTACTACACACTAATTGCTTTGTAAAAAATGTACTTTAATATGATTACGATTTAGCTACAATGTGGGTTAGTGTATTTGAAAACTAACTTTAATTGCTAGCATAGCTTATCCTAAGAATGTGTTCAACAACACTTTTCTTATTGTCTGTTTTCAGGACACTTTGTTCTTTTGTTTAGATACTGATAGATAGTAGTAATATAAAAAACTACCTCTTCATGTAATAATTTATCAAGATGATAAATGTTTGTTGTTTTTGACCTAAGTATTTCTTTATTACATCAACTATTTTTAATTTGTATGTAATATTCCTGAATATATGTACTACTATTAACATACTTTTACTAGTTTCATACCAGTACCTTTCTTCGGTGATGCTATGCATTCTCATACAAAATACGAGCTTATTCTAATTGCATTCATTATGTCAGCCCAAGCCCACTAAAGTCCAGTGCATCATAAAATAGTTTTTTTTCGTGTTTAGAATACGGGTCTGAACTGATTGCTCTCCAGAACGATCAAGTGGTATTGTCGCTTGGTGCTTTTTCGTTTTTGTCAGAGATTTAGGTAGATATGGCTTACTAGCGCCATCTATTGAGTGGTAGTAGCTTTTTTACCGCCAAGCCGTACTGCACCAGCGTGAGGAGTCGTTATTCCATAACAGAGGCCTTCAGGTATCCTAAAAACTCTGTCAAGGTTGGGTACTAACTCATACGAACCAGCGAGCGAGCTGCTGGCTTTCCTGGGCGACTTCTGAAGTAAACTTTCAGATCATACTATCGTATGTGCAACAAAGCCTACCTATTACCTAGGCACCGTTTATTTAATTTGTGATATTTATTCCCTATAGATGGAGATGGATGCGCTATAGACAAGATAATCGGACGCTTCAATGAGGAATCTAAAGAAAAATAAAGACGCCTGTCCCTCTAGAACTCAGAGTACCACCACACCACAGAGTGGCTAGCCGCATTGGAAGCACTGCGAAGCTCAACGGATCTGTCACCACACCAGAGAGGTGGAAAACCAGATGACTTGCCTGAATTAAAAAAAGGCATCACGTTCTCTGATGCTAAGGTAGCTCTTGTCGCTCCAACGAAAGAAGATTTATATCGATTCCTCGACAAGTATTCAGATCTCAATAAAATGACACGAGTCATGGCGTACGTACTTAGATTTTGTCACAATTTGAAAAACAAAACTGCAAGAATTTCAGGTTTCTCTCTGACCTCTCTCGAATTACCGCTTCGGAACTACGGCTGGTACCAATGGTAGGAAATATCATTGGTGAATGAGAAAACTTGTACCGTGATGACGCAGCGGCTATGATGATTGAATGCCTGCTACTCCGAACAGACCCGACTTGCAGCAGTAAAGTTTATAATGAGGAAGATGAGTTAGGCATTTTTTCCTGTTTTTATAGCTTAAATCAAAAGTCTAGAAGATTGTAAGGACAACTGTGAAAGAATTTTGGCGATAGCTCAAAAACTGAATTTTCTACGATTTTTTAAAGTTTGGATTTTCAAAATCTGTTTTTAGCCCGGCGATTTCGCGTGTGACGTCAGCCAGGTCCGATCGCTCACCCGCGCGTTTTAAGCGTTTTCTGCCTTTACGTTTCTATTTATATTTCTGATAAATAGGGAGAAAAGTACCAATATTTTTATGTAATATTGTGCCTCTAAGTCCTAAGGACACGTTTAACGCTTCAGATAAACTTTTTAACCACCGACTGAAGAAGAAAGGTGTTCTAAGTTTGAGGCTTTTTTGTGTCTATGTGTCTGTACCTTTCAAGGCTCGTAGCTCCAAAAAATCACTCGTAATTTTTTTATAACTATTCTTGAAATGGAAAGCAGATAAATCTGGCATAGTTCTAAGCCAAGTTTGGTAGAAATCGGTGCAGCGGTTTTCAAGTTATGAGGATGTTTATCAGCCCTCGACACGCATTTTGAAGGGTTCTCACTTCTCAGGCATATATTGATTGTAGTTTGAAACATTTGGTTCTTATACCAGCATAACGTGAGCTACTATTTCTTAGGGTTTCATTGATTTTGTATATCAGGTAAGACTGGTAATGAGCAAGATTGTGTTATCGACGTGATTAGCAATGTTTTAACCCCCGACGCAAAAACGATGGGGTGGTAAAGTTTGACGTGTGTGTGTGTCAGTGCGTGTGCGTGTGTCTGTGCGTGTATGTGTGTCTGTCGAATGCGCGCGTTGGTACGCGTGCGGATGCGGATGGTAGTAGTCTAAGTCACATTGTCTACTAAGGACGTGCCTAGTGAGACATTGTACTGTCAAGTACAATGCCTCACTAGGCACGTCCTTAGTAGACAATGCTTACACATACATATAGTGCAATGCCTCACTAGGCACGTCCTTAGTTACGAAGGACGTGCTTAGTGAGGCATTAGCAATGCATTGCTTAAGGACGTGCCTAGTGAGGCATTGTACCTACTGTACAATGTCCTTCGTAACTAAGGACGTGCATAGTGAGGCATTGCACTATATGTATGTGTAGGCATTGTCTACTAAGGACGTGCCTAGTGAGGCATTGTACTTGACAGTACAATGTCTCACTAGGCACATCCTAGTGTAAGTCACATTCTTCTTCTTCTTAGCGAGTCACATTGTCTACTAAGGACGTGCCTAGTGAGGCATTGTACTTGACAGTACAATGTCTCACTAGGCACGTCCTCAGAAACTAAGGACGTGCCTAGTGAAGCATTGTCTACTGAGGACGTGCCTAGTGAGGCATTGTCTACTAAGGACGTGCCTAGTGAGGCATTGTCTACTAAGGACGTGCACGTGCGGATGCGGATGGTAGTAGTCTAAGTCACATGACAATGACAATGTGACTCGCTAAGAAGAAGAAGAATGTGACTTACACTAGGACGTGCCTAGTGAGACATTGTACTGTACAAGTACAATGCCTCACTAGGCACGTCCTTAGTAGACAATGTGACTCGCTAAGAAGAAGAATGTGACTTACACTAGGACGTGCCTAGTGAGACATTGTACTGTCAAGTACAATGTCTCACTAGGCACGTCCTCAGAAACTAAGGACGTGCCTAGTGAAGCATTGTCTACTGAGGACGTGCCTGGTGAGGCATTGTCTACTAAGGACGTGCCTAGTGAGGCATTGTCTACTAAGGACGTGCACGTGCGGATGCGGATGGTAGTAGTCTAAGTCACAGGACAATGACAATGTGACTCGCTAAGAAGAAGAAGAATGTGACTTACACTAGGACGTGCTTAGTGAGACATTGTACTGTACAAGTACAATGTCTCACTAGGCACGTCCTTAGTAGACAATGCTTACACATACATATAGTGCAATGCCTCACTAGGCACGTCCTTAGTAGACAATGCTTACACATACATATAGTGCAATGCCTCACTAGGCACGTCCTTAGTTACGAAGGACGTGCTTAGTGAGGCATTAGCAATGCATTGCTTAAGGACGTGCCTAGTGAGGCATTGTACCTACTGTACAATGTCCTTCGTAACTAAGGACGTGCCTAGTGAGGCATTGCACTATATGTATGTGTAGGCATTGTCTACTAAGGACGTGCCTAGTGAGACATTGTACTTGACAGTACAATGTCTCACTAGGCACGTCCTAGTGTAAGTCACATTCTTCTTCTTCTTCTTAGCGAGTCACATTGTCTACTAAGGACGTGCCTAGTGAGGCATTGTACTTGACAGTACAATGTCTCACTAGGCACGTCCTTAGTAGACAATGTGACTTAGACTACTACCATCCGCATCCGCACGCGCACCAACGCGCGCATTCGACAGACACACACACACATACACGCACAGACACACGCACACGCACTGACACACACACACGTCAAACTTTACCACCCCATCGTTTTTGCGTCGGGGGTTAAAAACATTGCTAATCACGTCGATAACACAATCTTGCTCATTACCAGTCTTACCTGATATACAAAATCAATGAAACACTAAGAAATAGTAGCTCACGTTATACTGGTATAAGAACCAAATGTTTCAAACTACAATCAATATATGCCTGACAACCCTTCAAAATACGTGTCGAGGGCTGATAAACATCCTCATAACTTGAAAACCGCTGCACCGATTTCTACCAAACTTGGCTTAGAACTATGCCAGATTTATCTGCTTTCCATTTCAAGAATAGTTATAAAAAAATTACGAGTGATTTTTTGGAGCTACGAGCCTTGAAAGGTACAGACACATAGACACAAAAAAGCCTCAAACTTAGAACACCTTTCTTCTTCAGTCGGTGGTTAAAAAGTTTATCTGAAGCATTAAACGTGTCCTTAGGACTTAGAGGCACAATATTACATAAAAATATTGGTACTTTTCTCCCTATTTATCAGAAATATAAATAGAAACGTAAAGGCAGAAAACGCTTAAAACGCGCGGGTGAGCGATCGGACCTGGCTGACGTCACACGCGAAATCGCCGGGCTAAAAACAGATTTTGAAAATCCAAACTTTAAAAAATCGTAGAAAATTCAGTTTTTGAGCTATCGCCAAAATTCTTTCACTGTTGTGTTTTGGAGGTAAAAATCTATCGATCTACATTAAAAAAAAAATACGCTCATCTTCCTCATTATGATTGATTTGTAATTAGTGTTGTTGGTTTTTCATTTCAAGTGACTTCATTCCATACAGAGTGATTTTAAAGTCGTCAAAAATTAATGTTTATAACCAATTTATTTATCCTTTTCATACCACCACGTTTGGGTTGGCTGGCAGAGAATGCTTCAGCATTAAGTTATCCCTTTGTTTTATACTTTTTTGTGCAATAAAGTATTAAATAAATTAAAAATGTTATCTCACTTGTATCTTTGACTATTAAATTGTTATATAAGAACATTTATCTGTAACATATGTTTTGATATTATTGAGTTTTGAATGGGGTATTTCCTTCTACGCCTATGTCCAGCAGTAGACGATTGTTACAGAGTTATACATATTATTACACACGCAACTTGAAGCTAATGAGTGTATAACTGCATTTGGTGCATCTTTATGTGTTTATATTGTTGGAGCACTGATTACGGTCTCTGATAGGCATCACCGCACGGTCAGTTAAGGTGTGTTTTCTGGAAAGGCCTACGAGGGGTAGACGAACCAATTTGAGTGAATGTCCTCATAGTCTTTTGATATCATCTCAGTTGTGGACGCTTGATGGTTCCGGTACATTGTAAATAATATAAAATTGCATAACTACTCACACGCTGTAAGCAGGAACCGCCATGTCATCTGTCAGTCCTGTGCCGCAGAAGTCCTGTAGGCTAAACAGCTTGCTCCCAGAAGGATATGTCATAACACGTCTGCCGCGAGATGGCACTTTTCTCATTCTCATCGATAAATCCTCATCGATCACAAACCCCATGTTATCCATGGCGAAATACCGCGATTTTTAAAAGGAGTGTTATATTTTTGACCCTGTACCCTGAAGGCTCGAAGAGGTTTCGGTGTTCTACCAATATGTGGTCATACACGTTTGAAGCTAGATAATCAACTGATTCAAAAGATACATTGCGCACAGCCTCCGCTAAGGCGTGGCGTATTGTTAATCAGGTATTAAGCGGTCGAGTGGAAAAATATAAAACCGTGATAAATGATGTCTATTGTGCGTTTTCAATACACATGACACACAGCGCAGTACAATCTGCCGGTTTTGCTTAGCCACACTTATATGTAGGTGAATAAATATGACTCGGCCTATTTGATTGATGGAAGTGGTCGGTTGTGTACGAATGATCCTTGTACGAATGTCTAAATGATCCTTGTGATTTTATTGAATAAAGAAATTTTGACTTTGACTTTGACTTCGAAATCTTCCTACTTACAAATAGTTTTAATTAGGTTTTTTTTCGTAATATAGCACGCCAACCTCCTTTTTATATTACCACGTTGGGGTTGGCTGGCAGAGAATACTTCAGCATTAAGTCCTCCATTTGTATAATTTTTTAATATTTTTTGTGCAAAATTTTATATTAGAGTCGATGTGTACCTAAGAACATTTAGCTTCCAAAACCTCCTGCTGAGCCGTAATGAATAATTTGATGATAAATGTGGCTGATTAGATAGATAGATAACACTTTATTTTTCACCACAGAAATATTACAGGAAACACTTAACTTAAAAATAGGTATCACAATGGGCGGCCTTATCGCTGAGAGCGATCTTTTCCAGGCAACCGAAACGGTTGATTGTTCAATCAGTGCTTTTAAAATGAACGGAACCCACAAGATGCGAGAGTTATATTCCTAGTAGGTATACCTAGGTAGGTAAGGAATTTACAACCTAACTGATCAAAATGAGCACCTCATGATGCGCTTATTATATACTTTAGATTGGAATATTATGGTAAGCTAAATTATTATGGATGTTACATCATCATATTCATGTTGCATATTATTGTAAAAAAAGGATTTTCTGGCCATTAGAGTTAGCATGAGCCAGGTGTATTGCGTAACTACAGATATCTTGTCTAATACTAATATTCTGTGTTAGTACCTAGGGTACCTAGCCTACTACTAATGGGATGATCTACACGTTCCGTGAGTATTCGAAAGATGCCCTACACACACACACACACACACATCCTGTATGCCCTAGTATGGTATATGTACGTAAATATACCATACCATAGGCATACAGGGTGTGTTATTAGGGAAACAAAGCATTGAATACCTACTACCTTAGATTTCAGAATTTACTGATAATTGTGATTTCCTTGTTGGAATAATAACTAAGTAGGTACCTACTTAGGTACATCTAGGACTTTCTGTCACTAATTTTGCATATCTACCCTTTACCGTATATTTAGCCGTTTTCTGTAACCAGACGTGCTTGCCGACGACCCATCTGTTCAGCATACGACGAGCATACACACAGTTTCAGACTTGTATGTTCGGAGTTTATTTGGCATCTTTTTGAACTAAATATTCAGATTACCTTAAATTATGTTTTAAAATAATTGAATAAAATTCAAGAATTTTGTACGTGTACTTATGCGGGAAACATGAACAAGATTCGAAAAAATCGACAAATTAGTTCGTTACAGTTAAACCCAGAGAAAATTTTGAAAACATAAGTTTAAGATATAAAATATAAGTTTTTAGCCATTATTTTTAAGAGCTGTGGATTTTGTTACTCAATAAAATAAAATTAAAAACTCACACCTGCAGTTGTATGCTGATATGGACAATATATCCGTCATGTTTGTATGTTGTCCTTAGAACTTTTACTTTAAAGTGTAGGTACATTTTTCCCCGCGAGTTTTTACGTGTAAAACTATTTTGGGAATTTTGAACAGTGATCCGTTGGTACCTAATACTATTAGGTACTAGAACCACCTAACTACTTATCATCATACAATTTCGCCCTGCCAAGGTTCGAACCCGCACCACGCCTCATTGTAAGCCGCACAGTCACTGCGTCCCTAGGTGCATACGTGTATTCGTCCAAGATACGTGGCTGTTGTCTCCAAATTCACGATTTGACCTGAAGGCTATCACTCGGTTGCATTTCAGTGGCAACATAGTTAATATCAAACCTACTTAATCAGTTCCTAAGGTTATCTCGTTAGGTTACTGTTGCTAAGCCACCTATAACAAACCTAGGTGTTATTACTTGCATGAGGAGTGCAGAACTTTACAGGAAACAACAAGCTAGATAGAATTCTAAATGATCCTTGAGATTTTATTGAAGAAATTTAGATTTTGACTTTGAAGCAGAATGAGTGGTTTTTATGAGTACATCTAAATGCAGGGGTCCATTGCGTGATTTGTTGGTGTTTTTATTAGGTTTGGTTTTAGCGGCTATATTATCACTGCGGTAAGATGGCCTATCCTAATTGTGATCGCCATTTGTGTGGGAGTCATCCCTATTCGGAGCATTCATAGTTTGTTGGATTGCCAAGATTGTGGCCCAAATTGACGATCACTTGAAGTGGGTGGGTATTTAGGGGTAAAGTGAATTTATCACAGTTAGCGGCAGAGTTAGCATAAGCATTCAGAATTGACAAACTGAAGTCCATCTAGGTACTAGCTGATGATGACCAGGTAGGTAAGTACCTACTTAATGAAAAGGATCTATGGACTTTTTCATGGACGAGACTCGAGACTACATTTTTGGAAAATGCATTTGTTCTTAGTGTTAGCTTGGCTTACAAAGTGTGCAAGTTTTTGATAAAAGTAGAACGCACGTAGGTAGGTAGGTAAGGTAGATTAATAGAAATCACGTCATCATCGGTCGCGTGGCTATAGCGCGTGGTCGTCTTGAGGTGGCGCCGCGTCAGCCGCTGGAGAACAAGATAAACATCGCGATCCTTGTCTGCAGCCTGGTGCCAGAGCGAGACGGAACACGCCGGTTCCACAACCAGTGAACGAGTTTGAAATTCCAAGTTTCCACGTCGGAAAGGAACCGCTCAGCGCGGCAGTTCATTTCATTTCGTTCAGTCAGTTGCTCCTCGGACACCGTCGGTAGCGCACGTATTTGTCCCTCGAGTCTATAACTTTTCGTAAGTTCGCCATGACGTTGCGCTACGTGCTAGCGGTGCTGGCGCTGGCGGGGGCCACACTGGCGGGCCCAGAGGTCACCGAACTCAAGGTCGACGTGGAGAGCGTCCCCGAAGGATGCACCACCAAGTCCAAGAATGGCGATACGTTGACCATGCACTACACTGGCACGCTGGACAACGGGCACAAGTTTGATTCCAGGTCAGTTTACTTTTACGCGATGCCTTACTGTTTAAATTTGCATAAGCAAGTCACATAACCTATGTAAGGTAGGTATAAAGTTCATTCAAGTATTACCTACCTACCTAGTACCTATTCGCACGAATAAGGAAACATGATTAAGTTTCGCAATTCGCGTGCGGTGTTCGGACATGACCTTAATAACTTCATTCTGATTCTGAATTATTGTTTTTCCAGTAAGAATGTATACCTGTTTCTGGTACCTACTTACCTGCTGCAGGTACCTGATTAGGAACATGTAGAATGTAGAGTTTTTCCTCAAAACGACAGAAACTCGAAAGTAGTAAATATTCATGTCACTCTAGTCCCAAACTAAGCAAAGCTTGTATTAAGGGGAATAAATTGCTTATAGCGTACTAATACTTCTTTTTCTGTAAATACGTTTTTATAATATATAGCCCAAACATAGAACAAACATCTATGTTTGAAACGCAAAAATGTTTCTTCTCAGTGGGGTTCGAACCCACGACCCAAAGCACGGAAGGCAGAGCTATTACTGACTAAGCTGTAACGCCTATCAAATTATTGACGATACTAGCTGATAATGACGGATAAATAAGGATCATAGACCTTCACGACAGAGTTCAGATTTCTTCGATAGTGATATACATATAAAACAGTTCTTTTTCTCTTGAGTTTGTTTGTGATAAGTTTATTTGACGACCACGACGCGACAGCCGACGAGCAATCGGCACTTGAGGCTCTCAAAAACGTTCAGCCAAAATGCTAATGAGAGAGTTAATATCATCACATTCATTGTCCAAAAACAACCAACACGTGTAGATAAGATACCTTGGGGTTCTAGCAAACTGGTTAGCGTTTCGACGTCATAAGCTCTATATCTTTTGCCGAACAAAAGCCACAGTTACACAAAGTGAAGTCGCCTTTGGTCGCGTGGAGGGCAACTCTACCTAAGCACTAACCATTCACTAATATTTACATATTAGAAAACTAAAATTATCTAGCACTGTCTCCAGGATATAAAATACAATACCTACAAACTTTTTTAATAAATAAACACCAGTTTTTGCCCGCAACTTCTGCGACGACGACGACCATAGGAAAACACTAGTTTTCCTATGGGACTAAGATATTTTTCCGCTATAAAAATACCCCCTGCATCTAGAATGAGACCCGCCCATTGGCTTTTTGGGAAAAACCTTCACAAACACTGCAATACGATTTTCTACTATGCACTTGCGCAAGTATTTTTTACATGACACATGTAGGTAAAGTTACTAATAAGAAGCCAACTTTCACTTCAAAAGTACCTACTTGAGTTGGTATTCGGTAACTTACTGGTAGGTTAAGTCCCTACGTTCTGTTATTATCTGTGGTTACATAATTTTTGCTGAACTCTGTAGTGCAGGCAGCGGCTGCTAGCTATGAGCATCTGCAATAATTTGTTCTAGCTAAATATTAATGAGAATTCAAGTTTCTCTGACACATTTAGGGCGGCTTGCACCAGAATCACTAAACGTGTTCCAAAGCCGCTGGATCTTGAAACGTGACTTCAAAACGATGATGGCGATCAGTTTTAGGGACGTGGAGAGTTTCGTCATGACGACGACCGCTTTCATGAAAACAGGAGTTCTTGATCCAGAGAAACTCGCAATTAACCATAAAAGTAGCTTTCTTATAAACTTTTGTTATAACAGTTTAAGTCGAGGATTCTTAATTATCTCGACTTACAGTACGGTTTTACCTCTCCTGTTTCATTAAGCTCCCTCCCCTTTGACGCCGTTTGCGGTTCTGAAAGAGGTCTGTGTGCTGTTCGCTTAATTGCGTGGCGCGTCAATCTGGCTAAAATCAAAGTGGTTTTGTAAATGAGAGATAGGCAGTGTGGAGTGATGAGCAATTTTACTAACACCTTTGAACATTTACTAGTTCCTTCCATCCTTTGTCAATATATTAGTGGCTCAAACAAAAATATCGTTATCGACGCCGAGACGTAGGTACTAAATGAATAACCTAGCTCCAACGATATCATGTAAGTGTCGCAGCCGTGTCGCTGTCATGTCTGGCAGTATGAAAACCACCTTTTGAGAATGTAGCAACCACACACGCTCCTTGCACTATCTAATATGTATTTATTTATCTACGAGATAATCTGTTGCATAACGAAGCTTAGTCACGCACTAGGAAAAGATGACGTGTTGGAAGGCAACGTGACTTTCGTTTCCATCGTGAAACCGAGGAGCCTTAATTAGTACGTAGCGTATGTATGTTATCGTCCCATTGTTAGGCAGCACCGCAACAGTGAAAGTCATTAGTACCTACATTCAGCCTACCTCGGTAGCTATTCTCATTTTGTTTTTATAAAACAATTGTGTAGGTAACAGCGTGAAAGCAATACGATGGAGGCAATGCACAGATGCAATGTGACGAGTATAACTAAAGAATATTTCTAAATTTACTAAAAAAAATGTACCTAGATAAGTATAGTCACAACGAATCTATCTATCAGCCATCTAGTTCCCATATTACAAGCTTTGCTTAGTTTGGGACTAGAGGGCGTTGTGTGTAAAGCCCATGAATATTTATTATTTATTTAATCTTTGTCCCTCAGAAGTGTCTGCACAGAACCCATTTTTGGGTAATCGGAGGTAATCAAATTTTTCCGCACTATAGTACATATGCGCAATCGCTTATTGCACCTAACTTCAGAGGGATAAAGATCCGTTTTGCGTACTCTACATCTTGACTTTACATCTTTTATAACATCGTGGCATGTTTAGTTATTTTGCCTTTTTAGGTAGGTTGATAGAAAATACTCGTACTTATATTTCATCTAAATCTGCGGATAAAAACCAACACTACAAACAAATATTAATTAAGATATGTATTTTCTGCTGTACTGTACTTGATAAAGTTGTTTTCTCGGCATACCGGCAAGTGTGGCAATTTTCCCTTAGAACTGGTACGGTGGGAAACACCAGCGTATCTATCACAAAGCATCTACCCACTATAATACATGTTAATAATTCTGTTATATCCCAATTCAAGTTCGGCGCAACTTCCTCAAAGTTACACGTCGCTTAGTTACCCAGTTACCGAAGGCGGTTAACACACGAATCCACTGATCGTAGTTTCAGAACATGGCCGTCAATCAAACTGACAGTTTATAATCACAGACTTTTTATATAACTATTTTACCTCGGAACTTCGTCATTTATGAGTCGATTTCAAAAATTATTTTTTATCTGAAAAGACAGATATGTTGGTCCTATTAAATTTTCATCAAAATCGGTTCAGTAAATCGATCATTATAACAGGCAGATTCTTTCACGTTGAAATGTTGAGATGAATCATCATCATTAACCTATATTGAACCACTGCTGGACGTAGGTCTCTCCCAAGACGCGCCATTGTGCCCGGTCTTTGGCTCCTATCATCCAGTGTTTGCCAGCTACATTTCACTGCACGTTGTGGTTTAGCGTGGTCTGTCATACTGGCTTATTCCAGAAATCCCCTACGTGTTGCCCCTGCGAAGGGGATTTCTGGACTTTTTGTCCAGAAATCCCCTTAGTCGGCCCTGCGACTGCCGGCATTGGATCTTGTCTTACGCAGTATGTACGACACCACCTACCCCTTTGACCGCGCGCCGACCGCAGCCGCTGCGGTTCGCGATTCCATGTGTAAACGCCTTCGCCAGTAGCTAACTCCTCATCATTCTGTTTACCTAGAGAGAGTTGCACACATCCCAGTTAATGACATTATCATTATGGTCCGTCTACGTCTTATGGAACTTTGTTATTGTAATTAATACTGTCCGGAGTGTACTACCTACCAACCACGGTTTTCTTCGCTTGGTTAGTATAATACGAATTAAGCTACTTCACAATATAAATCATAGTAGCCGTATTACCTTAATTAACTTAAACGGCAAGTCAATTAACATCAGATGAGATCGTGGTCAAACACTTGCCTACATGTAAGAATATTTGGTACTTTAATTAGATACTTTAATAGATGTCATGTCGTATAAGGACGTCAAGGAAGCTGCCCTGAAAAGATGAACCTGGCGGGAAATGCATACATTACGCCGACAAGAGCATAGCTCTTAAATTAGAAGAAGAAGAATTAGATACTAATAAGTTAGGTAGGTCGGAGTAGGAATATTGGAGGTCTAGAAAAAAAACTTGGCAGCACAGGTGAAAGTTGCCAGTTGACGCTGACGACATAACTCTACCTATCTATACCTATAGGTACCTACCTACACTACCTATCTAACGTACATAATATAATATTATTCTTTATCTGACACAGTATTGATAATATGTACAAAATACACATGAAAAAGTTGAGCTATCTACAAACCGTTGCCATTTCAACTAAGTCGCTATCTTTTACTAGATTTTTATTAAGAGAATTACTCAATAAATATTCTGAATAGGCCTAAGTAAGTGTATGTAAAATCATCTAGTATTTTTATTTTATTTTATTCGGAAAACAAACAGTGTGGTTATAATCTATACAATATGAACTAACATTATAAATATTAGTCATATCTTTGTGAATAAATATTTACGTGAGTAAATAAAAAATATCTACGCTATAAATGATATTTCTAAGTTACTTATAAACATTTCGATGTTCTAGATGGGTCTCGTTAGGATCATATCCGGTTTGACATAAGTACCTACTCCTCAATAAGTATAGCGTATGATCAAACGGACGAAACCAATCAATTCCAGCGATTTTCATTAATAATTTCGATTAGGTACTTCATGTTTGTGTTTTCCGGATGTTCCAATAGTAAAATAGAAATTGGGATTTCATGATAAAATTATGATTAAGTTTCGGATACTCGCGATTCGAAACCGAATGAATCTAGTGTAAACACGCCAAGTCTGCCCTAATCCCTATTTTAATGAAATTGTCATAACTCCAACTATAGTTGGCCGAAACCCGAGATCCATGTTCACACAGGTTCTCACTACCAGCTACACACACGATACCGACATGACATTTATTTATATGTTGTCTTGTCTGCCCCTTTAGTGTCATTCGTGAAGTAGGCTGTCATTTTTTTGAAGGCAAAATTTTTTGGTAGATGTTCCTTTAAAACTTGTAAACGAATTCCACTAAATAATAAAATCACATTACACATTTATTCCAATGGCTCACGCTTTATGCTACGACCTCAAGTATTATTGGTTAAAATTCCACCAAAATCAAAGAATAATAGCTGTTATAGTTCTAGGTACTTTTGTTTTATGTTTGTATTACGATGTGTTGTCAAATAAAGCTTTTTCTTTCTTTCTTTCTTACTCACAAAAACAACAAGAAAACAATTAAAATAAATGTGCTATGTTCCTTCTACAAATGACAGAACTCGAATCGACGAAATACTATTTCAATTTATTCACTTGATACTGGCAAAATTTTCTGTCAAAATGACGAACAGGGGCCATTTATAAAAGAAGAAGAAGTATTTTAGATGGACATCCTAATCAAATAATCTCGTGAGTATACCTACAGACCGGCATTTTAGCATAGAGTTGGAATGTATCGCAACGAATAGCTTTCTAAAAACGAGTCTCGTATTAAAAACTCAACTGGCTATTAATTTTAACTTACACTTTCTTAAAACTTTGTGATTAAAACAAATGATGGAGCTGAGACTAGGCTCTATCGAAACCAAGGATAGATGATAATTAGGTAGGTACTATTTAATTTTGTAATAAATAAAGATAGAAAATAGATTCTTTATTTGTACACGAGGCCGGGTTATAGGTACCTACAACTTATTAAGTATAAAAATTATTGTAAACTTAATAATGAACAAATTTTATAAAATTCAGAAGCAAAATTGAATCGTCTGTCGTTAGAACGAAGCTCGTAGGTATCTTTCTTTTTTATTTTCTTCGGAAGGAAACTGAACAAGAAAAATAAAAGCAGACGAGCGCTTTCCGACGCGACGCAACGCTGCTGATGAAAATAAACTAGAAATATTCGATTTTATTGCATCAAGAAATCGCTGGATAAAAATATGAAAGACTTGATTTGATTTTTATTAAATTTCGAATCTGTGGTCGATGTCAAGAATGTTGTTTGACGGTTTCAAATAAAATTAAAGGGTTTATTTGCAAAACATACAAAAAAATCCATAAAATATTTAGGGTTTCTCTCTAATATGTATAACAATGAAGTCAATGGTTTAAAGCTTTTATTTTCCATTAATTTTATTTTATTAGTCCTAGCTGATTTAATTCTTCCAGGAAACAATTAAGCCTGTACTTTGCTTGTCAGAAATTATCCAAGGAATAACAAAAGTGAAGGGCATTTTCAGAGGCGCGAATAAAACTTGAGTTTATTAAAGAGTTCTTTCGTAAGGTGGGACTAACTATTACATAGGTACCAAATCTCTGTGAACAATCTTTGTTGCAGCAACAATAGTGGGTTTCGAACACAATACTTATACAATATCCTGCTATGCTGTGTGTAAGTTTCAGAATATTTTATTATTTTTGTGTCTAAAATCGCCCACCTCCGGGATGACATCTCAGGGTACACTACTATACGTATACAGGGTGTCTTAATAAACAGTATCAAGCGGGAGCTTGAAGGTGAAGCACCTAAAGGGGCACTCGAATAACCTGTATTAGTCCGTGATTTTTTTGCTATATCAATTTTAGTAACTTTCACGCTCTGTAGGTTGCTTTCACGTTTTGTAGAGGCTTGACATAAATTATAAAGGATCTAGCTACATATTTATTCAAAATAGAACACGAAGCATGCAGGCCAGCCCGCTGAAAATCTCGATGAACTCTACGATTTTTGAAAGACCAAATTCGAAATTTGTTTCCTACAAAGTAGATTTTTAGCGGAAGTGCTTCTTAGGGTATCGATTAATGTTGTCGATCGATGCCTTGATCAATTGCTGTTATGACACCCTTAAGAATTACCTAGTATTACTTGTAGTTAGGTATCTTCTTTGCTTGGCAAGTAGATGAGCGAGTTCTCACATTCAGTTTTCTTGCGAGAGTTTATCGCAAAAGCGATACAACTTTCATAGAAACAATACAAAGTGAATTAAATATCAACGTGATTCGCATAAACCTGTCATTGATTGGCCACAGTGGAGTTATTACAGTAGGTAAACTTTGTGAGCAATACAAGTCCCGTGCCGAAACGAAATGATTAGATGCGCACAGTGTGAATACTGACGTGTTTCAAACTCATACGACTTTAAGTTTATTTTAAAATCAATTTTCAATAGGTTCGATATCATTTTACACAAACCCATAATAGATTATTATTATTACCTACATATACATTTACAAATCTGAAAAGTATTTTTATTCTTAAATACCAGCCATACTAAGTACACTTATAAAATGATACTCAAAATTAAATTACAATTTTAAATTTAGTTTAAAGCCCTCGTTACAAGCATAATTAATTTCCCATTGAAAATTCTTATTGATAGCGTATTTTAATTAAATATTGATGGAAAATTCATTTTCCGCACACACATTTTGCACTTTATAAGTAATCATACTAATCATAGGTATTACGATAAAGTAATAAAAATGTGGTTTAGGCTACACGCGCACTTACGGCCAGTGACTACGGCCGCAGCGAAGCGAGTGCGGTTTCGAACCTTATTCTGACGAGCTTATGACCGCAGTTTGTAATCGCATAATGCTGTTAAATCTTAAAATAGTGTGTAGTTGAAATCTAGCTAGGATATTTATAATATGACGTAAAAACCCGCATCAAAGACTTGTTTCGAAAGTTGAAACGAATACTTAAACATTATTGTCTTTTCCGTATTGCACGTTCCTGAGTTTTCATTTTTTATGCACAGTTACGATATTAAAATGTTTTTTATTCTTTTAAATTTAAAACTACCGCATGACAACCTTTAGAAGTTTCATTACATTTTATTTTTAGAAGCGAAACCGTATGATGAAAGTTTAAAAATAAATCTGTTTTTAGAACTGAAACCGTTATAATATCGATCAAAACAAGTTTCTCTCCGTTCTCAATAAGTTTTTACGAACTTTCGCAATAATTTGACAGAAATTTGCTGGGAGCTATTAATAAAGCAGTCGAGTTCATCGCGTCGTCACCCGCGGCGGAAGTGAATGTCGATCGAGAGAGATGAGAAAAGTTTTAAATGTTCATCAAGCACATGTTTGATGTCTTCACGACACTTCACGTTTGAGTCTTTTAAATTGAAAGCTTATACTCATCTGTGCACGAAAGACATAGTCAATTCATTACTTTTTTTGGTACTGAAGTGTCCTGCACTAAGGAAAATCACAAAGATTTTTATAATATCTCAAAATTTTATGAGATTATTTCGAAATTTCTAAGTAAGAACCGATAGTTAGTGTAAGTTTTTCAAGTGAATAAATAAATAGTACTATACTTGTGGCTTACCATATAGTGTTGTTTCGATACAAGCCGTCGTCGGTTAACGATTACTGCAAGTTTAACGAAGTAGTTATAGAGGCCATTTCCACTGAAGTAAACCATACCATCTATTTTTGATGCCGTGAGGTGACCAGCGCTAATAATGCAATATCAGGCCTTACCACCAGCTGCCGTTTGTCCGATCATGTTGTCACGCTGATTATTCGGGATATATTTCAAGCACATCAACTGTCACCGATACCGATAATGTCGGCACGAAAATCTGTGTCGACGCCGACGACACGGTACAAAATATAAAATAAATATAAAAGCGTCTAGTACATACTAAAGTACGAAATTAGCTCTGCAAACGTGTAGGTGTGTTTTAAAAATTAAGACTAATATCCTCATTATTCTCCATCATGCATCTTTAGGACTTCGGAGAGCCCAAAGTGGCAGAAAACTGTAGGTCTTTAGACTGTTGACGATTATGCACAATTATCCTCGATTTGAATAATGATAATGGTAGGGCCGTGCTTACTAATTATTTGGTGCACGGTGAGGGCCGTGCCCGTACGTCATGCACCGTCGCTAACCTATAATATATTCATCTAAACCACTAACTACGAAGTATATTTGTCTTAAATAAAAAGAAATGCACCGTGACTAAACTTCATTCTTATTGCAATATACAAAACCCTGGCCAGACAGCTCTCTTATCTCATCTTTTTGCAACCACGTTTGTATGTCATTGTTTGAAAATCGAATCAGACCAAAAACTATGGAGTTTTGACAAATCTTGAGATATATCTATCGTGATAAAAAGTCTATCGGTCTAGAATCACCCCCCAGGAAAGCTATGAAACGTATGAGAAAATACAAGAAAAAGACGAAGAGGTATCATACCCATATTTAATTACGATTGATCTAACTGTATAGCTACATAATAACATTGACAACACTGGTTTTCAAGATGACAGAGAAACCAAGAAGTAGGAGTTTTTATGTATAATTTTGTTGTCATAATTCGGAATCGGATTAATTGGATTAATCCGAAGAGTGGTGAATACTTACCCAATACCTAAAAACTCGCATAGAAACCACATTGTGTGTGACGTCACCTTATAACAATGACGTCATTGATGATAATGAATAAAAACAAGCAGGATGCTCGTGTTACATAATTTATTGTATAGCTACTTACGATTTGATTTTAGTGAGGCCCGATAAGCGTTGTTGACCTATTATTACTACCACCGACACACGATATCGGTGGAGAGTCAAGCGTCCACACTGGCACGACAACTTCACGATAACGACATGTAATGAACAAAAAATTGGTACTAATTTGGATCAGTTGAGCTATCTACAACGTGTAACATATTGCCCCTATAAGCCGAAAAGAAGCTTATTCCGACCAAACACGTGAATAGATTGGCATGTGCAAAAAGTGAATACGTGTTTGAAATTTCTATTTTTTTTATCTTAGTTTGCGACAACCCTAAGGGCGTCTTGCACCAGAATCACTATACGTGTTTAACAGCTAAATCGATTTAAATCTGACGTATTTGTATGACTTGACCACTCGCTAAATAGTATTTAAGAGTTAAACGCGTTTAGCGATTCTGGTGCAAGCCACCCTAAGTGTTTATTTACTTTGCGTATGTATCCAGCCTGTTAGTACACATGCTCACGCACCCTGCAATCACGTTGCACCCACACATAGACACTTTAACACGCGTGCAATGCTATTTTTAAGGAAGGATTAAAAAGTCGTAGAACAGATGTTGTTCGTCATGATGAATACCCCCCTTTTAGACTTATAGGGACATTATGTTACACCCTGTAAAAATCGTTTGCAACGGTTTGTAGATAGCGCAACTGTTTCATGTGCATTTTGTGTATATTATAAATATTGTAAGTACTGTATTAGTCGTAATTTTCTTTGTGAACAAATGTTATTTACTTCGGAGTCATTCAAAGACAAGAATATTATTGGCAAAATATATTTTTTACCGACTTCAAAAAAGGAGGAGGTTCTCAATTCGGTTGTATGTTTTTTTTTTATTATTTTTTTTTTTATTTTTTTTAATGTTTGTTACCTCAGAACTCCGTCATTTATGAACCGATTTCAAAAATTCTTTTTTTATCTGAAAGGATATACATCCAGATTGGTCCCATTTAATTTTCATCAAAATCGGTTTAGTAGTTTGGGTTATAAATAGAAATAACTGAAAAATATGCCAAGTTGCGGCGTAGCGCCTACCATTTTACTGCTAGCAACGATACAATTTGACAGGGTGCGGCGTAGCGCCTACCATTTTACTGCTAGCAACGATGAACTTTGTGGTGCACACCTAAATTTTTACATTTTTCTAAATTTGTCAATAAACCCAGTTTGTACATTCAAATCGCATTTAATTGGAGAAAAGCAAAAACCCACCAGTAGTTCCTCTAAAGAATCAAACCAACCACGTGCACGAAATTGCGTATTTTGCTTTCCTGTGGCTTTTATGTGGTGTTTATAGTGACTAGAACATTCCCAATGAACTGTCATCATCATCATCATCATCTGATGATGAAGCTGGTAGTCGAATTGAAGTCGGTTTTTCCAGTTTTTTAACTTATAAATTATGGTTTATAGTTCGAACAACTGACATGTTGTATACGACAACCGCGTACCGTAATGTCCGTGTCGGTGGCCGGCGCGGACAACGATATTTTATTCGAGCCTTTGACATGTAGGTATCGTATACCTACAGGGGTATGCCAATCAAAGTTGAACTGCAAAGTTGAACTGCAAAGTTTTAAATCATGGTCAGTTCATACTAACTCATAGTTATTCTGTGACTAAATAGTGACATTATGACGTCATTTGATGTGTTTTCGCGCATATTTTGCTGTCAAGTGTCTAAAAAGAATGATCACGTTGTACAAAATTGTACCACGTGACCTGAAGAAATTACACTGGGCAGTGAAATATATCTTGACAGCAAAAGATTGGCATACGGGGGCTGGCCGCTCGCCCACGACGACTTTACGACGGCATCGCTACTATCGCGCGTCAGTTACGAAAGAAAAGGTACACAGCCAGCGACGGATTTTTTTTTTTTTTCAACCGCATCGATAGGAACGCGCGTCAGAATCGCGACAGTATCGCTACAAAAAGTGTTAGTATATTTCTATGCTATTTCAGTATGTAACCGTTATGCTACTGATTAAATTATGTTCGTTTGTGGTTTTGTATTCAAAACGAGTCGATAAAGTGTGTAGCTAATCTCTCACTTCGGCTAACGTGGCCCAATGGCGAGTTATCAGCCGCTTTTTCACACGGGTTATATATCGATAAACTTATGTCATTGTGATAGTGATGGACGACCTTAATCGATATCAAATTTTTTTTGTAACAACTTAAAAACTCACAAGATAGATAATGCTGTAAAGTATAACGTCAGTTACAAGACAACTATGAAGTTTCTCTTCATCATTTCTGGTTCATCGGACCCAGTTTATCAAATCATAAGTAAATGCTTTGACTTATACCAATTGTTTTTGAAATCAACATCTTTCCCCACTCAAGTATTTTTTAAAATCAAATTTAATTTGTTGTTAATAATATCAATGTAGGTGGTAAAGGCTAAGCGATTGTTTTATTTATTTTTATAACTAAGGCTACACGCGCACTTGATGTCCAAATAAGGGACCAGGGGTCGATTATGAAATTAATATGTTTTTTGTCATTTTCAATTACTTAATTTACAGGACCGGGCTGGTCGCCGCCACTGTGGCTGTAAATGCGCATGCAACCTTATACTGCGAATTCAAACTACGTTAAGGGTTTCAACTTTCTAGTTGATAAATACAAAGTAAATCCACACGGTATAGGTATAGACAACGATTGTTTTTGGTGTCGAATGTGTCATCCATCATAATTATGTACCGAGAGTTGCCCTCTACAATCCCACGCTGCTAATCCCGTTCTTTCATTTTATCCTGTAGATCCTGTTAATTATTCGGGATAAATAGTAGCCTATGTGTCAATCCAGGTTACGAACTAAAGCCTAACTAATCTATCTATCCAATCCAACTAACCAAAGAATGTTGCGAATCTGCGAGCTGTAAAGGCGAATTGAATGGCTGTGCGTTTTTATGAAACATTCGCATGATTTTTTTTAGTGCAAAAGTGATCATTCAGATAGAGTTCAAAGGAGTTCCATACATCAGTTAGTGAATGGAAAAAGCAGATCAATCTGTATCAATGATACGTTTTAATAACTGAAAACAAGATTACATACTCATGATAGTAATAGTCTAATTATACTCTTATTAAGATATTGTAGTAAAAATTTCGATTTTGTTATTAGTCTACTGGTGCGTATAGCTATTATTCATTAATTTTCTTGAAAACAAACGCTATCGAATTTATCGATTGTGTTTTGTTTTTAATTTACATTGTATTCTTTCATTAATTCGAATATAAGGACGAGAGACCACGAACTAAGAATGATTAAAAAAAAAAACAAAATTTAAATGTGTTCGAAATTCATGCTACACTTTCCCAACTTTTTGCAAGGAGGAATGTCTAGACTAGGTAGTCAACGTACAATACACGCACGCATGAAAAGAAACAGTTTGTTGCAATGCAAGTAGGACCAAATGTGTCGTTGTACCTATTGAGCGGTCCTCGGAGCCCACTGGGGGCACGGAGTGATACAGATTGGGACCGATTTATGTGCGTTGTTTGGTACGAGTGCGTAGTTTGAAGGCTCGAGTGGTAGAGGCAGTCTTTTGGATTACACACTTCGAGATTGCCGGGAACGTACTGCTAGTGATGTGCTAGATGCAAAATTGAGCGGAAAATTTCTACTGATTGCATTTTTTGGGGAATATCTTAGAGAAATTCTGTTCCTTTATCATTTTCATTCATAAAGGAATAAAAAAACAGTTTTTTGAACCTCCGTTCATGCTGTTAATTTAATTTGATTAAAAATTTTACTTAGCAATTTTTTTCATGACAGTTTAATTATTTGTACAAAATTAGTATCTATGTGCTTACTTAATTGTTATGAAAAAAGTACGTGCTCAGTACTCAATATAAACCATGCTATTGGTAGGTAAAAAAAATTGATCCGAAAATTCAAATTACAAAATGTGTATGTATAGTAGCTACTGCTGAATATTCTTGGTCCTTTCGGGCGTATGAAAGTAAAATTTTATTTTTGACAGAGCTACACAAAGTTTAACATTTTTGTAAAAACATTTTTTGAAATCTGGATTGGAAATATCCCTTTGTTTCACGGCAAAATATGGCACGATGGTTTTTAAAACCACGATGAAAACAGTTTTTTTGTGTTATTTGCATGGTATTCGTTTTCTGTCGTAGATGACCAATTCTCTGGCAATTTTTTTATTCCGCTTAAAATTCCGCTCGTTATATTTAGCAAAGCAGTCTTCAAAAATCTGTATTTATAGACACCACTAGTCAATAAAATAAGATTGTCGGTTGGGAGACCCAGGTGATGCATGAAAGCGAAACTTTATAGCTCGGGTGAGGTTCTCCGCCTAAATATTTAATATTGCAAAAAAATACCCGCGATCCATCGCTCTGTCGAATGGCAACTTGTTTACTGGCGTTGCCTGGCTGGCGCGATGTATTGCTGATAGGCGCGCTGAATCGTAATAACCCTGTAACGTAATGGATTAAATGGGGGTAACTATATTTGAATTATTTGGTTTCAATCTAAAAAGCCAAAACTGCTAACATCATTTACAACCTATTTGAGATTTGGCAAAAAGACAAAAGTCAAAAGTCAAAATTTCTTTATTCAATAAAATCGGAAAGATCATTAGAATCGTCTTATATAAGTAGGTGATTCTAGGTGCCAGTTCCACGCGACCAGAGCCTAGAAGAACGGGCAAGAAACTACGGCCTGCATCGACAAGTATCCAGCGCCAGAGCAAAATTAAAAAAATACCAATTTGAGATATTAAATTTTGAATTTAGAATGTGTAGGTGTACTGAACTATTACTCCATTGTCATCATGGAGACCAGAAATTACCTGGAAAAAATAGTTAGAGATCATACCTAAAGTTTAGTCTCAATCATCTCAACGGTGGCGGCAGAGGTCGCTTAAGAAATATTAGGAACGTCATTCAGTCTAATAAAACTCAATAAACCCAAGTTTAGCTCAAGTCGTAAACTTTAAACTCAAGCTAAATCTAAGTTTATGCCTTATTTTCAGTTTGAAATAGATTCATGTGACCCAATCACGTATCTCGTATAGTAAAACTAGTAGATTAGATTACAAAATTCTTTATTGCACATAAAAAAATGGTACAGAGGCAAGCTTAATGCTATTTAGCATTTTATTCCAACTAACCTTTATCAAGACTCGGGACTCAAGACTTTGGCCTTTATTCATAATCTCATGTTAGTTGACAGACAAATAACAGCCGACTTGACGAATGACTCGACTTGACTAAACAGATACGGGTTGGTATTGCCTAACCCCGGTCCGGCCTCTCCCCGATGTAGATTACCAAATAGTTACTACGTCATCAGTGAACGGTACAACAGCAGACAAAAGTGCGATACTATAACACAAATAACACACTTGACACTGGAAAAATTGTCTGTCGAAATGACGGACAGAGGTCATAAGAAAAGAATAATAGATCTGATAAGTATTCTCATAACTTGGAAACATCCCAGATCAACCAGCTGTCTTACAAAAAACCGGGGTGGTATACTTAATTCACCTGGGGTAATTCACCCGGGTGCACTAAGTACACTTTTAGTAGATTTGATTCACCGAGGTCATTTCCAGGTGCATTAAGTATACTATTTAATAGACTTTATTCACTCAGGTGATACCTAGGTGAATTAAGTGCACTACATGGTAGACTTAATTCACAATTGTGTTTACAAACTATCGTGTAATGCAACCTACGTAGACACTTGAAAGGAGCTCTATTTTAAAAGTACGAGTGCACAGACAAAAAACAGACTCACACGTTCTTCAAGTTTTCGATCAGGGGTTGAAAAGAGATAGACTTATCGGTAATATTAGCCAGTGCCTCCCTGAGCGACTAATATGAATAAGAGAGCTTATTGTGAGTCAAACGCAGATTTTTTATATAGTTTTTTAAATCTATGCTCCAAACAAGACACTGAGACCACTGTAACGAATTAATAAGTTTTGATGTCGCCATTATACCGAACTGGCAAAACGCAGTCATAATTATACTCTGAAGCGACCCTTAGGGTCTTTCTTAAGAAAGCGTCAAAGTTATCTCAACGGTTAAAACTTGAAACAAACAAAAAAATAGGTACCCATAACCCCTCGGCGGTAAGAGCATCCCTTTAGATCTCTTGAACTGTTTCTTTCTCGGGAGATCTTGCGCGTCGTTTTAAGAGGGCTATCACAGTTTGGCCGCGATTCAAGGGCTGGCGCGCGTCTGAGTTCGTCTGAGAGTCTGAGATCGCATTTCATGCAGTTTTAAATTACGTTTATTCAATATAATAAAATAAATTATTTAAATAAAAAGTATACAATTTTATTGATTATGAACTAACGTTTATTTTGGTATAATTTTTACTTAATAATATTAATGTAGTATGGAGAAATTAACGGCTAATTCTGAACGTTTTTAGCAATTTTATGGTTTTGAATTGATTTTTTTTGTAGATATCCCATACTTATTTCTGAATTCCGGGGCCGCTACGGTCAATGGCAGTATATAAGAGATATTTGTAGATATTTTTCATTTCGTTTGCTTTGCACAGTAGTTCAATCCAGGAGCTTGAAAAAGTGTCTGCGCGAGTTTTATTAAAAACTTGTTTCGGAATTTTGGCTTTATTTAAATATATAAGGAAAAATTGCAAAAAGCGAGGCCGCTACGGTCAATGCGAATAACTATTCTACACCATACAATAAATCGAAATTATCTAAGAGTTTTAGTTTCAGAGATCTAGAACGTCAAAAATGGGCATTTTCACGGTTTGACCGTGATATCCGCCTTAAGTGTTCCGATCCAGTTTTTAACCCCCGACGCAAAAACGACAGGGTGTTATAAGTTTGACGTGTCTGTTTGTGTATGTGTGTATGTGTATGTGTGTGTGGGTGTGTCTGGCTGAGGCAACGTAGCTCCCGAACGGATGAACCGATTTTGATTTTGTCTGAAAGGTGAATTAGTTGGTAGTGTTCTTAGGTTTAGCTGATTAGCAGTTTAGCAGGATTAGCTGGACAGAAAAAGTAGCTAACATAGAAGTATTAGGTAGAGTAGGCGAGGAGAGAGCCCTTATAAAAGTTGTTGAGAACAGGAGAGGAAAGATGATTGGACACCTTATACGACATGACAGCTTAATCGGAAATATCATTGAAGGGAAGGTAGAAGGAAAGAGAGGAAGAGGAAGACCGCGTATTAACTACATGAGCTAAGTGAAGGCGAAGATAGATGTCATGTCGTATAAGGACGTCAAGGAAGCTGCCCTGAAAAGAAGAACCTGGCGGGAAATGCATACATCACGCCGACAAGAGCATAGCTCTTAAGTTAGAAGAAGAAGAAGTTCTTAGGTATGTTTGATAAAAATCGGTCCTAGATTCGGGGGTTTTTTAAATTTTTAAGTTAATTAGGTACTTGTAGAAAAACGGAGCACTTATTTGAAATATGTTGACATGCAGTTACCTTTTAATTTAGTTATCTCATACGAAATATTATGGCCCTATGTTCAGAAGGCTTTTTTTGGTAGATTTTCACTGAAAAGTGTCAAAATATAACCTGTGTCCGTTTCTATGGCCTAACGGCTACATCTTACTATTACTTACGCTTACAAAACATATAGAAAAAAGTAATGATAATCAAAAACTTTTGTTGCCATTTTTACAATATTAGTGAAATCTAAAAAGTTTTTAAGTTGATAAGTTCAAAGCAGCCGCTAGTAATTCCCATAATTCAGTTTAAAACAACGTGAGTAAACTTATGACTGAAGTTTTTGAACTCTATAATACACTTGGCGGTCAGAGCGCCGTCCCGGTCTCTATAACCCAGAAAACGGTACTTAAGATGCACTATTCATGTAGTTGTATGTAGTGTGCGGAAAAATGGTGTAATGTGGCGCACGTGGACCTTCGAGAAGTGCTACAGCAACAGTCGTAAACTGTGAAACCCGTACAAGGATTTAGGAAAACAAGATGGCGCAAGGGTTAACTCAAATTAATATTTCATATATTTTCTGTGTTGTGTGGGTCAGTCAGTATCAGTTCGATTACCGCAAAGGATTTTTAAATCATCAAACATAATCATTCGTCAAAGCAAAATATTATAACCTTGTATTGGTTGAAGAATGTCTACAGCCTATATATTCAGCGCGGCAATGGAGCCAGTGTTTTGAGCGCGCTTCCGATTGCTGCTGATTTGGATGAGTTGAGCTATCTATAATTTATTTGCAACGTTTTGTTGATAGCTCAACTGTTTTATATGTATTTATGTTGTGCTCCAATCGAGTACTGTAAAAAAATATGACTTACCTTGTGTACACTCGAGTACGTTAGGTACTTGATTCCTAACGTACCTATCTTCATGCTCATGCTATTTCATACTATATCTTAGGCTAATACTATCACTAACAATTCAAGATATTAAGCGTGACTAAAACTTAGATTTGAGTAGAGTTTTTCGTACAAAATTTAAAAAAAAATCTGTACTTACTTGAATCCTGATGTTTGAGCAATAAATGCGAATATTGACTTTAATGTTTATTTATTTTGTTTTTCTACTAACCACTAGTATATTTCAATACAACTGAATTTAAATTAATTATAGCGTTCAGTATCTACAACGACGTTTTTGTAAACGATAAGCCGTATCATAACAAACTATTATGTTTTAAATATTGATGTCAAATTAGACCCTACTATGAATTCTGTCTCACAATTAATTTATTACCACTGCTAGATCCTAATAAACTGTCGTAGGTACACGAAATTGCTACATTTGTATGTATATTTGGTATTAGGCTATGCAGTTTACTGTGTTTACACTACTACTGCACTACAAACCTAATTATACTGTGGATTTGTGGTATGTCAAGACAGTGCAGAGGTGAGTGAGAAAATTGCCGATAGAATACTTAATTTTTTTTTGTAAATAGATACTTATAGAAACTCCCAGGCATAGAACAAACATAAATGTTTGTTCTCAGTGAGGAACGAACCCACAGCACTGAAGGCAGAGAGCTATTACTGACTGAGCTGTGACGCCTGATTTGTCCGGTCAACTTCGGTCATGTCAGTCCGATCGATCACACTTTTCACATCGTTTTGACGTTGACGGAATGTTTTTGGTTTCGATTTATATTTCGGTTATATATATAGCAGTACAATAAAATGTATGGAAATGAACGGTCACGTGAATATTTCCATATAGAAGTTTTCTATTCTCGAGTGTAAGGAATGTGAACTTGGCTAGAAAGCCAGATTACAAGAGGCTATCTTATCCAACAAGTATTGTAAATGTGAAAGTTTATGCGAGTACCTACGGGCTTTGTGTTCCACTCAGAAAACGGTACAAGGGTACGAAGTCGCGGGTAACAGCTAGTTTGTTTATATTTTCTCTTCCACTCTTGTTAGGTTCACGGTAGCTCCGCAGTAACGATGCGGTTTCCCAGTCATGTTGAATTATTAACTACCGCCATCCAGGAAGTTGAATCGACAGAATTAAAGTATACCTCTTTCATATATCGCCTTTGGCCTGTCTTCTGAGGCATGATAGGTCGATTGTATGATGCCTTTGCATTATTGCTTTTAAAACGAAGTAGTTAAACCATTTGCTAAAAATACATAAAGTAATTTTAGTGGTTTAAAACAAAACTCTAAACTGCGTAGCTACTGGTTCTATGACGACGAGTCTCGTAGTATACTGGTTAATGCAGATATCCTCACAAAAAAAGTAATAGGATTAGTAGATGGATCACTTTTTTTTTACTTACACAGCGCAGATCCATTGAGGACGTACCTTGGGCTGTGAGGAGGCACTGCATTTACCGCACCGCTCTGACACGACAGGGCTTGTAAGTCCGTTTCGCTATAATTTTACCAACCCCTACATATTCCGATTGATCTGAAAAATCCAAGTATCTAATAACTTACACTGAAGTTGTTCTGAGTACATTGCAAAGATGCCTCCCAGCAGATCGGTAAATATAAGATTAGCATGTCTATGTCCGATATATGCGTAAACGTAATATTTTACACTTCGATATCTCATGCTGGGATGGTTTACGTGCCGTGCTTCAACTAGCGGCTAACGGTGGAGAGCTACACTTAAAAACTTTGGGAAATATCGGCATCGTGCCAACCGCTGCGTTCTTAGGTCGGGTTTACGCGAACAGTTCGTTTATATTGATACAGTTTATTTTATTTTATTTATTTTATTTTAGTAATTTTAGGAAAACTAATAGCTAGGTAACACGATAGAACAACAAACATAACACAGGAATCAAGAAGATTCAAGCGAACTGATGGCCAATTAAAAGTTTCCACAGATTATTTTGAATTTAGACAAAGAAAAACAGCAAGTAGACGACAAGAGATACTGCTGTCGATTCTGTTATTGCATTTTTCTAAACTAACCTAATTTGACAGAACTAAAAATGTTGCTGTCCCTTTCTCATAAACTGAAACGACAAAGACAGCTATAATTTTAGCGCTGTCAAATTAGGTTAGTTTAGAAAAATGCAACAACAGAATCGATACCACTGAATAGTTAAAAATATCACATATACAGTTATAAGTCTTAAAACTAGAGAAGTTGAAGTAATTTGTCTACCTTCAGGGTTCATCATTAGATGATGATGGCAGTTCATTAGGATAATTCTAGTGACCGGAAATACCACTATGAAATTCACTAGAAAACAAATTGCGCGATTTCGTGCACGTGGATGACATATTTTCCAGTTATTTTGATAAAAATTAAACTATTGAACCGATTTTTTAATGTTTATGGGACCAATCTGAAAGTTTTTTTCAAATCGATTTATACTGAGGCAACAGACAAAAAAAAACAGCTGAGAATCTCCTCTATTTTTGAATTTTTAGTAGCGTGAGTGTAAGAATATTAGCTAACGTACTGTGGCAGTTTCTGTTTGTGGTATTATGAGTCACATTGGAGAGACACGTCTGTCTTCTACATTAACGTATAAGACAGTTGTGTTTTTAATTAAAATGGATAGTTGGTTAGTACTTAGTTTGCAAATTTCCTGCTTTACAATATTTAGCCTCATATCACTTTTTAGATTTCTACGTACTTGATCTTTTACGAGCTTTGTATATGAGAACGAAGAACTGAAAGTATTAGGACGTTCACTCGGTCATGTAGCAATGATGCCGATCCTAATGCATATTTAAACTAAATAAATTTGACAGCGCTAAAATTACATCCGTCTTTGTTGTTTCAGTTTATGAGAAAGGGACGGCAATATTTTTAGTGCTGTCACATTAGGCTAGTTTAGAAAAATAAAACAAAAAAGTGAGCTACCTCTACTTTTCAAACTGACCGTGTACTGTCAGCTTTTACATTTTGATAGTGATGTTGTTTACTAACGTATCGTGCTCTCGCGTTTTATGAAGCATTTATAATGCAAGGCGCATTTGAAAATGCAACGTTCGGAAATGGTAAGATCGCGGGTAGTAAAGTAGCGGGTAGTAACCTAGTGGGCGGTAGAGTAGAGTACATTGTCCGCGATCACATGTGTGCCTCCCGCGCTGAATAATACACGAACACTTTCCGAACCACATTTTTACAGACACCGATTGGCCGCAGACCGCACAGCTCCGAGTTCCGACCCTTGATTCCAAAAATAATCATAAAATTCCTTACATACGCAAACCATAAGACGATGCGACGTGTTTTAGGGGTAACCTCTTTTTTTTTTCATTCTGATAGCCCAGTCCACACAGAAAGAGGATGCTAGTGCCAAATTGCCGTCTGGCGCTACCCTACACGAAGTTACATCCTACTTTAAGCGTTCTGAGTTGTGAGAAATAGTTTCGGTTGATCTTAGAAAATACCCCACGTTCTAGTACTTAGCTAAGTACACATACACCTGGTTTTGTTAAAGAGCAAAGATAATTCTCATTCTATCTTTAATAACTTGTCATAGAAGTTTTTTTTAAATTGACGCATTCCATTTTGGAACGGTAATTCTACTTGGGTTTGAAAATGGTCACATTTACCTAGCTCTATGCTTTTAAAGTGAATGCGAGGGCCATACCCTTTTTGTGTCGTTTACGTTGCGAGTTTTGCGATGTAGCTTTCATTCATAGATTGCGACATGGTTGCGTCGTTTACGAAGGCTGACTGCGTTAATAATTGAGAGCACTTTTCCTCACGGCCTCGAGCGACGACGCACTCCGCCGCCACGGGTGAGCAATCATTTTATAAGTACCCCACTTGTGAAAAATTAAAAGACGTTTACATTTAAGAATTTTTAAAAACACTGCCTGCTCCACAGATAAAAAACATCCGCGTGATCGTGGATCCGTGTAGAGTTGAAAGAATTCTGGCTGAAAAACTGTTTGGTCATTGACACCCATCATAAATTGGCAGCTAAATTGAAAACAGAAGCTGGCTGGTTTTGTAAGCGACCCTTACATGAAGCGTTCGAAATATGAATTGAATTTTGAACTGAATCTTCGTTCGAAGTTTAAAAATTAAACAATAACAAGTACTTAACTGTACTGATTTGGATCAGTTGAGCTATCTATAAATCGTTTGCAACGGTGTGTAGATAGCTCAACTGTTTCATGTGTATTCTGTACATGTTATAAATATTGTAAATACTGTATTAGTCATAATTTTCTTTGTGAATAAATATATTACTTAACTGTATTAAATAATTGAGTTATTCTGGCCAGTATATTATTTAGTAGGTATAGTGATGTTATAAAAGGCAGTAAGTAACAGGAAAAAATATTAGAACCAACGAATATTCTATAGATCATTAGATCATAACAATGCTCGTGCAAAGCGACATGAGTTCAAACAACCTCACAAAATCCAGAAAACACCTTGTTACACTAACAAAATGTCGGCGTTAAGGGCATATTTATAACCTTCTTGAGGCCTACGAGTGAACATTTTCTCGGCAAAAAACATAAACAAACTGCAAAATAACCGTTCATCTTAAACATTTGTCAAGAGAGGCTTACTCTAACTTAGTAGGGAAATGCGTGGAGAAAAATTGTACCGTACGCGCTCTGAGATATGTACCTACCTGTTTAAGAATATACTTGGGCGGGTAAGGGGTAAGGTACTATAAAGAACGATGGAGTGGTTCATATCACCAGGGTGAACTACTTTACTTGATAAAACGAGATAAGTACACTCGCCGTCAGTAGTTGATTATCCCATCCCACTAATATTATAAACTAGTAGTTACCCGCGACTTCGTACGCGAGTAATATTATCTGTGCGAGTACCAACCGGATACTTTGAGAAACTTGACATTACACCAAACCCGTAGGTACTTGAATGTCAAACGTTAGTCGTTAGATCAAAGATGTAGTACTACGCCCTGTCAAACTGACGTGACATTACATGACATCATCCTCTTGCCCATTGGCGCTGCTAATCCTTTTCGTTCATTTTATCCTGTAGATCCTGTTAATTATTTGGGATAAATAGTAGCCTATGTGTCAATCCAGGTAACGAACTATATATATGCCAAGTTTCATCCAAGTTCAGTAGTTTAGACGTGATTGAAACACAAACATCAAAACATCTAAACTTTCGCATTTATAATATTAGTAGGATGGACATAATATGGGATATTCTTTTGTAAATGGGAAACCAAAATGTTTCGGTTTTTTTTCGAAGTCTACTAAAATAACGCTACATAGGTTCACACTAAAAAAACTCAAATATATAAATAAGTTTTGGCAAAGCGGGCCACGCGAGAACCGTATAAGTTAAACCTACTTGACCCAAAAAATATGCGCGCGTTTCGTTAGCACTGCATCCATGATATAACAACGTAGTTTGTCGTGTCTCCAGCGAGAGCTAATCTAGATCGGGTTATACTTACTAGTAGGCAAAACTCGGTGTTCGCTCAACTTGTGAAACTATAGATATATCACTATTCATTTATCTCTTCCCGAGTGTAGTTGCGGCGACGGGTTAAAACTTGTACATTAAAACTTATACAGGGTATAAGACCACTCCTGGAAACTTCAAAACTTTTTTTATAGAACCATCCGTTCAACAAAAAAACTGCTGTTTCATACAACATGCAATACTTCCTACATACTTGGCAAAAACGAAAATTAAAAAAAAAAATTATTGCAGTAAAACAATTACATTGTGGGTTGGCATAGGTACCTACTATTATATAGGTAGGTAAACAGTAGAAGAACCACAAATAAAATGCATAGAACAACTGATTTTTAGGATGCCAACAGAATTTTTTTTACTACAAAACTGAAAGGCAAACTCGTTTTTCGATTTCTTTTCCATTGTTTGTTTTTACACTGCTACCGACACGAGATGCATCTACACGATATCGACAGAAAGTTAATATCATACACCATGCTTTGATCCGGAAAATGGGCTTCTAAATTGTATACCTAAGAGTCATTAAAATTGGTCCAGCAGTTAGGGCGTGATCCTCGAAAAAAGAGACGAACTCGATTTTTGGATTCAGAATCGATTTAGTGGATCTGCATATTTACTTTTTACGTTATCTTTAATTCGTTCTTGGTTATAACAGTTTTATAATATCATACATTTATTACTAGATGCTTTCACACCTTTGTTCGAGCTGATTATGTCGATATCGTGTCGGTATCGCCCAGTGTGCAATCGCGTATCTCATCGTCACGTTTCGTCTTAACCTCCTGAAAACCGATGCATCTTCCATCTCCACCGTATTAATATATCATCGCTTTTCATCGTAACTAAGTGAGACAGAAAAATGGCGTACTACTTTATTTAATATTTATTGGAGGATGGGTGGCCGATCAATCAAGTCGAGTTTCTCAGCTGCAATCAATTTAAAGTTTCGTCTATCCGATAGACGATACTAATAATGATCGAAAACTAGTGCGACAATAACTCGATAGACTCTATCGAGTTATTGTCGAGTAGTAGAGTATAGTGCGACAATAACTCGATAGAGTATATCGAGTTAATGTCGCACTAGTAAACTATAGCGCAGAATACAGCTAGCTTGAAGTTTCTATAAAAACTTTTTGGAATTTTATGGAAATCTTCTCCTCAAGCATTTCATTTGATGCAGAGAGTTTTGGTGCTGTGTACCGTACTTATGTTGTCTATTTTAAATATCATTCACAAATATTATTCATCGTTGATCTATTTTGCGTAATCGTTAGACGTTTTTCAACTGATTAGTAACTACTAAATGATACTTGTGATTTTATTGAATAAAGAAATTTTGACTTTGACTACATATCTCATAGCCTAGCTAAGTCACCTGAATTTTTCTATATATTGCTGCAGGGGTATTCCAATCTCAGTTGAACTGCAAAGTTTTAAATCATGGTCAGTTCATACTAACTCATAGTTATTCTGTGACTAAATAGTGACATTATGATGTCATTTGATTTGTTTTCCCGCATATTTTGCTGTCAAGAATGATCACGTGGTACAAAATTGTACCACGTGTTCTGAAGAAATTACACTGGGCAGTGAAATATAACTTGACAGCAAAAGATTGGCATACGGGGGCAGGGCTCTCGTCTCAAATGTTGAAAAATTAAAATAAATTGAGTTTCCTATTAGCGTCCGCCGCGTTGTCGTGACATCAAAACATTTTGCATTTAGATGATATTTCCGCCCGTTTTTAACAGACTAGACTATAAATAGGACTTTTATAAAATTCACTTGGTCTCCTTGCGTCTGATAACTTGCATTTTTGATGCAGTTGCATGCAGCCCCCTAGCCAAGTTGGTTGACATTCTATACAACAATCGCTAAAGAAAAGAATTTCAAAAAATAGAACTGATACAATTATGATTTTGTTGTGGGCTGCCTAGAAATTCGTCGATGCTATGCATAACGTAAAATTTTAATTTTTATTCAAACCAAATTATATCCAAATTACACAAATGGCTACCGTGCTGCGGCGAGAGTTGTGAAAGTTCTAAGGTTCTCATTTTTCTATGAAACACTATGCCAGAGGAGCCATTTACACAATGAATTCTATGTCGAAACGTATTTTTTTTTCATTTCCCGGACTAGAATCCTAGAGGCCTTTGTGATCCGCTGGTGGCCGACGGTAGGTAATGTTGTTACCGACAGGCGTACGGAATATCGTTTGAGGACGTTACGCCTAACCCTGTAACGAGGATGTGGACTAGACTATCTATACTTGATTTAGCGTTGGATATGTCTGCGTTTAGCTGAAACGAACAGAAATACTTAGTTTAGCAAAGGAAAGTGTTTAATGTGTCTGGGATTTGGGAAGCTTGTAGTTTTAACTTTGACCGTGTTTATTTTGTTGGTGTTTTTTTTACCAGTATGAGTTTGGTTGGACGTTATAATTTCTTTATTATAATATTACAGTCCCCGTATGCCAATCTTTTGCTGTCAAGTTATATTTCACTGCCCAGTGTAATTTCTTCAGGTCATTCTTTTTGGACACTTGACAGCAAAATATGCGCGAAAACACATCAAATGACGTCATTATGTCACTATGTAGTCACAGAATAACTATGAGTTAGTATGAACTGACCATGATTTAAAACTTTGCCGTTCAACTTTGCAGTTCAACTTTGATTGGCATACCCCTGCAGGTACTCATGAAAACTTTAAGTGCTAAATATGATAGTAACGTAGTTAAAAAACTTTATAGGCGGATTTAAAAATTCTTTTTTTATCTGAATGGTTCCAGATTGGTTCCAGCAGTTTGGCTTTCAAAATAAGAAAAAATATGATCCACGTCACTAAATTGCGTAGGTATATTGATTTCTTGTAAGTTTTCAATGGCGTTTACGGTAACTAGCGTAATCCCAATGAACTGCCATCATCATCAATCTAATGATAATGATGAAGCCGGAATGTAGTCGAATTTAATAAGGTTTCTCTAGTTTTTTGAACTTATAAATAATAGAGTTGACAAATGATAGAAGTGACAAGAAAACATGTTGTGTCGACCGACCCCACATAGCGTGGAGTGGGGACGGGATAATGACAAGTAGGTGAAGCGAAGCGCATGATTCAAAAGTCTTCCCTTTGTCACTGCTGCCAATAGAAAATAGATTCAATCCGGTGCAGTTTCATTTCATGTTTTATTTGCTGCGTTAGGATAATGGGCTTATACACACTCAATTTTCAATTGTCTTGTCAATGATATTTTGTGCTAGAGTGTCTGCAGTCACTGAGACCTTTTATATTTACAGTGTTTCCTTCTGATTAATAAATAAATTACCTGATTACGTCGTTACCGCTAACTCTGTAAATGCCTTCAAAAACAAGCTCGACAACTGACTACGAACAAGTAAAACGGTGCTAAAAAATGTGACTAAGGGAAATGGCAAAGACTTTAAAATAACAAATAGAAATTTTTAACACTGTGTGTCGTAGACATATCAGCGAAAGCTGCTCGTCCATCCTACTAATATTATAAATGTGAAAGTTTAGATGTTTGGATGTTTGTGTTTCAACCACGTCTAAACTACTGAACCAACTTGGATGAATCTTGGCATATATATAGTTCGTAACCTGGACTGACACATAGGTTACTTTTTATCCCGAATAATTAACAGGATCTACAGGATAAAATGAACGAAAAGGATTAGCAGCGCCAATTGGCAAGAGGATTTTATTGTCATGTCACGTCAGTTTGACAGGGCGTAGTTCTACTTCTTTGGTATAACGACTAGCGTTTGACATTCCAGTAGGTACGAGTTTGATGTAATGAGGTGTAATGTCAAGTTTCTCAAAGTATCCGCTCGGTACACGCACAGATAATATAATGTACACGGAAACTGTAGACGCGTACGAAGTCGCGGGTAACTACTAGTATACCAATAAATAAATACAAATAAATTGTCGGTACCTATCGTGTAAGTATCGTTATTAGTCGATATATTAATACCTGATTTTAAACAGCGATCCCGTCATATTGTAAGTGCATATTATGTTTAATATTAGATGTTTTATTCTTCAAGTTTGGCCACCACATCTGCTTCTACACTAACCATGCCATTAAAAATTCAACAAAACGTTATCGTAGTACTATCCTTTGTTCTGGATTGTACTCTGCGAGACGATAAACGAATACTCTTTATAGACATTTAAGTTACACTACGCGGCAAGTAGGTAAGATACCGCGCCAGGGCGCATAGCGCACAAGGCGACCCCGAAGTGTACTCTCACTAGGAGCCTTCGATTCGTTTTCTGTTTTTCGGAGTACACTGGGATACTGGATGCGATCGGAATATCTAAATTACGTACGTTTGTGGATATATTAAATGCACGGAAGCGTTGAAAATACAAACAGAAACAAGGCTGGTTGCTTTTATCAACGAACACTAAACTGAATATTTTGAAAAGCTCACACAATACCCTGTGCGTGGACTTCGATTACGTGATTTGCTTAAAAGCTCAACCCTTCCAGTGCAGTTTCGGTAATTTCTTTTTAGCGCAGACGGAAAATAAGTTCCTGTTGTAAGCTTATACGCAAATAATTAATAAGTTTAAAAAACTAGAAAAACCGACTTCAATTCGACTAACGGCTTCATCACGATGATGATGGCAGTTCATTGGGAATGTTGTAGTGACCATAAACATCGCTAAAAAGTCACAGAAATGCAAAATACGCAATTTCGTGCACGTGGATGGCAATTATTTTTTTTCAATTATTTTTGTTTATAAGCCAAACTAATGAACCGATTTTGATGAGAATTATTACTATTAAAATAAATGCAGTGATGTAAAGTCCTGTGGTCGGTTGTATCTACTAAAAGCGACCAAGATGTTCCACAAAGGCCTTTCATACAGTCTAACCTAGACTAGTATTCGACTTCTTGGTACGTTGTTTGATAGTCTTCCAATCACTTTAGCATCTATTTACTCACGACCATCTTCAAAATCTCAAGTTTACATATTCTGACCAAAGGGCTGGCGCTTACCTTGGGCAGAAAATTAGTATTGCCATACAAAGAGGTAACATTGCCAGCCTTTTGGGCACCCTGCCTGCAATCGGTGATTTGAACTCTGTTTTCTATCTCTAGCATTTAGAATTCAGAATTAATTTTAATATTTTTTTTTTGTTAAAAATGCAGTTTTTTAAAGTATTCTGATGTATTTTATGAAATTAGATAAACGTACTGTACCTTTACATAATTTTGTGATCTTATTTAACTAGCGGTTACCCGCAACTTCGTACGCGAGTACCGTCCGTGTACATTAATTATATTATCTGTGTATTATTATCTGTGCGTGTACCGAGCGGATACTTTGAGAAACTTGACAATACACCGAATCCGTACTCGAATGTCAAACGTACTCGGCCGTATCAAACTGACGTGACATGACATGACATCATCTTCTTGCCAATTGGCGCTGCTAATCCCGTTCGTTCATTTTATCCTGTTAGATCATTAATTATTTGGGATAAAAAGTAGCCTATGTGTCAATCCAGGTTACGATTCCAAGTTTCATCCATGTTGGTTCAGTAGTTTCGACGTGATTGAAACACAAACATCCAAACATCTAAACTTTCGCATTTATAATTTTAGTGGGATATAAAAACAGCTATATATTTTTCTCGGTATTTTGAGACGCAAAACATAAAAAGCTTCGCAGTAAACAGACAGCAATGGCGATTAGATTAACGTCTGTTTGGTGCCAAATTTAATTCAGAGAGCATTAAGTTACATTTACAAATACGTGTAAAACGTAAAACTTAGTTCATTTCTCCGTTTATCAGAGTTGTTAAAACAACGCGTCGAGTCGATAACTCTGTTTTCATTCGAGATGTTTTTCCCAATGACATTTATCATAAGGTCAAAGTTACAAAATTCACATAACGGCTTAAAAAGTGAAGGTAAGTCAGGATCGCAATTCTCATGTTTTTAATCAGGCTCCCATTTCCGTGTTATAAATAAAGAGTGTGCACTTTGCCGGATCAGCCCCCGTATGCCAATCTTTTGCTGTCAAGTTATATTTCACTGCCCAGTGTAGCTTCTTCAGGTCACGTGGTACAATTTTGTACCACATGATCATTCTTTTTAGACACTTGACAGCAAAATATGCGCGAAAACACATCAAATGACGTCATAATGTCACTATTTAGTCACAGAATAACTATGAGTTAGTATGAACTGACCATGATTTAAAACTTTGCAGTTCAACTTTGATTGGCATACCCCTGCTGGTCCAGACTTATTATGAATAATATAGTGTAGCTTTACTGTAGTGTTATGTGAATACGTTTGAAATTAGCGCGGTTTTAGTTTTTATTAATTTGGTTGTCACAAATATTAGTCGTGGATCGGTTAGCGACATCGGAGGCAGCAGTGAATCAACAGTTCAATAAGAAACCGCGTATATAGAGTTGGCGCGTCCTGCAACTATTGGTTTCACACGATCGGTAATCCGTGACATTTCCCGTGACACTACAAGGTACCTAATATCACATATAAAAATCCTTGCATTTGGAAGTGAAACCAACTACAAGTGCTTAGCACTTCGAGACAGAATTACGCCACAACTGTGTCACATGCAATTCCAAATACCACAGAAAGCACCCAGCAAAAACATTGGGAAGTTTGCCGCGAAATTGCAGTAAGTTGATTACATTTGAAATTAGACTTGTAAAATTTTTCGCATTTAAAAAATGTTCGTTTAAAAATATCTCTAGGCTTTGCACATTTCTACCGTAAGGCTTTGGAGACCTATTTACACAATGCATAATTGGACGTAGTTAAGCAAAATGGAACCAACCCACATGAAGTCACTTTTCAATTACGGCAGTTTGAAGTTTAAAAACATGATACACGTGGGATAGTATACACACAGAATAAGACTGCGTATTGAAAACAGGTCAAAAATAATGTTATTACGTTCTCACAACACTTGAAAACTAATCAAAATGGGTATTGATATTTTTAAATGATAAAACACTTGACGTTTTTATTCTCTACCAATTGAAAAATGTCAACATGGCTAGGCTTACCGTCTAATGTATTCTAAAAGGGTTTATTAGAATCGCCTCTCAACTTCTATCGCTGTTGCTGTGTTTAAGTTGAGAGTTGATACTAAGTAAGGCGGTAAATATACAGCAAATACTTTTACTTACGCCTCTTACGCCCTCAAGATTATGAACGTAGATATTCCCGAATGCGAGTTTGCCATAACTTCATATTTGGTCGCTCCAAGCTGAATTATTAAATTGGCACTAAAACGCAACTTTTCTTCATCGCAAACCGTTGAAATATACATTCCTGCAAAAAAAGGCATCTGTTTCATTCTCTACTTTATTATTTACTAACTACCTGACCCGGTTTCACGTCTTACAAAAGCAATTAATAGCTACGTCACTCATTGTGCACTAACACATACAAATTATAATCATGTAATTTTTACTATCGATCCTGTGGGTTTTGTCAATTGAAAAAAAAGTTCCATGGAAAGGTGTAGTGTCAAAAATCAATAGCGAAAAAGTTTTCTTCTTTCTTAAATATGGCCTCTGTCCAGCTGAAAAGTCCCAAAAAAACAGTGCGACGCCAAAAAGCTGACTGTCACCAAAATTGTCACTTCCAATCTGACAAATTCGAAAAACCATAGACGACACTTAATTTAAAACGGTATTGCAAATTATGTTTTCAGGTGATAAACTCATGATAAACTAGAAAAATCTACGGCAATTTCAATTTTCACGCTGTAAACATCTGCAATTAGTGTGGAAGATTCTAGTCTAGCGAGCATGATACTGTTATCCGAATTGATATCGAAGCAAACAAGCAAATAAACGAGTTCTCCGACTGCAGATATCTCAGTCATGCTATTACAGCTTGCATTCGTGCCTTTAGTTTAAGGCGGTGGCACGACGACGCCTACACAATACTGATGTAAATAAACAAATATTCATGGATTTTTAATGTATTGTTGTGCTGTTGTGTGTGTGTCCCAAAATAAATGAATTTTCTTTCTTTCTTTCATGGACATTTCACACGACGCTCTCTAGTCCCAAACTAAGCAAAGCTTGTAATATGGGAAGTATGTAGATGCTGATAGAATACTTATATACTTTTTTTTTATAAATACATACTTATAATTCATACATAGTAATACCCAGACATAGAACAAACATCTATGTTTTGTCATGTCAGTGGTTCAAACAAAAAATATCGTTGACGACGCGACGTGTCAATGATTCGTTCGTTTTTAGAAATAAAAATACATTGTAGTAGGTATAATCTGTGGTAGTAGGTATATTGATAGCAAACGCGCCTTCAATACAAGTGCTATCAATCGGTGAAGGAAAAATGGTGATGAAACTCCTGGCTTAGTTTAGTTTCGCTCCGTAGGTCCGGTCTATCCTGTGGATAACGCCAACTAGGCTGAGAGGATGATATAGATGCTGGGCAAGCTCTTACGAAAAATAAATCATCACGATATGATACAAAAGCCTGTTTATATAGATACGTAATTCCTCAATAACATGTTTAAAATAAAATAAGAATACGACTGTTATGGCCAGGCTCAGTAGACCTCCCCTGAGATATTCCGGTACTCAAAACCACGAGTGTCAAGAAGTCAGAGACATGACACGTCCAATCGAGTTTGGAAAATGCCCACATTATTTCTACGTGTTTTGTTGACTGTGTAAAAGGTTCATTATGTTCTACACCGAGTTTCTACAGAATTAACCGGGAAACGTACATGGATGGACATTTTGTGGTCACTATGCTAGTGACTGCTTCATCATGAATTTATAATGAGTCTTTAATGACGATTGACACCACAGTCATCATCATCACGTGGTCGTAGGCTAAGCATTCTGCCGCCCGTTCAGTTTCCACCAATAACTCACATAATACAGATACTACTCAATTAGGAAAGTGCGACAAATGTAAACACAATACTTTAGTTGTGTTACGTACCTTTGGTTGTGTGCTCGTTCGAGCTTGAAAACATCGTACGAAGTTTAAACGAAATAGCAAACTCGGTCTTGTAAGAAAGAAGTTACCTACTGAAATCAGGATGAGAAAAAAAGTACTTTAGCACAGAAGAGAAATAGCTGTAAAGATCTTTAGCGGTGAATTTGTGTAGCCTATAGGGCTTTATTCATAAACTTCTGTCAATTTAGCGCGGCTTTAAAAAAACAATCATTATAGCTAGAAATCCTGTTAATTATTCGGGATAAAAAGTAGCCTTTGTGCTAATCTAGGTCACGAACTTATAGTATTCCATGTTTCATCCAAGTTGGTTCAGTAGTTTCGACGTGATGGAAACAAACATCCTAACATCTAAACTTTCACATTTATAATATTAATGGGATGGGATAGTGGGAGTCTGCTACGATAAAAAAGGTACGTATTACGTAAGCTTAGTAATTGAGTTAAAATTCATTACCTAGTTTTATCACTTAATTCCTCCGATACCTACCCCAACATTAAACGAACCGCGTCATAAAAATACATATTAATAGAAGGAGCCTTCTTAGAACCGATGCGGTGGAAACGTTGAATTTTTCACACTCACCCCCAGTCACCCCTTTGTTAATAAAATATCAAGCCAGACTTCGTCACATTTCAAAAATATAAACTCCACGTTTTTGTGCGACACTGCTGGCAGCGGTTTATTTCTCTTTCGATTTGGGGAACGGTTTTTAAGAAAAGTATTTATCTACTTCATCTACTTATGTTAGTTATTGTCTAGGCTTTGATTGAGTGGAACTGGCACCGGCGGCGCCTCTATTCATCTAGATACTCTACAATATGACTCTACTCTTCAATTATAGGTTTTAGGACATTAAAAAAAAAATAGTACATTCAAAAAAACCCTTGATTTTTATAAATCAGATTGACTTTGATTTTACTTTATTTATTCAAAACGATAACTATATACAAATACATTAGAAAACTGCATTTTTAACAAAAAAAATTATTAAAATAAACTCAGCAGGGGTATGCCAATCAAAGTTGAACTGCAAAGTTTTAAATCATGGTCAGTTCATACTAACTCATAGTTATTCTGTGACTAAATAGTGACATTATGACGTCATTTGATGTGTTTTCGCGCATATTTTGCTGTCAAGTGTCTAAAAAGAATGATCACGTGGTACAAAATTGAAGAAATTACACTCCGCAGTGAAATATAACTTGACAGCAAAAGATTGGCATACAGGGGCTGAATTCTAAATGCTAGAGATAGAAAACAGAGTTCAAATCACCGACTGCAAATCAAATCAATCAATTCAAATCTTTGACTTTGCTTTGTTCCCCAAATGACTTTATCAGCGAGTTTCCGATCACCTTCACAATATTTACGGCCGTGAACAGCTAATAAGATTTTTGGGCAACATTGACTCATAAAACAACAAAAACGTTAGTTACTCCACCGGCCACAAAATAGTCAGTCACGTTGGGATTCGCGTGACTGAGGAGAGGTCTGCGCTTGTCTGCCATTGTGGCCGCCGGCATGTTTATTCAATACTCTACAAAAGTACAAGTACCTTTGAAATACAAACCGTTATAGCATCCGAATGTCCCACAAACCAATTAAAATATAGGAGATAGACCGCCCGATCCACTGACGGTTATTTCGAGCTTTATATGGAAACGTAGGTCGGCCAATTAGACGGTGGGCAGACGACATAATCGCTCATAGCCGGAGAAGACTGGATGAGCTTGAGAAAGGACAGGGAGACATGGAAGCAGCTGGAGAAGGCCTTCACCCATGTAGGGGTCCTTATTAAGACTCTTGAAGATAATGGAAAAGAACGGCTACAAATAAACGGCTCTTTTATTAATTTATTTTATTTATGGAAACCGCATGTGGCCGTTTTGACATTTTCGTCCCTCCATTGCATTAAAACTAAATTATTGGTAGTAAATAGCAATGATGCCACATTGCTATTTACTACCAATAATTTAGTTCGTTTATAAATAAATCGCTACCTACTCAAGCATAGATTTGAGTAGAGATCCTCATACAAAACTGTCAAAAAATCCATGTTTGAGTGGTAATTGCGAATACGGACCTAAGATACGGGCGTCTGACGCTGCCAACAAAGGGTTTCATTTGCAGGGTAGTTTGAGGCCTGTCTCGGCAACACTCTCTGCCAAACTGTATGAAACAAAACAGGGTGCTCAGCTAAATTAACAGACAATATGCTAGACATTTTTTGTTTTTTTTTTCACACTTGTAGGTACCGTGTTTAGTTTTTGGATCGGAAGAGCTAGGTAGGAATGCTTGTGTATCGTGGACGATTGCTGACAGCGGCTTACCGGATTGCAAGAGTCTATGGCATCTGATCTTAGGATCAGAATAAAGTAGAAACCGATCCCAGCGTAACCCACTTTTTTTTTACACTTTCCTCTACCTACATAAATAATAAAAAAACTATGATTATGTGTAAGTATTTTATGATTCTATTAGGGGATTTAGATGGCATTGTGTGAAATGTCCGCTAAAAATCGCCGCTGCTAAAAAACCTTCTAATTTTCATTCTAAGTAGAACGCAATTAATCCTTAGCATTTTTCCTTTGCGCTTGAACACTGAATTTTTAATAAACTTTTGAAGCTTTTAAACTTAAACATGGCCAACTTCACCCGCAACGCAATATACTTAGCAAACGGTTATAGTTTGATAAAATATTAAAGAAAGATCTTTAAAATGCTAGCTAGTACTATCGATATTATTTTCTGCCTCCGTATGCCAATCTTTTGCTGTCAAGTTATATTTCACTGCCCAGTGTAATTTCTTCAGGTCACGTGGTACAAAATTGTACCAAAATTGTATTGATCATTCTTTTTAGACACTTGATAAGTAGCAAAATATGCGCGAAAACATCAAATGATGTCATAATGTCACTATTTAGTCACAGAATAACTATGAGTTAGTATGAACTGACCATGATTTAAAACTTTGCCGTTCAACTTTGATTAGCATACTCCTACTGAGCATGAGATACCCTCATTCGACATGACACGAAAACGCAGACAAAAAGCAAAACTCAGACTACAAGCTCCAGATCTTTACACCGTGATATTGCGTTTAACATTCCCAACTACAAGCACAGTCTGAGACTAATTATTACGAATATCTAATCACCAAAGGCCTTTGTCTAGCTCGCTGAGCGGGAATATTCATCTAAAGTCATTGGTTTCCCCATAATTGCGGAAGCACTTGAATTAATTTCCTTCCGTAGGTACTTGATAGTGCCGTAAGTATTCTCAGTTGCATAGAAAGCGGGTTACCGGTACACGACACGACACCGATATTATCATGTCAGCAGGGGTATGCCAATCAAAGTTGAACTGCAAAGTTGAACTGCAAAGTTTTAAATCATGGTCAGTTCATACTAACTCATAGTTATTCTGTGACTAAATAGTGACATTATGACGTCATTTGATGTGTTTTCGCGCATATTTTGCTGTCAAGTGTCTAAAAAGAATGAATGAAAGAATGAAGAAATTACACTGGGCAGTGAAATATAACTTGACAGCAAAAGATTGGCATACGAGGGCAGTTGTTCGAACAAAAAAATAAGTGTTCAGTTCAGCGCTGATACGGTTTGAAAGCTTATAGTAAGTATTACATTGTGTATGTGGCAATGTGATAACAGCCTAGGTACACCTTTCTCCCCTTGCAGAATTGACTGGCTCTTTTCACACTGTCAGACACTATAATACGAGTACACTCGATAGAAAAATAGAAGTTGAAATTATATACGGCACGTAACTATTCCTATACATTTTAGAATTTTACTCTTCTCTTGAGACTTTTAGTTTGCCGACGTGGTATTCCATAATTAACCTAGCAAAAGGTTAAGAGAAGAAGTTTTAAAAGGTAGGCAACGCATAGACAACCTCTCTCGTGTTGTGGATGTTAATAAGCGACGGTAACCCCTTACCATCAGATGGGCCGTAAGCCTGTTTGCCTAACAATGGCATAAAAAAATGCTGGATTCGGTAAGGTCGCTTACAAAGCGGGTCGCATTGTGCTGGTAGTCACAATTAACCGGTTAACGGTGTCTGTTAGTCCGTCTGAATCAGAAATAGTCTGCGACGGTACTTCACAGCACACTGTGGTCAGAAACAGTCTGACATCTTTTCGAGGATTGGCTCCCGTTCGTTTCTCATTTCCACACCTTTGTGTTAGGTTGCAACCAAAAATAAAAGAATATAAATCGAAACGTAGCAGGCAAACACACATATCTGTACCTATTTAAAACTTCAGTTAGATATGCTAGATTTATCCCCGAATAAGGTTCGATGCAGAATTTATAACTCTTGACATCGCTTGACGGTATGCGGACTATCAGACACGCAGGACGAGTTTAGCAGCTTTCACTCAAGGGAACCGAAAGGTTAATAAAATTACGTGTTACGAAACTGTGCGCCTTCGCATCTCGCTAAGCAGAGGGGCGATTACGAGTTGACAATGTAAAAACCGGTGTGAAACGTCTGACGTCAACCACACCGGTGTGCGCTGCTTGGTATGGAAACACTGAGCGGATTTTTTGAGAAGCTTGGTTTCGTCAAGTTTCCGCTCAGTGTTTCCATACCAAGCAGCGCACACCGGTGTGGTTGGCGTCAGACGTTTCACACCGGTTTTTAAATTGTCAACTCGTAATCGCCCCTCAGGTTTAGAGTACTTTAGAGCGATTGAATGTGAATTTACGTTCAAGTTATAGACACATTATTAGCTATTTTATAGTAGAACCGGTACATCTAGACCTTCCACTTTCACCGGTCACGATGTCGAAATGCGAAACCTCGGTATTCACATCGATAATAACAGTGGAAGTGATACATTGCGCTGCAACTACAACGACAAAAGTCAAAAACAAAATTTCTTTATTCAATAAAATCACAAGGATCATTTAGAATCGTCTTATTCTAAGTGATTCTAGATGCTAGTTCCACGCGACGCCTAGAAGAACGGGCAAGAAACTACGGCCTGGTTCCTAGCATTTTTTGTATGATACTTTTTACAAAGAAATATACTTATAACACGAGAATAGCACTGACATCGCAAGTCGAGTAGTTAGCTGTCGATGGGTGGAGCGACATCGGGGTGGAATTTTCAGGAAAACGTCAAATGAATGACCCATTTAGCTTTTGCAGTCATTTAGAAATGTATAATTTATTTTTGTTACTAGTATTAATACCATGTGCATCACTATTTTGTTAAACTAGCTATGTGTTTATGGGTGTACAATAAGTTTTCAAAACTCACGTTGAGTTGTAAATGGTCTATAAAGTCCCTCAATTTTTTTATTGTAGCTGAATTAATTAATTTATTATAAAAAGTGAACTGTTTATATCACACTAAACAGATAGGTGGCGTCGTTTTGAACGTAGCTTTACTCTAAACCCTTAGCCCTGAAACCGCGAAGAAAAACCGCACACCCCCGTCAATCAGGCTAATAATAAGTACGCATGTAGGTTCTAGTAAAAGTACAGTCAACGCCACAATTATAGAGACCACTCACTAGTAACAGTTACAATTACTTTTTTTACAGTTACTCTTAGGTATCAAGAGACGATTGAATAGGAATCAATCTAATTCCCATATTTCAAGCTTCGTTTGGGACTAGAGGGTGTTGTGTGAAATGTCCATAAAAATAAATATATTATTTCTTTATTTAACAACTAGGTACCTACTAGTTAATACAATTTTCTTAAAACATTGCACCTTCTTCTTCTTCTTCGAGTCGATTGGCTCCCATATGTGTTTTTTATTATTTAGTAAGTACCTAGGTACCTACTAAATATCCCGTTTTGCCCAGAAACGGGCCACGTCTATGGCATTTTCCGTGGCGTCATACAGATCCTTCCGGGTGCAGGTGTTGGTGCATTCTGGGCAAGACAGGAGGTGAGGCATTGTCTGTGGGGCTCCGCAGTCACATTGTGCTTGGTCGGAGTACCCCCATTTTACTAAGTTATGCCGGCAGCGGCCCACCTGACTCCGAAGACGGTTCAGAGACTTCCAGGTGGACCATGGGAGTAGGTTACCCGCAGGAAGTTCTTCTGCTGGCATAACATAGTCAATAGAAGGAGGGTATTTTTTAGCCTATAGTTTTAATCTTGCCTCACTAGGGTTACTTTCTGGTATGGCTTCAGTTGCACTCGTATGTACGTATGGCTAAACGTATGGCTCGTATTGCACCTTAAAAACCTTAAGAGGTTTGTCTAGGTACTCACGTTCGTCGTATATAGCTAACAGCTAGGTTTTTTAACTTCACCAGTTGATTCCTATGGTATAAAAAAAGGAGCTTAATTCTGTTCTGTATTGAAAGTTTCATGAAGAGTCATAAACTTGTGACGGCGACTGTACCTTTAGGTATTACGTACAAGCAAAGGACGAGAAAGCTAGATGAAGTAATTTCGTTGGAAGTTTTAGTCGCTACATACAACAACATGCTTCAGCACAACCCTGATTCTCAATCGTTCTACCTAAGTATACTTATAAACAAGTTAATACACAAATATTTGTAAAATTCCTTAGATCCTCTGCATCATTAGCATTGGATTTAGGCTCTGGATTAGCAGCACCGATTGGCAAGAGGATGATGTCATGTCATGTCACGTCAGTTTGACAGGGCGTAGTACGTTTGACATTCGAGTAGGTACGTGTTCGGTGTAATGTCAAGTTTCTCAAAGTATCCGCTCGGTAGGTACACGCACAGATAATATAATTAATGCACACGGAAACGGTACTCGCGTACGAAGTCGTGGGTAACTGCTAGTTCATAATAAGCGTGAAAGAATGTGGAAAAGCAGCATATCCTGCTTGTAATAAAATATAGTTTGACCCTGCGAAGACGCGAAGTTATACTTAATAGCACGAAGAAGGATACAAATGTCGTCAGTTTAGCTGTTCCGCGCAGTAAATGGATCACAGCTGTGATGCTGAAATGCTGAAAAGAGCTGTAATTTGGAATACAGTTAGCGGCACTTGCTATTGCACATCGCATAGAGAAATTAAAGCACATTTATAATGTCGATTTTCTCATCATGTTTGTGTAAAGCACAGTAGTTATATTTATTGTTAAATATATATTAGGTTATGTAATTTAGTTTATTACATACATTACCTAAGTATTTTATAAATATTAAAAAATCATAGAAAATTTTAATAAAAAAATTGTTAAGAATACTTATAGTTTTCTTGGTAATTGTATATACCAAGCCGCCGGAGGGCGTAGTGTAGGACGCCCTCCGGCGAGATGGGGCGACGATCTGCGAAATGTAGCGCAGACACTGGATGAGAAGAGCCGAAGACCGTGCTCAATGGCGCGTCTTGGGAGAGACCTACGTCCAGCAGTGGACGAGTATAGGTTGATGATGATGATGATGGTAATTGTATTATAGATGTTGGTTTTTTTACAAGTATTCTACATGTAGTTCTTATCTTATTATTTTAAAATGTAATAGGGTTATCGCTTTGAATGTCTGTTATTATAATAATTTGTATTTGTAGCGCGCTACTTCATACCTATCGGTAACCAGGGAAACCGTAGGTAGAAATAATCTAGTATAGTGTATTATATTCTGAACATCGTAATGAGCTGGACAGGATCGGGTTGCACAATGCCCAGCGGTAATGAACGCCATTATTCTCGAAACTAACGACATCGTACAATGACGGCCAATGACACGCTATAGATATTCTCTCGCATCGCCTATGTTCGTAAATTAATAACTCTCAGCCAGTTACACGGTCCTGCCCCCGTATGCCAATCTTTTGCAGTTAAGTTATATTTCACTGCCCAGTGTAATTTCTTCAGGTCACGTGGTACAATTTTGTACCACGTAATCATTCTTTTTAGACACTTGGCAGCAAAATATGCGCGAAAACACATCAAATGACGTCATAATGTCACTATTTAGTCACAGAATAACTATGATGTTAGTATGAACTGACCATGATTTAAAAATTTGCAGTTCAACTTTGATTGGCATACCCCTGCTGCCACTCGCCAGGGAAGCGTTCGCGGGAGGAAATTCCTCTCAACTCGAACAGCGCGGGACCACCCAGCAATGTTTGGTTTAGGATAAAAATCATAGCTAAATCTTGCTACAACAACATGAAATACGGAGTAAATAATGCAAATATGTAAACGATGCTGACTGTACTACACCGGCCATAAAGTATCGTGCAACACGAGGATACGCGCACTGAACTTTAAACTGAGGCGAGAGAAAGTGTGGGTCGACGCGCGGGCGCATGTAAAATGCGCCTAATTGGTACATAACGTTTTCTGACGCAATGCGAACCGTTATCCGTTTCCTTTCTAGTTTCTCGTCCTTAATTTGAATTTTTATGTAAAGTCTCATGCAAACCGTCTCTAAACATAATGAACGCAGATTTCAAAGCTTCTAGACTTACTTTTGTTCGATTACTTGTGAATTCCAGTTAGATTACGCTCTTTGTTTATAAAACTATGTCAAAATAATATTATTTAGGACTATTTAACCAGCTAGCTTGGAAAGTGACCATACATCGCATCGATGACAAACAATGCATGAACCCCAAACAAAATCTTTGACATAATTTATATTGTCTATTTTTGTCTATGGAGGCTTTAAACTTTCATTTTCCCACGCGATTCAAACAGAAATATTGATATTATCGTGATTTCAATTTGAAAGTGATTAGATTTCAATTTGAACGGAATTGAAAGTGATTAGTCTGCACATGTCATCGCGGAGCGCATACGCCCTCTGAACAGGATCCAATTAAAGTGAATGTATTGGAACACAAATCCATTGCTTCGATGTCTGGAACCAAGGAGGCTAGGCTACCCTCAAGATTCGACATAGAACCGATATCGATTTAGAATAGTTTCCAACTGCAATCTGCCTATAGATTCAACTGTCGAAAACCACCAGAATCGGCTCTCTGAAATATCTCTTCTTCTTCTTCTAACTTAAGAGCTATGCTCTTGTCGGCGTAATGTATGCATTTCCCGCCAGGTTCTTCTTTTCAGGGCAGCTTCCTTGACGTCCTTATACGACATGACATCTATAATATCTACTTCGTATCTGAAATATCTACTTTGACAAAAATTAAACCACTAGAACTTCTGCTAAATGGGTTTTAAAAATATTTACAGAGTGACTTTTATTGGTTTGGACATTATTTAAGTTCCCCAAGTTTTCAAGAAGATAAAAGTCAGTAACACAGCCCCCGTATGCCAATCTTTTGCTGTCAAGTTATATTTCACTGCCCAGTGTAATTTCTTCAGGTCACGTGGTACAAAATTGTACCACGTGATCATTCATTTTAGACACTTGACAGCAAAATATCAGCGAAAACACATCAGATGACGTCATAATGTCACTATTTAGTCACAGAATAACTATGAGTTAGTATGAACTGACCATGATTTAAAACTTTGCAGTTCAACTTTGATTGGCATACCCCTGCTGATCCGAAATCGAGCTCGGTATCGTGTCGAGTGCCGTGAGTAGTCCCCAGCCACTTCTGTGGGGAATAACATGGTTTCACAGAAATCAGGCGCAAATTAGATTTCAATTTGTAACACTGCTCTAGCTTCGTGCGACATATGTGATAAATAAATACTAGTGACAGGCGTCACAGCTCAGTCGGTAATGGCTCTGCCTTCCGTGCTGTGGGTTGTGGGTTCGATCCCCACTGAGAACAAACATTTGTGCGTGGGAAACATAGATGTTTGTTCTATGTCTGGGTGTTACTATGTATTATAAGTATGTATTTACAAAAACAAAGTAGGTATATAAGTATTCTATCAGCCATCTAGTTCCCATATCACAAGCTTTGCTTAGTTTGGGACTAGAGGGCGTTGTGTGTAAAGTCCATGAATATTTATTATTATTATTATATCCTGTCTATCCCGTGCCATATTCCGTATACTTGTAGATACTAATACTCTGTGGTATTACCGTGTGATTTTTGCAATTCAACTTTCATTGTTTTTAACAATTGCATTGCTATTCAGCGCGGCAATGCAGCCAGTGTCTTGGGCACGCTTCCGATTAGTACTAATTTGGATCAGTTGAGCTAACTACAAATCTTTTGCAACGGTGTGTAGATAGCTCAACTGCTTCATCTATATTTTATACATATTATAAATATTGTAAATACTGTATTAGGCGTAATTTTCTTTGTGAATAAAACCTTTATTTCTAAAATGATACTAGCGGTCACTCGGTTTCCTACCCAGTAGGTAGGCATATCGTGGTTCAATGTGTAATGAGATGAGAGCATCAGACGAACGTATCTATCACTTTTCGAGGATTAAACAAATGAAACTCAAACTCGAGGCTCGTAGATATATAACCATTGACCTATCAGCTATTATCGCTTGCAATATGAAACCGGGCAGTCGATTTAGGAAATACCGGGCAAGCTTTACATCCGTTAAATACAATTTATTATTATAGCTGTGCTTAAATCCAAAGCCTTTGGAATTGGCTGTGATGTGAGTACACGGTAAGTATGCTGTTATCACTTCCGTCATAACATTAATTAAAGCCCTGTTTCAACCGACGCGATTTAATGCCTGCCGTTAATTCCGTTGCGACAAGCGTCAAATTCTCGCTCGCACATTTTTGAAAACATAAAATAACTGAAATATGAAGAATCGCAAACAATCAGTATTGAGAGAACAGTGAATTATACTTCAGTAAAAAAATTGTAATGTAGGTGTACCTACTCAATTTTCAATTTTTAAATTTTGTGTTTTATTGCCGCATAGTGTTCTGTTTTTTTTTCAGTAACAGTTCAGTTCATGTACTATTTTAAATATGAATTGCTAACTCTTTGTTCGTCTTTTCCGCAAGCAATGTAATGAAGTTGAATGGACCGGCGAACAAAGGCCCGGATAATAGTGTGGTGGCCCTATCTGATGGCCGCAGTATAGCCACCACACCACCACCGCCATCGACAATATATTGACAGCGCTTCGGCAACATACATTCTATACAGCGACAAACTAAAACCCACAGATCAAAAAAGATGTGGAGTCACCTTCATCCTTTTCATAAATTCTGAATTTAAAAATTACCACATTATTGTGACAGGCGTCGCTCCTCAGTCGGTAATAGCTCTGCCTTCCGTGCTGTGGGTCGTGGGTTCGAGCATTTGTATGATGGCAAACATAGATGTTTGTTATAATATATTATAAGTATTTATTTACAAAAAAATGTATTGTATTTATTATATCAGCTATGTATTTCCCATAGTACAAGCTTTAATTGTGTGAATGTTCTTGAGTATTTATTTATTTATCACATTTTATTTAAATTAAATGTGCTGTATCCGTTGTACTTATGGGTCGTCATCATCTTCACAGTTTGAAAAACTCAATTCTACTAGTTGCATGACCTGCATAATGCCACAGACTATAGCGTAGTGAAACAACTAGAATAGCTTTCGTCATGACCTGCTGCCTTTCGTCCAAGCCTGCTGCACCACTTCCGGTTGCATATGAGGTCAATACTTAGCGATCATGTCTACTAGCTGGCAGCATGCAGCTTTGCAAAATACTTTCCTTGAATTTCCTATAAATAATTTCAAAAATGTTTTTGGAATTATTGATTTTCTGAGTTTGTTACACGCCTGCAAATCCCATTAGCAGGATATGGGTTAAAACTGGTCAATTGACCCTATGTTGCATTATCAACTCTATGTTAAAACCCCGATGCGTCGAAGGCAATATTTCATGCGATGAGGACACTGATAAAACTGTATAAAGGTATACTTCCTGAAATACCTGCGTATTTGTCAATATGCTACGTAAAGCAACTATCTAAGTATGTGGATGGTACAAGCTTGACCTAAATCACGTTTAAAAGTAGGTAGGTATTCCGTCTGTCCAGACAATTTTGCCAGTGTCAAGTGAATTATTTGAATTAAGTTTAGTCAAGTCGAGTCATACGTCAAGTCATTTGTTTTGAAGACAAAATGGTGGATATTCCCTCTTGTTGAGATATTACATTATTGTCATGTCATTAATTTGACAGACAGTACGGCTGTACCCTAATCGTACCTGCATAACTAATTTGACGATGGAGTAACATAGGGTTTGATTGTTTCAGTTACGACCGCGACCAGCCATTCACCTTCCAGATCGGCGTTGGACAGGTCATCAAGGGCTGGGACCAGGGTCTGCTTGACATGTGTGTCGGTAAGTTAAAGAAACTAGATATTACAGATGTGTTGCCGCGATGAGCCCATAATACCTACCAATGTAGGTAGTTGGAACTTATGCGTAAACATTCCGTCCACCAAAGCAGCTATATTACGAAGGGACAAACAAAAAGAAGGGAATAAAGAAAGAAAAAGACAAAAAAAGAAGGGAAGGGAAGGGGGGTAATGTCAAACCACTTCTCGCTCGCACATTTCAACGTTTTTGAAAGATAGAAAGATTAAACTCCATTTAGCTATGCAACGTCTCGCAAAGCGTTCACGATCAAGCGAATAATTTTTTTTTGTTGTGTCGCACGCTATATTTTTTCAGCAATAAAGTATTAAATAAATAAAAAAAATAACAATCCAAATCAGCAAAAATTATAATTTTGATCCAAACAAGATTTCCGACCAAAATGGTTGCTATTAGAACGATGCATTTTCTGGTCAAAAAACTTGTTGAGGGAGGTTTTAATACGAGTAGATACGGTACAACATACGGTACATCATGCATGATGTACTTACTAAGGTTTTACTAATTGAAAAAGATGCTGCTCTCAAACAACTCCTAGCCAATCTAGCTTGAATTCAATTATCCTCAATCTAAAGTAGGTACCAACCCCGTAATGACACAACTGGCGATAAAGTTTTATACACGTGATAAGACCTTCGCTTGTTTCTGTAAGGTTTTATGACTGAAACTAGAAACTTTACATTTTCTTTTTTTAACCCAACACCGAATAACGGAATTCGTCAGATAAAATACTATCCGTCTCAACTTTAAAGGTGTGAAAAACAAGGATGGAAATATTTTTATCTGACGCACAGCATTATTCGGAGTTGGTCCAATCCGGCCTAAGAAAGAAGTATAACTCTATCTTAAGGGCCTGTTTCACCACTACTGAGTAACATTATCCGTCAAATAAAAATATTTCTACCTTTGTTTTTGTCAAGTTTAAAGTAGATACGGAAATATTTGATGTTAGTGTGTTCATGAGATGGTGAAATAGAATGATAAAGTAGTGTTTAGATAAAAAATATGGATTTGAAATCCTGCCCTGCAGGGGTAGGTATGCCAATCAAAGTTGAACTGCAAAGTTTTAAATCATGGTCAGTTCAAACTAACTCATAGTTATTTTGTGACTAAATAGTGACATTATGACGTCATTTGATGTGTTTTCGCGCATATTTTGCTGTCAAGTGTCTAAAAAGAATGATCACGTGGTACAAAATTGTACCACGTGACCTGAAGAAATTACACTGGGCAGTGAAATATAACTTGACAGCAAAAGATTGGCATACGGGGGCTGTGATGCATTACACTCCGTCCGTCATTCTGTGCCTTTCCACCGGCACCCGTACCCTTCAAACCCGAACACAGCAATGGGTGCATCACTGCTTGGCGGCAGAAATGGGTACGGTGCTAGTACTTCCCCGGACGAGCTCTCACAAGCTCTACGACTACTCAATAAATTCTCTATTATTATTCCAGGTGAGAAGCGTAAACTGACAATACCATCATCTCTTGGTTACGGCGAACGCGGAGCCGGTAACGTGATCCCAGCACACGCTACCTTACACTTTGACGTAGAGCTCATCAACATCGGAGACTCTCCACCAACTACCAACGTCTTCAAAGAGATCGATGCTGACGCTGACAACATGCTGTCTCGCGAAGAAGTGAGTATCCAGTTAGCGTTCAAAGCCATCGATGCGGACGCGGACAATGAGTTATCGCGAGAGGAGGTTAGTCACCTAGCCACAGCAGCCGCCTTAGCATGAATTAGATCATCCTATTCCAAATTGAAATGGTATAAAAAAACTAGTTACAGTACGCACAAAGAATCTTTATCCACCCGAAATTGACGAGAAACTAACGTCACTTAGCAATTTTTTTTTTTATACATTATAGACAAACGTTTGACCGCAATCTCATCTGATGGTAAGTGACGATGCGGTCGACGATGTAGCACATTTGCCTAGAAGAAACCTATTCACTCTCCTCTTGAAAACATTCAAATTGTAAGTGTTCGGAAACACAGACAATATTATTCTATATTACTGTTACCAATAAATAATTCTGAAAAATTCGTTAGGTACCCAAAAATGGGTTCTGCGCAGATACTTCAGAGGGACAAAGATCCATTGTGGCTACTATGTTTTGTTATTAAACTAAAAGTTATTATAAAGGTATTGGGTATAAAATAATGTATAACGATTATCTAATTCATTTAGGGGTGGCAGAAGCAATATCGTTTACTACCACTGCTTTTAACACAGTGGAGGCTGGAAGTGAACTTGGTGACGGCCCTAACCTAACATTCACACACACACACAAACACACACACACACACACACCCAAACACACACACACGCCACAGCACATTGTACTATAATAAGTTGGTTTTTAAGATTTGTTTGTATATCTATTGTTTAATAATAAAATTAACATTGCAGCTAATCAACTTTTTTCTAAACTAATATCTACCATAAAATGAGCTCTATTTCATTGGTACTTAGCTGTTATTGTGCTCTCAAATGGTGAAGGAAAACATCATGAGGAAATCCTCGGTTTAGTCAGCTCCGCACGTATTGATCTTGTCTTTCCTGTGGATAAGGCTGACTTGGTTGAGAGGGTGGTATACCTTTGGGTATGTGGAAAAAGTGGCCCCTGATGGTATAATTTATATGCAAGGCCTATTTATTAGCTATTATTTTGTTATAAACACAAGCACATCCATATTTTCAAAATAGGTACTTACTGTATTCCTTAACTTTCCTGTGCTGTCGAATAAAACATCTTGAAGAAATATGGATGCTACGTCAAACATCTACAAATATCACACATTCTCTTGGACTAGGCCTACTTGGCTGAGAGGAGATGATTTTAGTTTTATACATTGTTGGGCCAAAACTTTTGGCCCAACAATGTAGGTACTTAACAAAATTTATAAAAAAAAATATAAAAAATTCTGTTGTTGCATATTTTTAAACTAACCTAATTTGACAGCACTAAAAATGTTGCCGTCCCTTTCTCATAAACTAAAACGACAAAGACAGCTATAATTTTAGCGCTGTCAAATTAGGTTAGTTTAGAAAAATGCAACAACAGAATCGATAGGTACCAGTGTTAAAAAAAACTCATTTATTTTCTAGGGTTATTTTAGTTTATTTGTTATTTGGCATGTCGTATTTTATTATTTTAGAGCGCAACATATGATTTTTGATTAATAAATATCTCATTTTCTTGTTGCAGGTCAGCGATTATTTGAAGAAGCAGATGGTACCCCCAGACGGTGCTGAGATGAGCGAAGACGTCAAGCAGATGCTTGAGGGTCACGATAAGCTGGTCGAGGAGATCTTCCAGCACGAGGATAAGGACAAGAACGGCTTCATCAGCCACGAGGAGTTCTCTGGGCCTAAGCACGATGAGCTCTAAATATTTTATAGCAAAATGCACATTCCCTGCCCTAATTCTTTAGGGAGACTGTAGTTCTGTTTGATTGAACTTGGAACACGTTTTAAATGATTCTCATGATAAATTCATAGCCAGTTTAGACAAATAGTTTGTAATACGTACAAATAGTCGTGCGGCGGCTTCATACGGTGTGCGACCATAGCGAATCACAAACGTGACAGCGAATAGTAAAAAGGCCTGGAAATTCAACTAATTAATTCAAGTTCACCGTATGAACGCAGTTATAAGTCATTTTAAAGTTTTGTTGAGTCGTTTTGTACTTAGTTTATAAAATTGTTGGCGTGGTTTGTTATTTTTAAGCACAGTTTTAAGCTACAGTTTAGTTTAAAACAGATTGTAAGCATAATAATAAATGTATTTATCTACGTGTTTTTTTATATTAGGTTTATTATATTACTATTTTTAATTTATCAAATAGCCATGACGATTTTTTGAATTTTGTTTTTGGTTTATTAGACTCCAAAAAATGTATTTATGGTCAGTTTTTATTTTGTGCATTGCACTTTTATTTATTCAATAGTAATTTTACATTCAAACAATGTAGTTATTAATAATATCAATGTCTGAATTCATTCCACAGTGGTTCAATAAATATTTATATAATCATTAGTGAAATGTGTTTTTATTTTACTACCAAATTATTTCACCTAGCATGGATAAGATTATTGTTAGTACCCATCCCTGAGGCATCCTTAAGTTAATATTATTTCAGTCGAGAAACAAAAAGAACCGAGAGCAGAACGAAATTCAGGGCGGCTTGCACCAGATTCACTAAACGTGTTTATTTAAACTGCCCTAAATGACATAATTAGCTTCCAGTAATTTCCTCTTTCGTCAACTGAGCAGATAAGTTGATGGCACTGTACCAGTGTACAGTGTACCTACCCGTAGTAAGTATTTATAACAATAAACAAACTGGCTTACTTACTTATTCCATTGTTTTATTATTGTCGTGTTGCTCTAAGTTAGATAAAACCTTGAGTAGGTAGCACTGTTAACCAGAAATAGTATGTATTATACTAAAATCTATCTATCAATATCTATACTGTCGACAGGTGCATGGTGAGTATGGCCGAATAAAACTTTTTCGGGCTGTTCCGGTTGCGGCATCATAATGCAAACCTAATAAAAATTTGAATTTCGCGGCACCTTCATGTCACAAACTTCCGTTGCCATATAAAAAAAATCACTGGCATGGCATTGGCTGGCTTTTGTGGCGGCCATGGTGTGGAAACTTGTTTCAGTCTATGCTTCGAAGTTACCTTATCTGTGTAATGATTATTTTTATATTTTGTAAATTGAAAACCTGAGTTGAAAACCAATATAATAAAAAAAAGTATGTTCATTCTTGCTGGTTCCATTCCATGAATGAACTTTTTTTTATTGTTCATTCAATTTTTCATTCGTTCGTTGATTTAAAGTTGGCTTGACTTGTTTTGAGATTTGAGATTTCAGTTTTGAATAAAATAAATAGAAATTCTATTCAAGAATTTTGATACGCGATTCAATCAGTGTGTTCGTCTATCGGCCATCGTATTCTAGCTGGAGACTAGCAAATTACTTGTGTTACGTGCTAGCCTAGCCGTGTCCTGTGCAGTGCTTGTTCAGTGTTGGGTTCCGGAAATTCAAAAAACTCGCAAGTTTTCATACTTTGTAATACAAAATGCACGCGTAAACTGGAAGATTGTTTCTATCATGTTGTCAAATAAAAGGTTAGTCGCGTCCTGCGCTATAGCTTTCTTCTGTAACGTGACTCTCCTTGCACTGTTCGTGAAGTACAAATCCGGTGAAAGGTGCTACGTTACTATCAACGAACATCAGAAGGTAACCACCTATTTGCCAGACAACTTTCTAAGTATCGGAATAGACGCTTCAGAAATTCAAAATGATGACCAGATTGACTTTAGCAATCCTAGAATCAGAGAGCTGGCCGCGAGCTTGGCCCCGGCGCGTCTTCGCCTCGGCGGTACCATGTCAGACCGATTAGTGTTTAGCAAGAACGACAACCACATCAACTGCGATAAGCCTTGCCCAAAGGAAACCCACTCCAAGCATTGCTCATATCTCAAGAAGCTATGCAAACATAAAGTATTGCCATTCTTTGTCATGAATGGCAGCAAGTGGCGTAAAATAAATGAGTTCTGCAATGCCACCAATCTAAAATTACTGTTCACATTCAATGTCCTGCTTCGTGATGAGCATGGCTGGAACGAGCACAATGCCAAAGAACTTTTAGAGTACTCTAAAGATAAGCAGTTTAATGTTGATTGGCAACTTGGAAATGAGCCTAACTCATTCAGACACGTTTTCAATGAAACAGTTTCTCCTAAAATGTTAGCACATGACTTTGAGAAATTACGAAAGCTCCTTTATCATACAGGATACAAAAAGTCATTACTTGTAGGTCCTGACACTACACGTCCCCAGGCTGATCGCCCAGAGTGCCTTAACTACATGGATGAGTTCTTGGGTAATGCATCACATCTGATAGATGTAAGGTCATGGCATCAATACTACTTGAACAGTAGAACTGCCACTTTGGAAGACTTCTGGAATCCTGATACCTTTGACTTACTAAGAGAACAAATTGAATCTATGAAGAACCGCACAGCAAAGTATAAACACATACCCATGTGGCTTACAGAAACCAGCAGCTCATATGGAGGAGGAGCACCAGGCCTTTCAAATTCATTTGCTGGAAGCCCGTTGTGGATTGATAAACTTGGACTATCTGCAAAGCACAATATCACTACGGTAGTAAGGCAAAGTTTCATTGGAAAATATTACAGTCTTATCAGTAAAGACCTAGAGCCATTACCGGACTGGTGGTTGAGTGTCCTGTACAAAAAGTTGGTTGGCACCAAAGTTCTCAATGTCAAATGTAAGTGTTCCCGATTCCAGAGAATGTATGCTCATTGTACCAACAGGAAATACACGAATGATACTTCAGCAGTTACAGTCTACGCTATAAACTTGGAGATGAAGATGACACGTTTTTATTTAAACGGCACTGCCCTTCATGGTGATAATTTGGATATTGATGAGTTTGTTGTGAGCGCTCCTTCAAATAATAGGAAATCTAAGACAGTGCTGTTAAATAGTTGGCCACTTTACTACGAGTTTCCTTTACCAGACTTGCAGCCTCGGCACCATAAGTATGGTAGCTATATAACTATGCCTCCTTACTCGATTGCCTTTTGGGTGATCAAGAACACTTCTGTCAAGGTTTGCAAATAATTGCTATAAAACTCTAATAATTAATGTGACATTCCAGTGAGATCATGGTTATTCACTTGTAATGATAAACCCATCTTATCTTGTATTTCTCATTTTGTGAAGCTGTAAACAAATGAAGACTTATTAATGAATTGTGATCCACATTTTTTCATTGTCTTTTAAAAGAGAATAGATCTGTATTGAATATCTCCATTCAAATAGGATCTGAAATTAGACCTCCAATCTTTAAATAAAATAATTAGATACTTAACAAACATCAATATTTTTCTAATTTAATTTTTAATGCTTTTGAAAGCGCACATAGATCTATTATTTTTATTCTCACATAAATTGTTAGTAAATAAGTATACCTGCACAGTGTGTTTTATGTTAGTTAGGTACTTAACTCTACTTTTACAGTAATTTCCCACCTAACTGTACCAACCATTTGCACCTTTTTATTGCAACTAAAATTAGGCTCTGAACACACTAAAATAATACGTTAATGTATTATTATTTTAAAATGTCAAATTATGCTCTTCTTTAGGAGACATAACATTAAAGCTATGAAAGTTAATAACATAATTTGTCTAATCATAGTCACACCCAATGCGCTTTGTGTATTCACATCCCTAAGGTCAATGTCAAGAATTGCCCGAGATAAACATTGTTATATTTGACCTGTGTTCAACTGGCCTCACCGTTCAAGGAAAAACATAATAATAAATAGGTTTTGAACTTGTTATCAGTGCTTAGTTATTTCTGCTTATGACAGTTTGATATATTTAGACTAGACCCCAAATTTCTATGGTCTTATTCATATTAGTCTTCTAAAGCTACGCTTAAATGACTGCAAAGTAATTTTTTTAAAACTTATATGGTAGCAGATTATATATATATGTATAAAGGAGTCTGAAGATTCAGAAATAAATTGATCAGTCGCTTCTCTTAATAATCTACACATTTTGAAGTTTGTTGAGTGCTATTTGCATCTTTAAGCCAACTGAAATGAACAAACACAGTAATGACTGTAGATACGACTGGTTTTAAGACGAGGCCATTCCTTTTTGTTGTTTAATACCTTCAATGAAACCATCTGTTTAGTGTTTGCATATTTTGCTAACCTTGAAACTCTATTGTTCTACCGTGAAATTATATAGAAAATGGTTGACCTATACACGTACATTTACTATGTACAACTATATGTATGCTTGTAATACTATGGTATATAATATAGGTACCACCTATGTTTTAACAATGCTATTTACTACTTTTACTACTTAGGGCGGCTTGCACCAGAATCACTAAACGTGTTTAACAGCTAAATAGATTTAAATCTGACGTATTTATATGACTTGACAACTCGCTAACTACTATTTAATAGTTAAACGCGTTTAGCGATTCTGGTGCAAGCTGCCCTTAGTATAATGCAAGACGACGCTAAGCTACATTTCGCTGCCATACTAGGTACCTATATTAACATAGATGATCCTCAGAAACTGCACGCCTTTTCACCGCTTTCTTACAATTGACGCAGAAATGGAAGTCTAAAAAAAATGGTTATGAGACAGATATAATGTGACTAATATGAACAACTCAATATGAGAAGTTCGTGTTAGTCCCTATTTAACATTTCTAAAATATACACTCACTCAGAGGCGTGCAGTTTTAGATACTTATTGGTAATCTCTACGTAGATATGACTATATTAAAACACTGAGGTATAAATGAGGTACTTACATATTGGTCCATTATACTTATTTATTTATTCTATGATTTTTCAGTAGAGCACCGGTGGTCTAGTGGTAGCAACTAGCAACCCCGCCTTCCGATCCTAAGGGTTCAAATCCGGTTGTGCACCAATAGATTTTTATGTTCGAGAAAATGTGCGCATTGCCTGTACTCTCAAATGGTGAATGTAAAAATCGCGGCTGTCAGCTCTGCACGTTTTGACCTTTTCTTACTGAGGGAAAAGTATAGGTGCTGGGCAAGCCTACTCCATCTAAAATTCTAAATCATGTCCCAGGCACGCGTTTCGTTCATCAGGACATGGGTAAAAAGTGGCCCCTGACGCGGTTTAAATCATCTAGATCAGATACAAAAGCCTGCTTATACCTCAGTGTCAAAGTAAGTACTGTGTATTATACGATAGTTTATAGTTTAATATAAATAAATTCCAGTGGCTTTTGATAAATATTTATACCACTTATTTAATAATTGCTTAGCTGTTATTTACTATATACCTTGTTAATATTCGTATATAAATTATTCTATTTACTTATTATTAACGTTGTGATTTGCGGTGCCTAAAATTTAAGACTGATTATTAACATTTTTACCCCCCGACGCAAAAACGACGGGGTATTATGTCATTTTGTGGTTGACAAATAGACATAGACAGGTATTTATTTGCACATTAAGGGCGGCTTGCACCAGAATCACTAAACGTGTTTAACAGCTAAATCGATTTAAATCTGACGTATTTATATGACTTGACAACTCGCTAAATACTATTTAAGATTTAAACGCGTTTAACGATTCTGGTGCAAGCCGCTCTAAGTAACATACAGTACACTAAATCTAAGGCAAATCTATGTCAGACTCATGATATACATCAAATAATAAAATTATGCTAGAGGCTGACTTGAGTTGAGTCAAAGTTATATTGTAAATACGGCCCTTAGATTCTAAAATCGGTTACTGGCTTCAAAGCATATTCCTGATTGTTGCAGTAGGTATAATAATTATTATTGTCTAGAGAACGTGCAATTAATTACCTACAATAAGATACTTGACCTGTATCAGTTGACACGACATTGCTTCAATGTATCTCATATTCTTCATGTATAAAGGCTAAAACACACAATTCAGCGCGTGCGCGGGTCCTGTGATTTCCATACGAATTCCCGCGACAGACCCGAGTGACCCGACCCGCCCTATGTGTGTTTTGGCTTTAGTATATGTATACTAAACCTATATACCTATGTCGACTTTTTTTTCACTGTTGATATCCTGTTACCTGCCAGTAGATTCTAACAAATAACCGCCAGCACGTTTAGCGTTAGCTGTTTTGAAAAAGTGCTGTTAGATAGTCTGGATTTGTGCCTTGTTTTCTACTTTTCTATCGTGTTATGTTTGCATAGTAGTAGCGATGTTAGTTTTAAAATGTTATACTGCAACCTAACTCTTACACACCTATGTCAATCTGGCAAAATACTAGAGAGATACCTAATTATTATAGGTAGCATTTTATTATCTTCCGACGAGGTATAGAGGTATAGTTGATCGAAGCTTCCGACCGAAAAACGGAAGGGGTGTTATAAAAGTAAGATTTTTTGTATTTATTTAAAACACTGTCTATTTGATTAGCGCAGTGCGCCGCATTGATGCTCATCATCATCTTCTCCGTGGTTAATTTTTTACTAACGTTGTAATTATGCCAGATTAGGTAGTCTATTTATGCGAAAAATTAAGGGTAATAAAATTTAGAGAATGAAATATAATAGGCTTACGCGAGTCTTGGCTTTTTCGAGAATAAAAGTTGTATAATTAAATATTTGTATTTATTTACGAGCTTTTTAATGTTTACCTTTTGATCTAATTATTCGTAGGGTGTACCTACATTAGGTAAGAAGGTATCTAGGTAGGTAGTCTAGGTACCTTACCTATAATAACGATTCGACCTCTCTCTACTCTTTATTAGAATCGTTTATATTTTATCTGTGGTAGACTGTACAAATACTTCCTGCTTTATCAGAGAACTTATTTCATGATGATCACTTGCGTCTCTGTATTAATGAAATAGGTTGTAAATGAATAACATTGTCCGTTACTACCAGTTCCTACCTATCTAATATGAAAATGTATTATTCTGTGCTGAAAATCGCACAACGGACCTTTTCCTCTGAAGTTAGATGCAACAAACCACCAACAAACAATTGCGCATTGTGGAGATGAATTCGGTGAACCAGCTTGGATGTAACTTGGTATATATATATATATATATATATATATATATATATATATATAGTTCGTAACCTGGATTGACACATAGGCTACTTTTTACCCCGAATAATTAACAGGATCTACAGAATAAAATGAACGAACAGGATTAGCAGCACCAATTGGCAAGAGGATGATGTCATGTCACGTCAGTTTGACAGGGCGTAGTGTACTACCTCTTTGGTCTAACGACTAGCGTTTGACATTCGAGTACGGGTTCGGTGTAATGTCAAGTTTCTCAAAGTATCCGCTCGGTACACGCACAGATAATGTAATGTACACGGAAACTGTACTCGCGTACGAAGTCGCGGGTAACTACTAGTATAAAAGAAGAAAAAGAATAACTGGAAATTCACGTTATCAACTCATTTAGCATTTTACAAAATTTTTATGGCGCTTAAAATTAAATTCAGAAACACTGCAACAAAGAGCATGTTGCATCATCGCAGTCGCTTGAGCAGTAACGTCACTTCATGCCTCCGACATATTCATACTTTTTACAACACCACCAAACCAAATCCAACCCTTGCCAAAAAAAAAGAAAAAGAAATAAAAATTGGCGGGAATCGGAAAATTACCACTTGTTGCATTAGTACATTAAAAATTCTTTTCGTAAACGGGCTGGCTTATTTTCAAATTGTTTTCTAAGAAAGTGTACCTAGATTAAACGAAAATGGATTTGTCCGATAAAGAAGTTATTAGGAAAAGAGTTGGCAGCGACTGTAAAGAACTTGGAGAAGAGATGTCACGCCAGTCATCTAAAATAACCAAAATGGAAGTAAGTGTACAAATACCGCTGCCATCTAAAATTCCTTATTTTTACCTAATAACAAGGTAAGTAGGTATAATTAGATATTGTGATATTATTTCACATGATTTATCACATGTCGTGGGGCAGGTGGCACAGGACACGGCGGTCTCGGAGGAGCAAATGTCGGGCGTCGAGGACCAGCACGAGCGTCTGCAGCAGAACATGGTCGACGTGCAGACGCAGACGCAGTCCGTGGAGCTCTCTGTGCGCAATCAGGATGAACTGCGCCTGCGGTCCGAGATGCAATACAAGTAGATACCTTCGCACTATGTGCCCGACCGGCATCCAGCACGGGAGCCGCGCTGCAGCACACTTTCTGTTGCAGGGTGGACAGCGCGCACAGACTGCGCGCCGTGCTCAAGCTGCAGTCGGACTGCGTGCGTGCTTCGCTCAGCCGCGCCGCCGCCGACCGCAGCAGCGCCGAAACTCGCGTGCAGGCCGCACACGATCAGCACGCGCGCGCCGCCGCCGCCAACGCCGAGCGACGTAAGGCCGCGCACCGCGCGCCGGGACCACGCGTCCGACCACCGCATCTCACGCGACTCACGTTTCAGTTCGTTCGAGCCGGGAGCGCGAGCAGCAGGTGCAGCGCCGAGCGGCAGAGGCGCAAGCCGAGAGCCAGCGCGGCGCGCTGCACAACGCCGACCTGCAGCGCCAGTGAGTGCCGAGCGGAGAGGGGCCGCACGTCGCCGGCGACCGATCCATCCAATCCATACATCTCACGTTACAGGGTGCGGGAGGGCGACGCCGCACTCGCCGTGCTGTGCGCCGAGCGCGACCAGGCGCTGGCGGCATATCAGCGCGCGCTCGTCAAGCAGGCGAACACCGCGGCGCGGCTCGCGAGCTCCGACGCCGCGCTGCACGACGAGCGACAGGCACGCGCCGCGCAGGCCGCCGCCGCCGGGTGAGGGTCCCCCCCCCCCGCGCCCCTTGGCCTGCGGCTCATGGCGCGGCACTGACGAGCCTGTCCGTGTATGCAGGGAGGCGCAGGCGGCGCACGAGCGCGCGCTGGCGGAGCGCACGGAGTCGATGGCGCGTCTGGTACGTGACGTGGCGGCCAAGGCGGAGCTGCGCACGCACTCCGACGCCGCACTGCATCAGGCGCCCGCCCCGCACCCTTCCTTATCACCAGCCACCACCAACCGTCTGCTCCACCTCATCGACTCTCCGACCGCGTTTCAAAAGGTAACATATTTCATTTAGGTTCCTACTTATTAGACACTCCTACCTTTAGATGGTGGTAGGTAGGTACGTAACCGAACTCCCTCTGATCTGTCGGTGCAGGAGCTAATGCAGGACATGCAGAGCACCATCGACAACGTTCAGAAGGCGCCCCGCGAGCCGGCGGCCGCCGTGGCTGCAGCCGTCGCATCCGCGACGCGCCGCGAGCTGGCGGCTGCGGCCGTCGCGTTCTCAGCGCCCTGCGAGCCAGCGCCCGTAACGTGCACGGCGCCCCGCGAGCCGGCGGCCGCCGTGGCTGCAGCCGTCGCGACCGCGACGCGCCGCGAGCTGGCGGCTGCGGCCGTCGCGTTCTCGGCGCCCTGCGAGCCAGCGCCCGTGCTGACGGGCGCGGCCGTTGCGTGCTCGACGCCCCGCGAGCCGGCGCCCGTGCTGGCGGGTGCGGCCGTTGCGTGCTCGACGCCCCGCGAGCCGGCGCCCGTGCTGGCGGGTGCGGCCGTCGCGTGCTCGGCGCCCCGCGAGCCGGCGCCCGTGCTGGCGGGTGCGGCCGTTGCGTGCTCGACGCCCCGCGAGCCGGCGCCCGTGCTGGCGGGTGCGGCCGTTGCGTGCTCGACGCCCCGCGAGCCGGCGCCCGTGCTGACGGGCGCGGCCGTTGCGTGCTCGACGCCCCGCGAGCCGGCGCCCGTGCTGGCGGGTGCGGCCGTTGCGTGCTCGACGCCCCGCGAGCCGGCGCCCGTGCTGACGGGCGCGGCCGTTGCGTGCTCGACGCCCCGCGAGCCGGCGCCCGTGCTGGCGGGTGCGGCCGTTGCGTGCTCGACGCCCCGCGAGCCGGCGCCCGTGCTGGCGGGTGCGGCCGTCGCGTGCTCGGCGCCCCGCGAGCCGGCGCCTGTGCTGACGGGCGCGGCCGTTGCGTGCTCGACGCCCCGCGAGCCGGCGCCCGTGCTGGCGGGTGCGGCCGTTGCGTGCTCGACGCCCCGCGAGCCGGCGCCCGTGCTGGCGGGTGCGGCCGTCGCGTGCTCGGCGCCCCGCGAGCCGGCGCCCGTGCTGGCGGGTGCGGCCGTCGCGTGCTCGGCGCCCCGCGAGCCGGCGGCCGCGGCCTTCGCTTGCGCGGCGTGCCTCGATCCTCCGCAGCAGAACGACAACGCACTGTGCACCCCGGCGCGCCCGACCCCCGCCGTAGCGTTATTCCTTACGCCGAAGGGTCGCGCCCCCGTCTCAGCCAAGCTGAGGAAGTTCAAATGAACGTGCAATACTTAGCACGCTCGATACTCATTATATCAAACGTTTTCAAACTTCATTTGTTTAATTAAATAATATTATAAATATAAAATAAAATTATTCTTTTGTAATTATATATCTACCTACTCTGTTAGGCTTTTTAATTTTTCAAATTTTACTTGCATCTCTTTACTCGTACCTACTTACCTACTATGTAGAAGTGAAAACTATTTTAGGCTTTTTCGTTCTATACATACACTAACTGTAGGTACTCTAATAAAATTTAATAAGCTGTTTGTTTATATTAGTATAGGGAGTATTGGAAGTCTCTTGGGGAGACCTTTGCCCAGCAGTGGGACGAGACAGGTTAATTAAAAAAAAAGCTGTTTGTTTTCCATGTAAAAATAAAATAAAAAATATAAGGGTGACGGTGCGCGTGGGCGACACGAGCGCCTGCAGGGCTGCGCCCGCCGCGTGCTTTGAGCGGGAGCGGGGTGCATCTTTATCCCACGCGCCGTCGAGCCTATACCTACCTACCTACATATAACCCTAGCCAGGTCGAGCATAGTTTTACATTATAAGACTTGAAGGATTAAAAAAAAACTAATTTCTTGTTTTTAACGTGTGTGTGAGGCAACGTAGCTCCTGAAAGTCTTGAATGGATGAACCGATTTTGGTTTTGTTGTTTTTGTATGAAAGTTTTCTATACCTAATCGTTTGAAAGGTGAATTAGTCGGGCGGGAGTGTTCTTAGCTATGATTGATGAAAATCGGTCTAAGATTCGTGAGTCTTTTAAATACCTAATTAATTTAATTAAGTAGGTACTTGTTTTATTATTGTTAAGTACCAGCTTCCGCACGCGACTTCGCCCGCGTCCCGGTTGATCCTGTTGTTTTTCCGGGATAAAAAGTAGCTTAAATGACATGTGTTAATCCAGGTTATGAACTATGTTATTCCTAGTTCCATCCAAATCGGACCAGTAGGGTTTGCGTGAAAGAGTAATATCCATCCATACCTAAAGGTGTTCTGTGAATCACAGACTGTGATCCATGATCCATATACCCTCTCCAGCTTTAGCTTCTTCTTCTTCTCTTCTAAATGGCTTCTGTCCGACATTTCGACAGACAATTTTGCCATTGTCAAGTGGATTATTTGAATAGAGTTTACGTCAAATCGAGTTTAGTTGCCCGCGCGGTAAATTTAATCTTCTTCTTCTTCTTTTAATTCTGGCTGTAAATTTAATCTAATTTTGATATTTTTGACATTTATATAGTACTTGACACTTTTGAAACTGTCATTTTGACATTTTACGTTACTAAATTCTAACTTTGAGTTTGAAAAATAACTCTATGATAATGATAACAAACTACCTACCTATATAAGGAGGCAGGTAGGTACGTGGTAGGTATCACCAACTAACTTTGACACCCCCACCCACAGAATACTGTTACCCAAGAAGAACGTTTACTGCATACAAATATGGCAGGACAAAATTGACCATTTGTTTGGGGGTTCGTAACTAGATGGCGTTATTTTTGGCACCAACTTTTAAAATGTTTGGTGGCAAGTTTCAAACTATTTTAGCGCTAAATTTCGAACAGACCTGGCAGGGATTAAAATTGTACAAACAGTTTCTGCTGTTTGGCTTATCTTTTTGTCAAAATGCTGACATAAGATTATTACCGAATTATTAATCATTGCTAGTTTTATCAGGTCAGCATTTGACAAAAAGATAAGCCAAACAGCAGAAACTGTTTATAAGCAATCTGTCTTTCTTAGCCTAGCACTGAAATACGAAAAATAATCAGGTACCTAACAAATTAAAAGTCACAAGTTTATTGATTTTTTTTATTATTTAAGTACCTAATAAATTACAAAATGGATCATTGAACTGCAATACAATGTCGTTGAAATGGATTATCTATTTTCTCGTTTGTCTAATGTACTAATGTATGACTATTACAATTTATCAAATAAAGACTGTACTCGTACCTACATTAATCAAACAAGAAAATACTCATACTCAACTATAGTAATGCATAGTTATTTGTGTTGCAGAATATCAATTTTTCTTTTAAGAGCAGCTTTTGAATGTTCCTCAGCAAACTGGCGGTTTTTTAATGTACAAAATCGTTTTTATACAAATATAAAATACGCTTTTTATTAAATATTCTACATTTGCTTGTTTGTGTGCATCACAATTGTTGAGGAAATTGTAATCAATAGATGCGGTCAAGATATCTGTAGCATTTTTCTTCAAATTCTTCTTAAACGCCTCCTTGTTTAAAAAATCATTTATTATTGTGGCACTGCCTTCAACACATGCAATAAATTCCTTACTCGCATACATCAAAGACTTTTTGGTTTCGTCATATTCTTTAAATTCTGTAAATATGTGTTCTGGCAGTTCTCGGTCGGCTACAAATATTCTTTTGCAAAACTGACAGTTTTTGCTTGGTATATTTTTCAAAATGAAACCACATACATATGCACAAGCTTCTTTTTCTCCTTCATTTGCTTCTGTTATACTATCATTGTATGAATAATTAATATTTTCTTGTATTACTGCTTCCATAATTTAATTTGGCAAGCGCGTAATGGAACTGAAGTGGAGCTGGGCAGGCCACATGGCAAGGCGCGGTGATGACAGGTGGAGTAGGGCGGTTACGGAATGGAGACCGAGGACAGGAAAGAGAAGTGTCGGTCGTCCAGCGGCGAGATGGGCTGACGACATCACTAACGTCGCAGGTCGGACTTGGATGAGACTGGCACAGGACCGCAGAGAATGGCACAATGAAAGAGAGGCCTATACCCAGCAGTGGGTGAGATCAGGCTGCGGATGATGATGATGATGATGACTGCTTCCATTTCCGTTAGGTTGCTTGTGCATAATAATGTGCCTGGCGTCATCAATGATTTAAAATTGTTTATCATGACCGCATTTTCGTCATTCTCACAGTTTCCAATGACAATGTGGGACAGGTAGCTGAGGACTGCTGTCTTCAAGCCTGCCACAAACTGTCCAGCTGTTGGATTAGAATTGGACCCACAGTTACCTCTTATGCACCCGAATAAGTTTTCTAGTGGGTCTTGCTGGAGCCTTCTTGAGGCTAGACTTTTTATGTTTTTATGTTTAGTTGTAAGATTTTTCCACACTTGTTCCAATCCGTTAATGGTCCATATCCATCCTTGTTGTGAAGGGGGTGGTGTTCTGCACCCCAAAAACTTCAGTTTTTTAAAAAATTCTTTCATTTGCCCAAATAATTCTATATGACGCTTATTATTTTGGATATTGGTGGCTAACGGCTTTCCTCTTCTTTTGTCTGGCGTATAAGCGTTGACGCTGTCAAATAGTTCATCCATTTTTTTAATACTTCTGCCGTCGTTGTCGCTGAAGTCGATAGTTCTCCTGAAATAATAAAAAAATAAGTGAGTAAGATACCTCTTACTATCCCAAATTTCCTACTCCTACTCCTATTATTAACTAAACAAACAACGATAAAACTAGCCAAGTGAGCAAACTCTCAGTACAAAAAAAAATCAATATATTTATTTATTCCCCACCAAGAACACCATATTAACACCAGAAAGTGTAAAATTAAACACAGAAACTGTCATAAACAATTTACTACCGAACAAATCGTGAGAATAATATCTAAAAGCCTATGATATTTATCTTTTTCATAGAGGGGGATGAAAAGCAGAGTGTGCCTATGTGTAGTGTTAATCCTCGCTACGTTCAGGATTCTACTCTAATTTTGGTCCCTTATGACACAATCTACTATTTCGTGTGGTAAGCTGGTTGTCTTATTAGACGTAGATAGTATAGTAAGAATAGAATTACTATACCACCATGGCTGGTGGCCATATAGGTCCATGTATTTTTCATACCTACATACCAAATTGTAGGTATTTTGTTTGCCATCTTCTGCTTGTTTCTGGGTAATCAGCGATCCTGTAGTTGTACCATCGACATTCATCTGGCTCTGGTTTAATAAGTTAAAATTTTCCATTAAAGGTAGAGTTAAAGATGGACCAGCCACAGGCTCAATTGTAACCAACACAGGGTCTGTCAAAACCTGAAATAAACAAACAAGTAGTGTTAAGAAACTGTGTGCCCTTTTTAACCGACTTCAAAAGAGGGAAAAGGTTCTCAATTCAGTTTTTTTTTAATGTGTGTTACCTCAGAACTCCGTCATTTATAAACCGATTTCAAAAATTCTTTTTTTTATCTGAAAGGATGTACTTCCAGGTTGGTCCCATTTAATTTTCATCAAAATCGGTTCAGTAGTTTGGTTTATAAATAACTTATATAAATGCGTATTTTGCTTTCCTGTGACTTTTTAGTGGTGTTTATGGTCACTAGAACAGACAGTTTACTGGGATTGTTCTGATGATGAAGCTGGTAGTCGAATTGAAGTCAGTTTTTCTAGTTTTTTTAACTTATAAATTATATATCTTCTTTGTGTTTTTTTCGGGAACATCATAAGATCTTAGTTCGGGTGAACAACTTGTTATCATACCAAACGCGAAAGTTTGTAATTATGTATGGATGTTTGTTTCTCTTTCACACAAAAACTACTGGTCCGATTTGAATGAAACTTGGAATACATAATTTATTCCAAGTTTCATAACTCAATATTGCAAAAAATGTCGCTTGAGTCAAGTCGCCTCTTAACCGTCGATATAGTTCGTAGCCTGGATTTACACATAGGCTACTTTTTATCCCGGAATATCCACAGGATCAAACGGGACGCGGACAAAGTCGCGCGCGGAAGCTAGTATATTATAATAGAAAAAACTCACTAACCTTGTCACATTCAGCATTTGGTACTGCAGCTTTGAATAGCCTAATACCAGCATTATCAATGAACCATTTCCTTTCAAAATGTCTAGTGCACAGCATTCTATGTTCACTGTGAAGTCGGCGATGGAATTCTTGAGAGCTCCAGGAACCATGTGGAAAACAATACATGGTCCACAACACACATCTGAAATTTATTACATGCATCATTTAGTATTTATTTCATTCCAAAGCAAAAATGTTCCAAATAGTTCTTATTGTCTGTTTTTTTTTCCTGCTTGTTTTGTGCTGTACCTACCTGTGATTGTGAACAAAATAAATAATTATCTATCTATTATTTTATTTTCTCCTAATTTTATGTTATTTAGGGAGTCTTAACGATGGAAGTAACGAAACACAATAGATTTGTAATGTGCTTTGTTATGCCACCCTATATTATCACATGACTGAGATGTCTTTTTCAACATTTACCGTGACTTTTGAGGTAAATCTTAAGATTTACCAAGTGAATGGTGGTAAAAGTCCTAATGAACGATGATCATAGAACTATTGGAACTTTTACCCGTACAAATTGGTAAATCTTAAAAGACTTACCGCAGATCGGGCTTTTATACCTAGTAACATTATTATATTCATTTCATAACAATCAGTGTTAGAGTTTTTATGTGAAAAAATATGATGGGAATTCCCATGGAGACAAGACACAATCAGGTTGTGTTCAGTAGACTACTTACCGATTAATGTTAGTTGGTCCCGGCTTAGGAAAACGATGTAATATGGTATCAGGGTTTTCACACGGTGAAGCCCCACACTTGACACACTTCCTTTGATTTTCTTTCATATTTGAAAGATAGATCTAATCACAAAGTTCCAATCTAAATACAGAGTCACTGTCTCAACCACGAGTCTCTTATCTACCACAACACACGGACTTCACTCCAGCTAAAATAGAAGGCGAAGCCCTTATAACATAGAGTCACTGTCTCAACCAAGAGTCTCGTATCTCCCACAACACAACACACGGATTTCACTACAGCTAAAATGGAGGGCGAAGCCCTTGCAACTAAATAGAGTCACTGTCTCAACCACGAGTCTCTTATCTCCCACAACACACAGATTTCACTACAGAAAACGGAGGAGCAGATGCTCAACTCAATGTTATTCATAGGAAATCTTTCTTTGACGAAACTTCACGAAAGTAAAAAAAGCCAACACCAACGGACAATGGAGTTGCAGTGCTGCTAACTCACAATTCAATTTTACCCCATTATTTTAACGATTGCTACATTACATTATTCAATCTTTTATCCTCTTGGCAACCTTATCGATCTTGAATCATCCATCTCCTTGGCTATTAATTTGGCTTATCATGCCTTAGAACACTCCAAACTTACTCTTATGTATCTGTAAAAATTGTTTCCATAATGCCCTAAGTCGCATAGTACACCTCCCTCCCCCCCCCGTGACCTGACAGTGCGGATCTTTTTTTGCAGAAGATGGCTTGACAGGTTAAATAAAACCATTTAGGTAGGTAACTAAACATTTTTATTGCTTTATATAACAAAATGGGTAAACCGAGGCGCTAATTTCTTTAGCTAGGCACCCCCCCTAAATGTTTAGGTAAATAACTCTGCCTACTCTCTCATATCTGATACTCACTGTACCTGCTAGGTTTCTATGTACCTTGCATACCCTTTACTTACCTACTGTATGTTTTGCTGGAAATAAAGTTTTTTTTTTCATTTTCTTACTCATATTTAAAAACGGCATCACCACGCTCAAAAATTTGTTTAGCTCAACTACGAGACATTTGAACCCACCAACTCCAATTTGCGTTGTATTCCGGGCCGCAATAGGTAAATTATTTGCCATCTCTGTCAAATCAATGGCAATGCTGTTTAGCTTTCCACATCATTTTTTTTATCTCAAACATCTAAAATGGCGCGGGAGTTTGGCGTGAGTGACAATGATGTTGGCGAATATTAGGTTCGATCAAAATATTTACTCGTATCTCGAAGGGCGAATTTCCCAACTAATACTGGCTGGAAACACTGGACAGTAATTTGTTGAAAATTTGGCAAAAGGACTAGTACCTATCCAGCGCCAGAAAAAAATAAAAAATAAAAAAATTGATGAGAAATGCACGCTGCCTAAAAATTATTGCACTAAAATGTTAAATATTCTGATTATTTTTTAAATGGTTTATTTTATTGTGCAGTTTATTTTTACATAAAAATATAATCAATTGTAAAAATAATTAACAATTATTTTAACTTAACAAAACTGCACAGTTTTAGTGCAGTTTGATGAGGCAACTACTATGAGCGAGACCGAGCTACAGCTATCCCTGTTCTTTGCAGCCCCAAGTAGGTATTGTGGGAGGTACCGCACTCGTCAAGCGGTTATTACATTACACAATCTCAAGCACGCTAACTAGCATCAAGCGTAGTGTAATACCACATTTACACTCGCGCTTCGTCCCTCGCCTCGTGGCTCGCCTCGTCCCTCGTGCGAGGCTTGTGTTGATCGATGGTAAATGAGTTGCCTGTTTACACTCGCGTGCCGACGACGCCGGGTGCGACGCGAGGTCCTTTGACTCGTGCCCCAAAAACCGCTCCGGACGCGAGCGCCGCGAGTGACGAGGCGAGGGACGAGGCGAGCTACGAGCGTCTGTTCACACTCGCACCTCGCCCCTCGCCTCGTCCCTCGCCTCGCGAAGAGATGGGCACTTACCCGGTAAATACCCGATCATCGGGTATATACCCATTTATACCCATTTTTACCTACCCATTTTGAATTTATACCGGGTATTAATTCAAAAACTCTTTTTTAACATTGAGGTTTAGTTTTAGTAGGAAATTCATGTTTTTATTGGTTAGTATTCGTTCTGATTTATAATGATTTCGTATTAAAAGTAAAATAAACCAGAAAACAGAAATTAAACCAGCTAGGTAACTATTCAAATTATCGATTTTTGATGAGGTTTAACTATATAAACTAGTTGTTCTGTGAAAAAATTGACCTCACGAGCCTTTATGACCATTAATTTTTAATTTCCCCTCTTTTCCCCCTTCCACTCCCCCTTTTGGGAAATATTTTTACATCAATTGGTCCAAAATGAAGTCTTTAGTGTGCTTCTCAAATTGAAATCCATCGATTCCTCTGCCCCTTTTCTCCCCTACTTTCCCCCCAATTAAAAGACGCGGTCGATTAAAAAATTTAATAAATCAAGGAACTAGTGTGCCGATATTCGTCCAAATCGGTCGATAAATGCGACCTGTAGGCGAGAACTGACAGACAGACGGACAAAAGCATTTTTGGCCAATCCCGAAACTGAGACGCTCGTTATCCTCGTGGCAGACTGTGCGGGGCCCCTCCCGCCTCGGGTGGCAGCACTCCGCGGCGGGATGCGAGGTGGGTGAGAATTGATGCATTCTTTGGCAGGTTTCTGGATTATTTTGATTTAATACCAAATAACATCTAGACCTATTTAGATTCTGCATTAAATTATCTACTGATTAGGATAATAACTAGTTGTTCTGTAAGAACAGTAGATCTCGCGAGCCATAATAACCATGCAATAACAGACACTTTCCCTTTTCCTCTGGCTAAATCGCATTTCAGGTGCTTCAATTTTCCAATAGGCCTTTCCAATTTACCTATGTAGAATTGAGCAAAATAGGGGTATAAGTTTTAGCGATTACTCGCGTTCCTTTGGTCCTAGGAGGTCGAATCTAGTGTTTACGGATTTGTCTCATAAAGGCGGAAAGGACTGCGTAATCTAACTGATATAGGTGGGCGTAGAGTTTCGGAAAAAATTTAAATTAATTTCCCCTCTTTTCCCCTTCTACATTTCTTCTACTATTTTTTGGATTTTTTTTATACTTACACCATCTTGTGTAGAAATAAGTCTTTAGTGTGCTTCTCAAATTTGATTGAAATCCGTCGATAAATAACGCTACAGCAAACTTTCCCCTTTTTCTCGCCTATTTTTCCTCCAATCAAAAATCGCGCTCGACAAAAAAATTTAAATAAATCAAGGAACTTGTGTGCCGATTTTCGTCGAAATCGGTTGATAAATGCGACCTGTAGGCGATTACTGACTGACAGACAGACAGGCAGCCGGACAAAAACATTTTTGGCCAATCTCGAAACTGACACGCTTCGCTCGCTCGGTCAATTACTATTCCAAATTTCAACTCTCTAGCTTCTACGGTTCAGCTCTGGTAGCGCGTGACAGACAGACGGACAGACGGACATACGGCCAGACGGACAGACGGACAGACGGCCAGACGGACAGACGGCCAGACGGACAGACGGCCAGACGGACAGACGGACAGACGGTAAGTGTAAGTAAGTGTTTCGTTTTTCCAAAACTGAACCGGAACACTAAAAACAAGAAAACCTTTACCTTTACCTTATTGGCGATTTTTAACTCCAAATATCTCGGAAACGTGACACTTTAGGACAATATAATATAGAACATTTTTTGCTTGTATTAGTGTCCTCTATCCATATATACTACTTTCAATGTGCGCGGAAACTTTAAAAAATTTCAAAATGGCGGGCGGGTCGATATGCCACAAAGGTTCTATCCCCTTTTTGTTAAATACCCGTGCGAAGCCGGGACGCGCCGCTAGTGTAACTATAAAACGACAGTAGGCCTAAACATATTATATAAATGCAGGTCGTATTTTTACCGGGTATTAATAAAAAATACCCGGTATAAATGGGTATTTTTTATTTCTTAGCTATTCTACCCTTCCCTTCCCATTTTTACCTACCCAATTTTTACCTACCCGCCCATCTCCGCGACTCGTACGCGAGTGTAAATGTGGTATAATAAGGGAAAGACAGGTAGACTGACTTGCTAGTCTGCTCCAAGCACGGACTTGTTAGCCTGACTTGATATTGCATGGTGTAATAAGAGTAAGACAGTAAGACCGTTCAGTCAGCGTCCGGCAGCCGCAGAGGAGGGTCGTGTCTCGCGGTGCCGTACCTACACAATGCCATGCGAACGATCGAACGAACAAAACGAGAGGTGATCTTCGATATTATCGATATCTATCATGACATGCCATATTTATGGGAGAAAAATCATACCGATATATGACTAAAATATGGGTGAAAGAGTATGATTCGCTCATATTTTTATCTCTTATTTCGCCCCGTTATGTACACCCCAACCCTTATTTCTTAAATTTTGTTGAAATAGTCGCGGTAAGAGCTACCGCCATTTTCCGTCATTTCGAAAGATTTTCAAGACGCCCGTCAAGGACGACGTCCGCCTTTCGAATGAGTAAGCATGCGATATCTAGCGCAGTGTAATAGCAAGCCAGTCTACGTAGATTCTAAGCACGGACTAGTTAGCGTGCTTGAGATTGTTTAATGTAATAACCGCTTCAAACAAAGTCGACCCCACCTGCCCCCACCCCCTCACACACGAGTTTTTGAGTTTTGCGCCTTTTGTGAGAAGATTGGTGAAGTTGATGAATGGAAAAGCCAGACCAGCTAACCCGACAGAAAATCTCTTCATCCTCCTTGATTGACTGGAAGAGGAGCTCGCTGCTCACTGAAATATCGTTGTTTTTATTTTTTACAAAACAAATTCTAGTCTCTTGAGTGTTTCAAACACAGAAAATGTATCGTGCAGTGATCCTGTGTGTTCTATTGTTTACGCCGCTTTCCCAATGTGAACTAGAAACTGGATACTCAGAGAGTAAGTATTTCTGTCTTTGAATAACACAGATTTCAATAGCATGATCTTCAGTAAAGACACTGTCATTTTACATAAACAGGCCTTTGCATCTATCTAGATGATTTAACAGCGTCAGCAGCTACTTTTAACCCTGTGTAGAGGACATTACGGCCTGGGCCATTTATTAGACGCCTTAGGCTTGCTTTATTATGTACCATTTCTTATGACCATCATAATGTAATAATGTTGGTAGCTAAAGATGAACGCAAGATAATTGTCAAAGTCATCTCTTTTTGTTGTCATGAAAGTGTTCTACTTCCACTACAATGCACTCAACGGATCTATGCAATCATAAAAGCCATTTTGTTGTGCAATCAAGTTCTTCAAATTAAATGGGCTGCCCGCATCACAGATAATCTCAAAATTGCTTAGATCCACTGACTCCATTGTTATGCCTAAATTTTTGAGATACCTATCCTCAAATATTTTTATTGATTTTTCAGTCGAGTACAAATGTTCATTGCCAGATGTAACAAGTGAGGATGATAAATTGGACATAACAAGATTTAGAATGGATTTTTCTAAAATATCTGAAGTGAGTTCTGGTTGAGACAATTTTGCCAGTGCCAAGTGAATTATTTGTAACTAGCTTCTGCCCGCGACTTCGTCCATGTCCTGTTTTATCCTGTTGATTTTCCGGGATAAAAAGTAGCCTATGTGTTAATCCAGATTATGAACAGGTTATATTTTAAGTTTCATCCAAATCGGACCAGTAGTTACAGCGTGATTGAAACACAAACATCTAAACTTTCCCATTTATAATATTAGTGGGATAGTATTTAGCCAAGTCGAGTCATACATCAAGACGGCTGTCTGTTATTATTCACAGTTCACCTATTTTGACAGTTCTCCATGAGAATGGGTAAAATCGCCCTGTAAATAGGAATTACTAAAATGTCAATAAGAAGAATTTTTTAAAGTTATTTAGAACCAACTTCTGAGATACAAATAGCTAAGGTTGTTCATACAATATTCCAGGTAAAGTTTCCTGGATTGATTGGACCACTGAACGAAAGGCTGATCTGCAAAATAAAATGTATCGATGGCAACTGGGTGGGGCCCCTTTGTTCCACCACTCCAAGTAAGGAGTAGTGCTGCTGTAGATAGATGTACTTTTCTATAGTTACCCTTTTTGTGACTGTTAGAGAGGTAAGTTTAATTCTTTTTTTAACCCCGACGCAAAAATGACAAGAGTGTTATAAGTTTGACGTGTCTGTGTGTGTCTGTCTGTGGCATCGTAGCTCCCGAACGGATGAATAGATTTTGTTTTTGCTTTTTATGTTTGAAAGGTGAATTAGTCAGGAGTGTTCTTAATTATGTTTGATAAAAATCGGTCCAAGATGGCCGCCGACGCTGAATGGCAGATTACATATATTTTCACAACTCCCTCAATATGGGCATCAAATGAAAAAGCTGGACTAGTAGAATACTATACACTATGCTTCAAATCCAAGATGTCCGCTGGCACAAAATGGCGGATTACATATATTTTCACAACTCCCTCAATATGGGTATCAAATGAAAGGGCTTGACTAGTAGAATAATGTACACTATATTGGAAGGAAATAAGGAGTATTAACTAGGCTTTGTATTTAATGTCACTTGTTTTATACTACTTGGTAGGCAAACAAACAAACAGTTCGCCTGATGACAAGATGTTACCGTAGCCTATGGACATGCGTGTTGCGTGACCCTTTAGTTTGACTTTTAAAAAGAAGTTGCATAATTTATATCTTTATTTTTAGATGGGCGATTCCAGCCAGTACTTCGGGAATGCCTTTACCGCCATGACTATCCCCTACTCGCGATTTCGTTCAAAAACTCCACAATAGCTGTAAGTTTTTATAATCAATAATCATACACAATGAACACATGACAACAAACGAGCTAAGCTGTAGGATCTATGGATGCAACAGAAACTTTTTAACCACCGGCGCAAAAACGACGAAGTATTATAAGTTTGAGTGACTGTGTGTGTGTCTGTGTCATCGTAGTTCCCGAACGGATGAACCGATTTTGATTTTGTTTGAAAGGTGAATAAGTCGGGAGTGTTATTAGCTATGTTTGATGAAAATCTGTCCAAGATGGCCGCCGCCACATACATATATTTTCACAACTCCCTCAATATGGGTTTGAAATTAAAGGGCTTGACTAGTAGAATAATGTACACTATATTGAAAGAGAATGAGGAATATTAACTAGGCCTTGTGCATTCATACTATTTCTACTATTTTGTGTGGGGTGTTTTTTTAATATTATGTAACTTGTATACGAAGGCTTAAAAGGTAATAAGGCCTAATAAGAAGGCTTAAAAGGAAAAAACCTTTTGAGTTAGTGTAATAAATTAGTGAAATTCAGTGAAAACAAACTAAAGAACACATGAACATAGTGTCTTCCTTTAAATCCTAAATAGAGACAATAAGAAACGTGTTAATGAACACGTTCTTAGATTAAGCAATTCTAGCAATTTAAGTTAATTTTAAATTACTTATTAGCCCACTTTGTGGCTAGATTGTAATCATATTAGGGTACATTCTTTAGAAATAATGTACACTAAATAAAATAAAAAAACTTGTATAAGAGAAAAAGTGATCTTTTTAAAATTATAATAATTACTTACAGATTATTATAATAATTACAGAAGGAAACTTCATTTCCCCATGGATCACTGATAGTGGCGCGTTGCATTCACTTCGGGCTTTATAAGTTGAAGGGCGAAGGCGTTTTACGTTGTGAAAATGGAGAATGGTCACCGCAGTTCCCAGAATGTGTACCGACTACTATTGTCACCAACTTTACTGGTAAGTCTAATCAAAGACTATTTAAGGGCGCCGCGTGCCCCGAATGGTATACTGCGCTCCAAAACGCACATCGTTGACGTTAAAGTGGAACTGGGCTGGACCTGCAGCCGGATGCCTGACGATTGTGGGCGATTGTATGTTGCGTAAAATAAATAATTTATATTCTACTCTATTCTATTCTATTCTATTTTAAAAGAACAACAGAGCGGATCCACAAAATTTATAAGTTAAAAAACTAAAAAAACCGACTTCAATTCGACTACCGGCTTCATCATCAGATGATCATCCCAATCGGACCAGTACTTACAGCGTCATTGAAACACAAACATCTAAACTGACATTTATAAATAGTAGTGAGATTATGATCCGAATGCATGGCAAAGGCATTTCTTCTCTTTTTCCACTCTTCGCTATCTGTTGCTGTGACAGGCCATGTGCTCAGGTGCGAGTCGAGCTCGTCCCGCCATCTCATTCTAAGACGTCCACGTCATGGCCTTGCATTTTTAACCGACTTCAAAAAAGGAGGAGGTTCTTAACTCGTTTTTTTTAATGTGTGTTACCTCAGAGCTCGGTCATTTATGAACCGATTTAAAAAAAAATATCTGAAAGGATGCACTTCCAGGTTGGTCCCATTCAATTTTCATTAAAATCGGTTCTTTGGTTTGGCCTAATAAAAATAACTGAAAAAAAAATATGCCATCGACGTGCTCGAAATTGCGTATCTTGCTATTCTGTGATTTTTTAGTGATGTTTACGGTCACTAGAACATTCCCAATGAACTGCCATCATCATCATCATCCGATGATGAATCCGGTAGTCGACTTGAAGCTGGTTTTTCTAGTTTTTTAAACTTATAAATTATTTTACAAGCTTTTATTTAACTTGCAATCCTTGCAATGAATGTTTGCGTGTTTGTTTAGGGCAAATCTTACAAGCTAAATTTGAACCACTTCCCGATGTCCGATTTAGCTGAAATTTGGCATACCTATAGTCTTCGGTGGCAATGCAATATAGTGACAGCTAGCTGATCTGATGATGGAGGTGGAAGGTGGGCATAGGAATTCTGTGATAAAACGACGTAACCCCATCGAGTTTGGGCTCGTTTGATTTGTCTAGGACTCCGGTCCTAGATGACGCAGAAATAAAAGCTTATTTTGAAAAATAACATTTTTAAACATAAACTTATTTATTGATTGTTTCAACATAGATGCCATAGTTCAAATTACTATGCGGAATGACATTACTGGTTGCGTACAAAATGGTACACCAGACCGGATCCGAACCTGTGACTTTGTATTCGCTACCGCTAAACCATCAATGCTCTTAATTTTCATAAAATCTAAAAGATTCATATTCTCTTGGCAATTAAATGTTTAGGAAACATTGAAAAGATACTGAGAAAATAATGTTGTTTCACGAACTTATAACTCATACAATTATTATGGTTTAGTTGTAGAGCCTTAAATTTTTTTCTTGTGATAAGGATAATACTATTTGGTTAGATAATGTCATTAATAATGTGTAGGAGAAGCTGACATTGAGTGTAGAGAATTGTCAAACAACCGATCGGCACATATGTGCTTGAGTCTATGTATTACATAATATGCTATGTAAACTTATATCAGTCTACTAATAACACACTCTAATTAACTTAAAAATACAAGGGGGTCTTGCTTAAGTTACCAATACAGTTCAATATACAGAACTAGATGGCGTTAGTAAATTTGTACGGTTTGTAGATCGCGCCAACGAAGTGTTTTGACCAAACCATGAGATCTTGCTAGAGGTGCGCCGTACCTTTGTAGATCATACAAATATTTTGTCCCAGTTTTTGTAGCAGTTGCCATTCGGAGTAACACCTTCCGGGAGGGCTTGCATTTATGTTTAAAAATCCTACTAATATTATAAATGCGAAAGTTTAGATGTTTAGATGTTTGGATGTTTGTGTTTCAATCACGTCAAAACCACTGAACCAACTTGGATGAAACCTGGCATATATATAGTTCGTAACCTGGATTGACATATAGGCTACTTTTTATCCCGAATAATTAACAGGATCTACAGGATAAAATGAACGAAAAAGATTAGCAGCGCTAATTGGCAAGAGGATTTCATTGTCATGTCATGTCACGTCAGTTTGACAGGGCGTAGTACTACCTCTTTGGTCTAACAACTAGCGTTTGACATTCCAGTAGGTACGAGTTCGGTGTAATGAGGTGTAATGTCAAGTTTCTCAAAGAAGTATCCGCTCGGTACACGCACAGATAATATAATGTACACGAAAACTGTAGACGCGTTCGAAGTCGCGGGTAACTGCTAGTTAAAAATAAAAAAAAAAATGTTTAAAAAAAAATCTGAATTTAATTAATTTTATTGATCAAAACAATAACTATATACAAATACTTAAGAAAATAGCATTTTTAACAAAAAAAATATTAAAATGAACTCTGAATTCTAAATGCTAGAGATAGAAAACAGAGTTCAAATCACCGACTGCAGGCAGGGTGCCCAAAAGGCTGGCAACGTTACCTCTTTGTATGGCAATACTAATTCTCTGTCCAAGGTAAGCGCCAGCCCTTTGGTGGTAAAATAAAATAAAATTTAATATCATCGTTTGGTAAATATTTATTACATCAAACAATAGATAGGTATAAATTTTTTACAGTTTTTATTATTTTCTTATTCTATGTATTCTTTAAGATCAACGTCTTTAATTTTTGTATAAAAGTGACGTAACTAAGTGTTCTCTATAAGATCCTATGGTTAAAATAAATGAATATGAATATTTAGTTGATTTTCTCTAATTTACACCTACTGTATGTATTGGTACGATTTGCGGCGCAACAGGGATATAACCCGTCTACTGGTATTAATATCACTGTGTAAATTTCAGGAGACGCGCCCCCATCTATTCGGTACTCCATCCTGAGTGGTTCAGCGACGGTGGAGCCATCTGGAGAGCTTTTCGTGTTCCCCGATAGTACTATTCGCATCGAATGCGTGTCTGCCCGACTGCTGGGAGACCCGCTATGGAGCTGGACGCAGTCTATAGGTCACTACCATTCTGGTTAGTGGTATATTCAGAATTCATTCTATCAACCTATATCAGTCCACTGCTGGACGTAGATCTCTCTCGCGATGCGCCACTGAGCTCAGTCTTCGACTCTTCTCATCCAGTGTTTGCGCTACATTTCGCAGATCGTCACCCCATCTTACCTGAAGGCGATATTCCGAATTGTCTCTTTCGAATTGAGAAAAAAAACTAAATAAAGAATATCTTGAATCGAATTTACTCGAAATAACAAGCAAAGATGTATAAAAGATATTTACATGCGTTACCTTATATCCATAATGGTGAGAGAAAAGTAAGGTAATTACCTGACTCCTACTTAGTCGCGCACCGAGGAGCGTCGCGGTTGCATCTCTAAAACTGATGTGTGTATCTCTTTCTAGCAACAGGTGCGGCGTTTTTTTACTAATTTTTGCATACTGTATTGGTATGTAAGTAACACACATATTGGGAGAGACCTACGTCCAGCAGTGGAAGAGTATAGGTTGATGATGATGATGATGTAAGTAAAATAATATTTGCGCTATTTCTTAGTGCAACGGTACATACATACGCATAACTCGTCTATTGGTCACTAATATCAAAGAGAAAGTCGTGGGTTCGAATCCCACTCTTTTGGAATGTACACTGTAATACAAAATATGAATAACTAGCAGGTTAAAAAAGCTTCAAAACTCAGAACAGTATACTTCAGGTTCAAAAGTTCGAACAGTATTTGGGTATCAACTAATGTATATCTTTCTCTTTCCAGCATGGTCGACGGAAGAAGGAGAGAAAGATACACACTACCGTCTTACTCTGTCGAAGATGTCTGTAAGGAACACTGACCAGTACACATGCACCACTCCCAACGGAACCACAAACACAATCTACATTAAAGTTGTTAGTGAGTTTTCGCATTCTGATGTATACTATATTATTATTTATATAGATATTCTATTCTTTCGGGTATTGCATAATGGTTTGTAGAATCTATATTAAACTATCTGTGCCCAGTGTGGACATTTTCCGCATACCACGAAGTTCACATAAACTATATTTGGTTTGGTGATTTGAGCAGCGCCCCTAGCGGGAAGTTTGCATAACCGATTATCAACTTCAACTTCTTGATTTAATTTTCCTCTTATTTATGGCATCTGTCCAACATTTCGACAGACAATTTTGTCAGTGTCAAGTGAATAAATTGAAATAGTATTTAGTTCTAACAAAACGTGACATTGGCGAAATTGCGGGCAATACTGCAAAGGCTATTTAAAAAAAAATTAATTGTATTTAATTAAGTCGAGTCATTTGTCAAATCCGATGTCATTTGTTTTGAAGATAAAATAATGGATAAGATTCAGTCAAAGAATGGTCTATCTAAATGTAAAAAAAATAACAAATAGTCGATACTGACTGAATCAATAAATAAGTCAAAGTATTATCGAGCTTCTAAATATAAAGCATTTTGCAAATGAGGATAGAATAAGCCAAAATGTTTTAAAATTTGGCACATTTAGAAATTGTAGAGAAATATTTCTATACTTACATAAAAATGTATAGAAATTTAATGCGATTTCAATTATTTCAAATTGAGGTTAATTTGTATATTTTAAGGATAATGATCTTAATAATTTACTTAATCGACAATATTCTGTAGTAACTAAATATAATGAGGTACACGGAAATCAAGTGCGGGGTTAAGTTTATGTATACGAATTTTACTGAGATTTTTAAATATTCCCACTCTCTTCTTAATATACATACAATATACACGGGCTGTTGTTATGAGTTCGAGCGATTTTTAGAATAAAACATAAAAATAAGAATATTCTTTTATTTGAGATATTTATCGATATGCAAATAGATTACACGAGACGAAAGCAAAGATTTACTTATTTGTAACTAGCAGTTACCCGCCACTTCGTACGCGAGTACCGTTTCCGTGTACATTATATTATCTGTGCGTGTACCGAGCGGATACTTTGAGAAACTTGACATTACACCGAACCCGTACTCGAATGTCAAACGCTAGTCGTTACACCAAAGAGGTAGTACTACGTCCTGTCAAAGTTGACGTGACATGACATCATCCTCTTGCTAATAATTGGCGCTGCTAATCCCGTTTTTTCGTTTTATCCTGTAGATCCTGTTAATTATTCGGGATAAAAGTAGCCTATATGTCAATCCAAGTAACGAACTACATATATGCCAAGTTTCATCTAAGTTGGTTCAGTAGTTTAGACGTGATTGAAACACAAACATCTAAACATCCAAACATCTAAACTTTCACATTTATAATATTAGTAGGATAGGATATAATATTAGTAGGTTAAACACTTTAAACTGTATTAAGAAAAAATTAATTAGTTAGGACCCCTCTTGGGTATAGGCCTCCTCCAGTGTTCTCCAGTTGTCTCGGTCCTGAGCCAGATCTATCCAATTTGTTGTATTTGTAGTTTTATGTATGTCGTCTACCCATCTAGCATTAGGTCTACCAGGTCTTCTCTTTCATGTGGGCCCTTTCCATATTGGTAACAATATGGAAAGGGTCCAAATACCTTAATAGCATAAAAACATTTTGTTAATTTTCCAGATGTAGTTTGCCCAGAACTGGGTGCTTCTGGTCCACGACTCAGGCAACACAGTCAAGGATCACGGCTGGGACATTCAGCGCATTACAGCTGCCAGCCAGGATTCCATCTCAGCGGAGAGCCGATGTTGACCTGCATGGGGGATGGTGAGTGCCTTAAAGTGTAGTGCAGGGTTCAAAGTGGGGTTCGATATTTGACCGTAGGGGTTCATGTAATGGGAGTTACATACTATGTTTCAATTAAGTATTTATCTACAAATTTTGATTTAATCGTTATTGTTATTTAAGGCGTCACAGCTCAGTCGGTATAGCTCTGCCTTCCGTGCTGTGGGTCGTGGGTTCGATCCCCACCAAGAACAAACATTTGTGCGTGGAAAACATTGATGTTTGTTCCATGTCTGGGTGTTACTATGTATTATAAGTATGTATTTACAAAAAAAGTATATAAGTATTCTATCAGCCATCTAGTTCCCATATCACAAGCTTTGCTTAGTTTGGGACTAGAGGGCGTTGTGTGACATGTCCATGAATATTTATTTATTTATTTATTTACAGGTCGATGGTCATCACTACCGCCAACTTGCGTTGAAACCTTCTGCCCACCGCTCGGCTCGCTAGGCCCCCACCTTTCAGTGGTGGAGTACAACTCTTCATCAGGTGGTCGCGCTGTGTTCCAATGCGCCTGGGGGTACCGCCTGATAGGTGCACCGGGGCTCGAGTGCGAGCTGGAAGGGAAGTGGTCGGGTGATGCACCGAGTTGTATCCGTGAGTGTTATCTGATGTTATGTGGTAGCCTCTAACAATCCATTGCACTCCATCACTCTGAGATGTAAAGTTGCTAAGTGTCATGTACGTGTAATAGCACCGGCACCCATACCCTTCAAACCGGAACACAGCAATGCGAGCATCACTGTGCACACCACGAAATACTTCTTAGTAAGTACTGCCCCGAACGTAGTAGAGCTTTTTGTGACAGTATAGAGAGTGCTGTGGGTCGTGGGTTCGATCCCCACTAAGAACAAACATTTGTGCGTGGAAAACATAGATGTTTGTTCTATGTCTGGGTGTTACTATGTATTATAAGTATGTATTTACAAAGAAAAGTATTTAAGTATTCTATCAGCATGTAGTTCCCATATTACAAGCTTTGCTTAGTTTGGGACTAGAGGGCGTTGTGTGTAAAGTCCATGAATATTTATTTATTTAATTAATTTCGATTCACCAGAGTTCAACTATTTCTCCATACAAAACCTGTGAGTATTTCGAACTAAATAAAACTACGAGCTATGTAAATATTTAACCATCAGCACTTCACTGAGTTTTGGAAATACACAAGTTTTTTGTTCACAGCAATCTACTGCCCTGACCCCCTCGTTCCGGAAAACGGCAAACTTTTGACTGAGCCGTCGAAAAACGGCAAATTCGCCGTCGGAGACTTAATGATCTACGCGTGTGGTGATACCTTCCACATTCTAGGAGAGTCCTCCATCGTCTGCACTGAAAACGGCTTCTGGTCACACCCTCCTCCATTTTGTATCCCGCAATCGGAAATTAGAAAATCCGATACAATTTATGTGGAGAATACAACGATGGTTCATGTGGAGGAGTGAATTTAGAATTTACTCAGCAATTTTAAATGTTTTATGGATTTTTATCAGTATTTGTCTGTAAGCTGACTTCTTCTTCTTCTTCTAACTTAAGAGCTGTGCTCTTGTCGGCGTAATGTATGCATTTCGCCGACATTTCGCATGACTTACGTCCTCAGTATTCAATCCTTGGTAAAGGATAGGTAGCGATCTGCATCAGTTATTAATTTTTGACCAAATAAGTGTTGCTATAGTAATGTATGTAAGGGGGAATCAAAAATAGATTGAATATTAGGAATGGTCATTCGTTAAATTTTGTATCCATCGAACAATATTATGTAGATATTTTTAAAAACAAAAGTATATAAGTATTCTATCAGCATCTAGTTCCCATATTTCAAGCTTTGCTTAGTTTGGGACTAAGGGTCGTGTGAAATGTCCTTGAATATTTATTTTATTTATTTTTCGATGTATCTTCTCTGTATGGTTATTCCAAAAATTGGCTATACGATATTACTGGTTTTCGCTAGTGCTCAATACCTACTCGTAGAGGTGGATAAATATAAATATGGTCTCATTAAACTAATGTAAAAATTAATTTATTTGCCGAAGTGGACATAAGAACCATATTACTTTGTAAATATATAGTCTTTTAGAAGATTGTTATAAGCAGTTACAATGTTTCTATGTTATATCAGAAATGGTTAATGTTTTTGATTGTTATTTTATTTAGTAAGTATAATATAGTAGATGGCTGATTATAAAATAATTAAGTTCTTGCAATGAATAAAAAAAACGAAAAATAAAATGGTTCCATAAATAACTGCTTTCTTTCGTTTCACACCCTAGTACACACGGCCACAGGTCAGGTTATACACCCAATACAACTATAACTACGCTACATACAATGCAAAGAATCGTTGGAAATGGAGCGCAATAGGCGTAGGCACGCGCCGCGCTCGCTGCCCGTTCTGCACAAATACCGGCCCTCTCGCACGATAGTCCAAACAGTATATGTTGACGTGTCTTCGACTGTACAATTAAATAAATGTAAGTATTGTAGATGGAAGTATATTGGTAGTGTAAAAGGGTGTACGAGCAATGATCTTTTGAGCATACTGACTACCTCTTGTCAAACAGTAGGTTATAGGTACAGTTTACACAATGTCTTGTGTCTGTGTGGGAACAATATTGAGCACATACCCAGTAGAGGAAATATTTTCCTTCCAATTCAGGAACTGTTTTTCTCAACTAATAAATACCTCAACTCTCGCTCGCGTCGTCTCTCTTTCACCTAGCTGCAATGTCTATAGCGTCATCTCATTCAATCATTATAGTGCTGACTTGACCTTGAGCCGGCCAATCAGAGCGCAGCGATCGCTGCGGTACCTACCCGCATTTCCTCCTCTACTGGGTATGTCCTCGATGGGTAACAATGAAAATAAATTCAATTGAAATACAGTTTTTATTCGTTTGATTGTTGTTTTACACGACTATATAGACACATAATTTCACTTGAAATAGTTATTACTGTAGATTTCCACAAAGACAATGTTTACAAAAAACATGAACAACTCTGAATGTATCGATCGCAAATCAAACCTACAATTAGGTCCATTTTTGTAAAACTTATGATCTACCTAAATTAAATTAGTATCTGTCCTACCTACCTAGGCTAGCATTCGTTCCTATTTAAAATGAGTTTATGTACTTTACCAGCGTAGGTAGGCACCTTGTTATAAAGTATTAGAGGGAGGAACAAAAATTAAATCCTAAACCTACTGAAGTAGTAGTAGGAGAGCCCGCTAAACACTGACCTTCACCAATCTGTTAACCAGATGAAACATATTTTTTATTAAGTTTTAATTAAAAGTTAGTATTAAAACTTTATAAATAATACTTTTCATCTGGTTAATAGATCGGTGAAGGTCAGGGTTCAGCGGGCTCTTAGACTATAACAAAACAAAAAATAAAAAATCTTAAATTACTATTATAAAATTAACAAATCAAATTCTTAAATGAAATAATACTGGCTGTAAAGACACTTTAGATCATTCATCATTGCAGAAATGATTAGAGCATGAGCAGAGCTTGAAAACTTTGGGTGTACCAACGAAGATGTCTTTCAGAATATTTCTAGTTACAGTTTCATGATCTAGAGGTGTCTGCGTGCTCGCGTCATTGTAGCATATGAAACTACCATCTGATGATGACGAAGTAGTACTGTTTTTTCTAAACCTGTCAAAAACATTTTCTTCACTGTCGTGGTTGGCATCGAACTCCATAGTTTCTGGGTCGTTTTCATCAGATGCAGAGTCTGTGTGTTCTTCTAACGGTCTTGATTCTTCATTTATCACGTGATTATCATTGGAACTGTCGGTGTGATCATTGGAACTGTCGGTGTGGTCTTGATTGTGAAGAGATATTACTGAAGGACGAAGGGGTTCTGCCCGCATCACCTCTATTTCATCCGAAGTGTTGTGCTGATTGTCTGAAACTAAAGGTATTTTTATTGTAAAAACTAGTAAGTACTTACATTAAACTGCTTGACTGGTTAATCATGGTTTGAGTACATTCCATTTGATAAATGATTTTTATGTATCTACCTAAAGTATCTATCTAATAATTGGTGTTGATCTGGATTCACATAAATAATTTCGATGTTTTCAAGAAGAGAGTGAATAGGCCTCTTCTAGGCAAATATGCTACATCGTCGACCGCATCATCGCTTAACATCAGGTAAGATTGCGGTCAAATGTTTGTTTATGTATTAAAAAAAATCGGGTCTACGTCCTTAGAACTGGATATCGAGGACATCATAAAACCGCTATTGATAAAACTAAATAGATGCAACTAATTTACCGTCGTCATTGTTTTCCGGCATGGCTACATCATTGTCTTCAAGTTCCTCAACTTCTTCTTCTAAATCTGCATCGTATTCGTAAACCATGTCCGCGTCAGCTTCCTCACTGTAGTGGCTCAGCGGTGATGCTCTAGTCTCTATGTCTTCAGTAGCATCAGCTAAGCAAGAATTCAGTGAGTTACTTGCTCTATTTGTATCCAAAGTACCTATTGGTGATGCTTCTGTGCTAGAACTGTTGCCTGTAATTTTGGATATTTTAGATTTCCTAACCTCATCCTCATTGTTGGCTGCTGAAGGCCTCTTTTCAGAACTAGTAGAAACATCAGTATGATCGTTTTCTATGTCGGATATATCACTTTTTCCTTCAATGAAGAGTCTTCGGTAAATTCTGAGAACTTTCTTCTCCAGCTTTACGTAGAACTCTTCAGATTCATCGCAAGGGTTGCGCTCTTTTTCCATAATAATAGGAGGAAGGGGGCTGACAGGTCTGGATGGCTTCCGTGGATGCAAAATGGGGAAGCGTTGTGTGTATGAACAATTGGTGGATTGATGTTCTTCTGGCACCAGAGACATTACTGAAACAAAGTAATTACTATTAAAATATGTTTTAGCAGGTTAACAGACAATACCTACTTAGTCAGAGGCACGTCCGAGCATAACAGCTACTACTATCCAAGTACCTAGTTGCTTTTTGTGGCTCACATTCCATAGGGCTCCCTATCCTCTACATCGACGGAGCGATGTCAATGGATGGAGAAAGTACACCTGCTCGGTTTTTTCTAGAAATCTAAGGAGAGGCCTTCCAGTAGCGGACTTCTATAGGCTGAATTGATGTTATTCCATATGTGACAGGTTCTAATCACATCTACGATGCATAGGTAACGCAATACCTAATACTAATCGCGCATTGAGTAGGCAGGTTAGATTGTTCTTTGGTTGTTTGATAAGTCTTTTCCTTAGGTCGAATTCTACGTCGAACTCAGTAAGCGACACATTTTTCACAAATATTACTAAGATTATAAAACTTACCACAAAAAATGAATGAGACGCCGAAGTCGCCAAACGAAAAGAAGCGTTTTCAAAATGGTGGTTAGAAGTGAAAGATGAAAATCATTCTACCCACACTTTTGTTGGAAAAATGCTAGCCGACTAGTTCTATAAAAACTATGATGAAAATAAAGCGACACCTACCTGCTTTATAAAAAAATGAATAGGTACTATGCACTTCAGATTACAAAAAACTAACTTCAAATTCAACTTCTTGACATTGCTGCCAGCCGGTTTCCAGCGGACTGTTATAGGCAGAATTGATGTTACCTACTTACTATTCCATACGTGACAAGTTCCTTCTAGTCAAATTACGATGCCTAACACAATAATCATAGAAATAGATATTATTTAGTTTACGCAACATACAAATACATATTTACTTAATATTAAAAACAGGAAGGCATCATAATCGCGCATTGAGTAGGTAGGTAGATCGTTCTTATGAGAAGCCAGTTCTAGGATGTGCCTCGTGAAATGTTATGTTGAAGATGCCACTACGCCCAATCACCAACAACCACTTCTTGAACTTCAAACATAAAATTGTAATCACGAGGCACATCCTGGAACTGACTTCTCGTCAGGTCTCCTTTCCCTCAGTCGCATTCTGCGTCGAACATAATAAGCGACATTCACATATTATATGACTAATATTTTAAAGAACTTACCACAAGAAAACAAACGCAAAACGAACGGGAAGCGATTTCAAAACTGCGGCAGTTAGGTGTGGGTGTGAAATCATTCTACCCACACTTTTGTTGGAAAAATGCGCTAAAACTATCATGAAAATAAAGCGAAGGTACACTAGGTAGGTAAGTACCTGCTGAAAAAATTAGGTACCTACCTGGGTAGGTTAGGTTGATAAACTGAACTGAACTGAACTGACTGACCAAAGAAAGAGAGTACCTACCAACTGACTGACTGTCCTGTCTGTCAACCAAACCGCCAAGTCCGCCAACCTCGTGTTTCTTTTTTTTTTGGCATGGATCATGTTCTTTTTGCTCGTAGTTTACGGGGCAACCACGCAGTTCTCACAAACAACTGCCCCAGCAAAGTCAAAGTGTTTGGATGTTTGTGTTTCAAACACGTCAAAACTACCGAACCTACTTGGATGAAACTTGGCATATATATAGTTCGTAACCTGGGTTGACACATAGGCTACTTTTTATCCCGAATAATTAACAGGATCTACAGGATAAAATTAACGAACGGGATTAGCAGCGCCAATTGGCAAGAGGATGGTGTCATGTCATGTCACGTCAGTTTGACAGGACGTAGTACTACCTCTTTGGTCTAACGACTAACGTTTGACATTCGAGTACGGGCTCGGTGTAATGTCAAGTTTCTCAAAGTATCCGCTCGGTACACGCACAGATAACATAATGTAGACGGAAACGGTACTCGCTTACGAAGTCGCGGGTAACTGCTAGTATTATATAAATGTGAAAGTTTAGATGTTTGGATGCACAGCACCTTTCAATCGCATTGTACAATAAAATGTATTGCACAATGTTATTGTAGGTCTAGGGGCCGCCTAAATCAAAAGTTTAGAAGATTTTAAGGACAACTAACTAACTGTGAAATAACTTTTGGGATTAGGAACTGAATTTTCTAGAACAGATTTTAGAAATTCAAACTTTAAAAAATCGTAGAACGTTCAGTTTTTGAGATATTGCAAAAAAAATTTCACAGTGGTCCATAAAATCTTGTAGACTTTTGATTTAGGCTAAAAACAACAAGAAAAAAATTCTAACTCATCTTCCACATTGTTCTCATGTTCTCAGTCGATTTTTAACTCCAAATATTTCGGAAACGTGACACTTTAGGATCATACAATACATGCCATTTTTTGCTTGTATTAGTGTCCTCTATCCATACCACTACACATACATATCCACTTTCATATAGTAGCCAAGTTTTGAAGAATTTTAAAATGGCGGGTGGGTTATTTAGCCACAGTGACTATTGATATAATTATAACACAAAGAAAAACAATTAAAATATTTATGTGCTATGTTATTTTACAAATGACATCTGTCGATAGAGTCACAAACCAAGAAGTTGAAGTTGATTTTTGTAGAAATTTCGATTCGTCTTTCCGCTAAAAACGGAAGACGAGAGAGTATGGTCATAGGACTTTCGCCTGGCCATAATATAATGGCCAAAAAAAAAAGAAAAAAAAATCGTCCGTTCGCCGCAAGTTTTCTTTTTTTGCACTTGGTTTGTAATTATATTCCAAAGCACAGCTCTGCTTTGTAATTTTTGAAATAACAAGCTCGCGGTGGCTAAATTCGCGAAATGATTCCACGTAGACTACTCCTAGTCTACCTGTTTACAGTAATACTGAACCCGTGTTACTGCGATGATCTTTACAATGATGTTTACTTGTGGCCGACCGTTACTATATCGGTTCTGGTTAGAAATAAAGAGACTTCTCTGCCCTATTTCTTAACCTGCCTCCAGCAATTGGACTATCCGGGGGATAGATTATATTTATGGTGAGTTTTTGATACGATATTGTTTGATGATCTTGAAATGCCGGTGACACGTAGGTACCTACGTGTTTTGTTATCAAGTCAATTGGGTTAGATAGGTTTATAGAACGCGTGTTCCTATTTCCTACAGCGCGGACGGATGTTAATAGACCGTTTAGTGCGACACTTATAGTACGCACAACGGATCTTTATCCATCTGAAGTTAGGTGCAACAAATGATTGCGCATGTACTGTTGTGCATAAAAATTTGCTTACCTCTGATTACCCAAAATAGGTACTGTGCAGATACAAGAGCGACAAAGATCAGTTGTGACTATTATATCTACTTGTCCAAATAAAATAATTGGGGCTGAGTCCTTTAGGCCCTTGCAACATTACCTACCTACCTAATTATTTAATAATTGAAAGAAGTTCTGTATATTTTTTTATTACAAATATGCAACTAGGCCGAGCTTATTGTTATAACTATCTTAAATTAATAGTAATATTTATTGATTTCAACAAAAATTATTCGTTATATAGCCATCTTCTGTCTTTCATGAGAAATACAATTTGGGTCTTTTAAAAGCAAGAGTGATTAGGTGTCTTCTAGACTGTCCTACTCCATCATCTGCCTCATTGTCACATACCATCAGGTGAGACTGGCCAAAGGACATTCTACCATAAAAAAAATTGATTTACAATAATAATCCATATAACACTGTCACTTAAACTATGAGATCCTGTGCTATAAATGCCAACTATCACCTATTAATTGTTGCAACTTTTCATTCCACCGTCAAATGATCTATGTTTTAAGTTACATTTAATTACATGTGATTATTATATGAATTTAACAATTTGATTCAGAGACCGAGGTATTAAAATATTAATCATTAATCATGCACTATTTGTGTGTCGTTCTCTTAACTTTAACCCACAAGTGTGGAGTGGTCTTATTGTACCCTGAAGTCTGTTTGATGAATAATCATTTCCATTCAATCATACCTAACGTTAGCTTATTTTGGTCTCAGTTTAACAAAAATTGTGAATAATAATTTGAAAGGGGTCAGTTTAATAATACCTTTGACTGTTACATACCATTGACTCTTTGATCCTTTCATAACAATATGGGGGCTGGGACCACCTGGACAACGCTGACCGTTTTTATACTTTTATTAAAATGAATAGATTTTATACACCTACCTACCTACTTTTTATAGTAACTCTTTGCAGCTGCTAACACACTAAAAAATGTCAGAACAACTTGGACGAAATTTCACAGCAAAAATTGAAGTGATTCTATCTGTGCTGCAGAGTGTAGGTTAACCGTGGATGGGAATATTTTTATATTTATAATATTTTTAACCTCCGACGCAAAAACGACGGGGTGTTATAAGTTTGACGTGTATGTGTCTGTTTGAGGCAACGTAGCTCGAACGGATGAAGCGATTTTGATTTTTTTTTTGTTTGAAAGGTGAATTAGTAGGGAGTGCTTGATGAAAACCGGTGCAAGATTCGCGGGTTTTTTAAATTTTAAATTTAATTACTTGTTTCGAGTTAACTTCTATTGTTGAATTAAGTAGTAATGTCATTGAACAGTACAGTAAGCAAAAAGTTTGTTAAATGCAACAAACGATTGTGTATGTACTGATGTGCGGGAAACTTGGCTTATCTCCAATTTTACCAAAAATGGGTTCTACGTAGATACTTCAGAGGGACAAACATAAATAAATAAATATAAATAAATAAATATTCATGGACTTTACACACAACACCCTCTAGTCCCAAACTAAGCAAAGCTTGTGATATGGGAACCAGATGGCTGATAGAATACTTATATACTTTTTTTTTTTTTGTAAATACATACTTATAATACATAGTAACATCTGTTGTATTATTGGTTAAAATTCCAACAAAATTAAAAAACAGTACTCACAATAACACCAAGAAAAACAATTAAAATAAAGGTGTTGTTGCTTTTACAAATGACAGAAAAGACATTCCATAGGTAATTCTTTTATTCATTAAAATCACAAATGTCTAGAAACGTCTAGATGTTTCTAGGTGCCACTTCCCCGCGACCCTAGAACGGGCAAGAAACTACGGTTTCAAGCGTTTTTTTTTTTTGTCATAAGGTGCCTATTCTGTATTCTAAGGTCGTAAATTCAAATCCGGTTGTGCATCAATGGTTTTTCTACTCGGAAAGCTTTCCTTCTATATCTTTATGTGCACAATGCCGGTGCTCTCAAACGGTGAAGGAAAACGTCGTGAGGAAACCCGCGGCTTAGTCAGCTCCGCACGTGTTGACCTTGTCTTTCGTGTGGATAGCGTCCCGTTTATCGGGGTATAAATGATCTAGATTAAATGCAGATGCCTGCAATGAGTACCCATTCTCCGGTGAAGGTAGAGATAATGTATCCAAGTAATACTTCGAGGCTACTACTAAAGCTCGACAGCGAAGAGTTACCGCGGTACTTTGAGGCGAAAAATAGTATCACTTCACGCGAAAAATGAATTCATAGGTACTATCGGTTGGTTGATTTTTTCCTCGCATCGCTCTTCTACCTCGCTTATCTCTGGTGAATACATATTCGCTGCCTAAACATGTAAACCGCACATCTGTAGTTTAGATTAAATTTTAAGATGACGAATCTAGTCTTACGTAACTTGCCTTCGAGATACCATTTATTATCTGGCGGCGCCGGAGAACCGCTGGCCAAGTCGAGCGGCGCAGCCGAGTAGGTACCTTTTCTGATCCATTTCAGGCGTTTTTAAGACCTTTGTTATGGATCAAACTCAATATTATTTATTGCTTGAAATACATGTTGAAAATATGTCAATTAATAAATAGTGTATTAATGTATTTTGCTTATAAATAGGTATAATACGTTTCATTCAATTGGCCGACTCTAGACACGCAAACCTTATTTTTTTTCCCGTTTTTTAAATACTTACCTAAATGATGGAACAAGCCGATGGCCCAACTGATGTTAAGTGGTTACCTCTGCCTATAACTATGCATTGCCTCACCGAGCACGTCCCATGAAGACGTGCTCGGTGATGCATTGCACTGCGCCCATCACTCGTCTCATAGAGGGGTGAAAGGGGTGGGGCCCTTTCAGCCTCCGATAGAGTGGGTGTAGGCACGTGTAGGGGGTCTGGAGACTGTTGGAATGGGTTTAAATCTGGTTTGTTTACTCCAGCATTGGCAACACAGGACATTTGGCCTGGCTTTCGTTGCTACTGCGTTGTTTTATCTTAAAAACTCTGGTTACGTCCATAATAACTCACTTAGGCCGGATACGACCAACTCCTAATAACATTAATAACGCTATTCTTTAGATTAAAATATTTTATGTGACGAATAGCGTAGTTTGGAGTTGCTGAACCCCGGCCTTAGCTGTATATTTTACACGTCTTTGAGGCGAAGGTATAGGTAACCAATAACCATCTATTTAAACTCATTTCTATTTTGCTTAAATATTTTTTTTTATTACATAAAGGTAGTCTTTAAAAACTGTTTGGTATAATTAAACGAATTTTTGACCAAAGTG